>JAQMYM010000006.1:15829143-15883548 GCA_030014255.1 Parauchenoglanis ngamensis
TTGTTTTTAAAGTATTCCACAATCTTTTTACGCACTCTTTCACAGATTGGAGAGCCTCTGCCCATCTTTACTTCTGAAAGACTCTGCCTCTCTAAGACATCCCTTTTATAGCTAATCATGTTACAGACCTGATAGCAATTTACTTAATTAGTTGCTACATGTTCTCCCAGCTGAATATTTTTAAACTTTCTTGTTTTTTCAGCCATTTGTTGCCCCCATGCCAACTTTTTTGAGATCTGTAACAGAAATCAAATTTGAGATGTGCTCATTTAGTGGATAAAGGTGTACAATTTCCCAGTTTAAACAGTTGTTATGTTATTTGTGTTCTGTTGTGAATACCATATTGGCTCATGTGATTTGAAAGTCTTTTAGTTTTCACTTTATTCAACATTAAAGAGCGTCCCAACTTTTCTGGAATTCGGGTTGTACATTAGTTTCTCAGTTAATACTTAAATTGCACACACTACACAAAAGTTTTGGGATGCAGTTTAGTGCATATGCCTTTTCTACAACAGTGTTAATGTATTGTGGAAGGTTTTTTTCCACAAATCTCGGTTAACATAAAGATTAGTTCAAAGGCACACACTGATGTAATTCTGCAACTATTCGTTGCTTAATTTTTAATACTATTTTTTGATGTTTTGGTAATGCATTGCTGGATGGGTTATTTTTCAATTTCAGATTTTTTTCTAAAAAAAGTAATGAGATAAATTCAACTTCTCTAGGAAAGTCCAACAGGAGAACTATCAGAACATGCCTTCCCCCTGGGAGGTGAGACAAGAACACAGGGTGCAAGGTGCACAGAGTCAAACCAACAGGAAAAGGCCAATTCAACTGATGACTCTTCAGATGGAAACATTTCAGAAGAGAGTAAGAAATCACCTTTATATATATGGAAGTCAATAAAGAGATATGATATTGCTTTTTGCTATTTGATATGTATTCACTTCATCCCCTTTGTATGCAGGTGTCGGGTTTGAGTGGGATGATGATTTCTCTTTGCTGCCACTACCCACCTCATCAAAAGAATCACCCCCAGACATCAAGGCTAAACCAAGCCTTCTACCCAGTGCCACAAATAACAAGCCTGTAGTGCAATTCTCACGTTTCACAGTTTCTCCATCCCCAATTTCACGTTTCTCCATTACCCATGTTTCTGACTCAGATATGGATTCTGCAGGAGGTAAAATGCTTTTAAATTCAGATCTTTGATGAAACAATATTTATATTTCCATCTATCAAATAGCTCCACTTAGTAGACCCTTTACAAATATTATAGGTATATAGCAGATAGCTTGCAAAAAGAGTTTGTAAAGACTTTTCTTGAATGTAATTTCAGAGTATTATAAAGTAAAACTGTTTCCTCAATGCAAAATTCTCTGTTCCCTCATTGCCATACAGGAAGCAGTGAGGATGGGGATAGACAGTGAGCACTGAACACCACTGCCATCTATGTGGAGTGCTCTGCATGGAACAACTTTTCTTCACACCTACTGGTCTTTGCATTGAAAATTATACTGTTTCAGAAAATGTTTGAGATCCCATCAAGGACAGTGCCTATTATTGTTTGCAACTAGTTACACAATGGTCCTTAATGGACCAATCACAAATGAACACATCTGTGGCCATAGGCTTCTTAAGAGAAATATTATAAATTGTGAAATCCCGAGTAATTCCATATTTGTTAAAATCCTACCTATTTTAAACTAGTGACAATTTTGAATGAACTACAATATATGTATTGTGAAAATGGGATCTTTACAAAAGACATCACATATTTCCATGAATGATGGGTTTGATCTTGAAATGAAGGATTCAATCAACATTTTTTTTTCCAGAAAAAAGCAAGAGACTTTTTTTTCATGGACTTTGACTTTGACTGTGAAGTAATGATGAACTAATGAACAATGTTGCTAACCATGATTTATGTTGCTATAGGAAGAGAAATTAAGTGAGCCTACTGTTTGTCAATGGCTGATTTTGTTAGAATTTTTTTGTGAAAGCAAACTCACCTTCTTTTTACATTCTATTTATTTGATCGGGCATCAGAGCAACAGCCTTGTGCCTATGTCACATAACAAAGAGTGTCAGACTTTTACAAGCTGCTTAAAAATGTTTGAGAGAGAGGAAACACATAGCTGCCTTGAGTCAGCCATCTACTTGTAAGTAGCAGATTATACAGGGTCATGAAACATAATGAGATTTAGACCAGCTCCTTCATTTTATTATGAATAAGATATCTAATGAAATTCATAACGTTTTTCATTGTTTCACTGATTTATAAAGAGGCAAAGTTTGCCTGATTGATGAATACATTTTTTCAGTATTTACTTATTATTTTAGTTTAAATTATTGTCAGTGTCATGCAAAAAAAGATTAATGGTTTCCAAAATTCCAAAATTTTACTGTCTACCCTGCCTTGGTTAAGCTTTTACAACCTCTTCAACAGTGCTCTTTCAGTCAGTCATAACATAAAATCTTATCTAAAATTTTTTATTTTGGCCTGAGAATGAGAACTGTTCAGAAACCCAAAATAAGGAAAAACACATGACAATGTTAAATGCTTGAGAACATATCAAAGTACTTGGTACTGGACACTTTAGCCTTTTAGTCTATGAATGAATTTTATGATGAGCTTGTATAACTGATGCTGTACATGTCTGCTACCTTATGAGGACCAGAGCTGGGATGTGTTATGTTTAGGGTGTTTATAACAATTTTTTTTTTATTTATTTAATAGATGATTCCTGTCTTGTCACTTTGAGAACTTTATATAAAAAATAGAAGGAAGAAAGACATATATTAATGGCATTTAATGCACAGCATATGGGCAACATATTATTATGGTTATTTATTAGAATAGAAAGGATCTACTGAACGAAATGTACTGTATTGATTGTTAAGTTTCAGAATTACTGTCCAATATAAGTTTCATTTTCTTGTGAAAATTTTTGGGGGAAAAAGTAGTTTTCTCTTTAAGTAAGAAATTGTTTGATAAAACAGAAAGGAATTTAAATGTACTCTACAGATTTCTGTACTTTGGACCCCAAGCTAGCCAGTGAAGTTGGAAAGAAAAGAAAAATATCATCCTAACAATCCTTTCATGTTCAATGTTTGTTTGCCTCTTGTGGCATCACTGTTCTAAATAGGTTAGCCTAGATTGAACTAGACAGCAATCTGTACTATTTTTGTATTCTATGAAACAGTTTTAAAATCCTAAACTGTATTATAATGTTGCTGGACTGTAAGAGTTTATCATCATATATCTGCTGCCAAAGAGAAGCATTCTACTGGTACACATGGGGTTGTTGGCTGGAATTGCAGAATTTGCAAATTAATAAGAATTAGTACTACCCAACTTTTCATAACTGAAATGTCATGTATAGATAGTGCTAGTGTGATAGACAATGTTCTTGATTGTTTCTTGTGACTGTTTTCATATGAAAACTAGAAAAAAAAAGGTCTCGGTCATTAGAATCCCCATGAATTTGTGTGAGATTATGGTGATTTACAGTCAAGGGGTGTAGTGAGCAACGATGTGATTGAATGATGCTATGGAGTCTAGCTATTAAAACTCATCATGCACCATTCAGCTACCAGCCACAACAATCCAGCCATAAGTAAAAATCAAACTGTCCTTGTTAAACACCAGACACAACATTGTGAAACAAAACTAAATAAAATCAAACGGTCTGTTTTAAACCCCAGACACAACAACTGTTCAATAAAACAATAGAAAAATCAAACAGTCTGTTTTAAACCCCAGACTCAAAAGCTTGTTCAAAAAGACGAAAGAATGATCAAACTGTCTGGTGTGGGTCATACACCTTTGTGGAGCAGACCCTTGTGTTTGGTGGTGGTTGATGGTGAAACTGTGAATGAGTGTGCTCGGTGATCTGATCTTATCAGTTAGTTGTGTTTCATGTCACTACATATTTTTACAATTGATTCTGAGATGCCTCAACACAGCCTGATCTGGAACTAAGCCATTTTAGTTTTCTGGGCTGGCGTGACAGCACCAACATGGCCTACACTGTATCAAGTGCAACTCCATTCAACCAGTCATGCATGCACTTAATAGCAGGTGGCCCAGGGTGTTTGAACCAGTCTTTAGCATCTGCACCGGAAAAAATATGCATTCTTATCTGTGACCAATAGCAGAGTTTTTCACTTTTTTCATAATGTGGGGCTGAGCAGTCAAACCTTTTGCATGTTAATGTTTCTGCAGCAACAATGCAGCAAAGTAGTTTACCTTTTTTTTTTTTTTTTAGAGGGCTCCATGGATGTGTCTGCTCTTCCTAACACACTTACCGCAACAATGTATTAGCATAGGAAAGGAGTATTAAGCAACATTCTAATAGCTGTGATGCATGATTAACACATCACTATCATCATAAAATTAGGGAATGGTTTGATAACTGCCCACCAAAAACACTCAGGTCTCAAACACAGGGTCTCGATCATGTCCATCATCCACTTCTATCAGGACCTGATGGAATAAAAAACTTACCCTGAAATTAAAAAGGCTGAGAAAGTTGAAAAAGGTTAAACAATAGATAACCAATGAAAATAATAAAAACAAAATAATACTCTTTGCTCTGTGTCCAAAGAATATCTAGTAAAATTACCATCACCCAAGGCAGATTTTCAGTGTGGATTTAACGATACAAAATTGGGTTTATAGCAAGAAAACAAAGAATTAGGGCACAATATCTAAAATACTGTTATCTAAAACATTATCTAAAGCATGTTTGAATCCACTTGCTCAACTGCAAGCAAGTAAAAACAGGAACTTAGGACAAAAGTGATCTACTTTTATAGGTTCCACACATATGGTCATGAGGGGACAACTTGTGTGTGCCTTATATTTGGCAAGGCACATGGAAAGACTAGTTCCATAGGAAATACCCTGCATGGCTGGACTGGTTGTCAGAGAGTAGAAATTCCTAATTAATGGCAAGTAAAATTATTTAACCAAGTTTAACTAAATAGAAGTTTAATTAAATACACATGTAGGAATTTAATATGATTTGTTTATTTATATAATGTATTACATGAAGGTTTTGAAATATGGTGTTTGTGTAACAAATGAGAATTTTACAAGGTGCAAGAAATTGTTGAACACAAATTCTATTCTATTTATTTTAATTTGGAAAAGAAAATAATAAATTCAATGAACTTCTAAATGCAAAACAGCGTAGGTATGTGGTACACAAAATACATTCAAAAAGAAAGAACAAGAAGAAAAAAGATGGCAGGCAGAATTATGATAATACAGCAATCCACTGTCCTTTAGTTCTCTTAGTTCCCTTTTGTCTTGTGAGTCACTTACAAAGACACACACATACACTGCCAGTCTAAGGTTTTTGAACACCTTATATTTTAGTAGTTTTATTTATTGAAATTTGAAAATCTAACCTAAGAATAGGTATAAGTGACTTGAGAAATGTTAGAAATGTCTTTGCAATAACCTAGATGTAATCAGAAAAGGCCAAAATCAGGTGTTTTCAGACAGGAGGAACTTTTCTTAATTCTTAGAACAATTGGAGGAACTACCCCCTTTTTTTGTATGTTCACACTGCAGGAACTGAGAATGGTTATAGTACTTACAATTCTGTTTTTAGGGACTTTTTTTGCTCTTACTTCAGGGTAGGTACTCTCCCAGCACAATAGGAGCATTACACTAACAGGAAAAAACAGACAGAAACTTACAAAAATGCACTTGAAGTAAATATCCATGATAGAATGCTGGTTAACAAATGAGAGAAGCTTAAACCTGAGGTGGAGTAGTTGGCAAATTAAAGTGAAATAAAAAAAAGGCTTCGTGAGTTTGATTTAAACTCTTGATTTAATGTAAAATGTTTTTATGAATGTAAAATAAAAATAAAAATGGATAAATGGACTCACAGTGAAGTGCAGACTTTATTGAGCTTATTGAGGCAATGGAGGAAATTCAATGTGATTTTAAAGCATCTTACGTCACTTCATTTCCATTTCCACAGTGTGAATGCAAACAAAAAAAAGGCCCTTGAAAGTGCATCGGTGTCAGGGAAGCTTTCCAGGGGATAGTTCCTCTCAAAAAGTCCCTAGAACTGTTTGGTCTGAAAGCACCAGTCTTTATCACTCAAAGAAGGCACTTGCAGTACACCTCATATTTCCAGTTACACCATATTTTACAGTCAATACTAGTGCTGTCTAAGAGTCATTTATAGGCTTAACAGGTCTGCTTAGTGAGTCTGCTTTTAATACAGCACTAATTTAGAGTCCCGTTAGCATCTGAGAGCGACCAGTTAATCAATTCTACAAAGATTTAAACACCATTTTGTTTGGACTGTGGCAATAACAGTGATTAACCTATAATAAAACATGAGAAACTCGAGGTGTCCAAAAATGTCTGACTGGCAGTGTATATTTAACTTGGAATTCTGAATTGTGCTATGAAAATGTGATAAACATATTGCTCATACAGCTTCGTTTATAGTCATAAGTGATAATGATCATCTGTACATCTTATCTATATTTGTAGTATTAAGCACAGCTGGATTTTAAACAGCATATATTGCTAATCTAACATTTTATTGCGTTCATTTAAATTTGTTAAAGCTCCTTTAAGATCATAAGATTAAGATGTAAGATTAAGAGCACCAAAATTGTTATTTTATGGCTGTCTTGAATACATGCTTGCATTAGATTATTATTGCAAATACTATGTAAAGAATAAGAGTTATTACAGAAAAGAGATTTGGGAAAGAGCATTGGGAAAAAATGCCTGGCCCGTTAGACTATGGTCTGCCTAAATCTTTTAATGAAACTTGATTAACAGAAGAAATGATGATTAAATATGCTTAATGAAATCACAGAAAGCTATTTCACTCCTTGCATGATTATGCTGTCATGCAATCTTAGTGCTTATAATAATAATAATAATAATAATAATAATAATAATATAATAGTGTTTTTGCAGGTATAAGTTGGAATATGTGCAATGTTTCACTGTTGTAAATACAGTCCCAGATTAGCCTGTGTAACCTTGGCAGGTGCATAAATGTGTAGCAGCTTTACTTGGAGGTCTCTTTATTAAAACTGTAATGTTTAGAAAGAAGGACTGTAGATTCGAGGTCCTCAGGTCCTCAGCAGTGACCAGCTTACATCTCTGATCATAGATGGCGTTGTTGTGGCACTGTCAGGACATGGAGGTACTGAAAAGATCTGGACGTCTACAAACACAAACCACAAAACTGACTATTCACTCTACAGAGGTACATAACTTGAGGAGATGTTCAAAAGGCCTAATGTCTATGCACACCAATCAGCCATAACATAAAACAACTGACAGATGAAGTGAATAACACCGATTATCTTGTTACAATGGTGCCTGTCAAGGGCTAGGATATATTAGGCAGCAAGTGAACAGTCAGTTATCAAAGTTGATGTGTTGGAAGCAGGAAAAATGGGCAGACATAAAGAGCTGAGCAACTTTGACAAGGGGCAAATTGTGATGGCTAAATGACTCAGTCAGAGCAGCTCAAAACTGCAGGTCTTGTGGGGTGTTCAGTACACAGTGGTTACCTGGGGAAAAGATGGCAACAGGATGCATTATGGGAACAATGCAAGCCTCTTAGTCATGGTAGTTAAACCATTCCTGAACAATTTTTACAGTGTTGCAGAGTGCATTATCCTGCTGAAAGAGGCCACTGCTATTAGGGAATACTGTTACCATGAAGGGGTGTACTTAGGCTGCAACAATGTGTACGTAGGTGGTACGTGTCAAAGTAAAATCCACATGAATGACAGGACTCAAGGTTTCCCAGAAGAACATTGCCCAACATTGCCTCTGCTGGCTTGCCTTCTTCCCATAATGCATCCTGGTGCCATCTCTTCCCCAGGGTGCAATGCACATGCACCCATCTGTCCCCATGACGTAAAAGTAAACATGATTCATCAGACTAGTCCACCTTCTTCCATTGCTCCATTGTCCAGTGCTGATGATCATGTGCCCATTGTAGGTGCTTGTTTCAGTGTAAAGGGGTCAGCATGGGCACTCTGACTGGTCTGCAGCTATGCAGCCACGTACACTGCAAGCTGCGATGCACCGTGTGTTCTTAAAAGTTTCTATCAAAGCCAGCATTAACCTTTTCAGCAATTTGTGCTACAGTAGCTTTTCTGTGGGTTCAGACCAAACAGGCTAGTCTTTGCTCCCCACACACATCAGTGCGCCTTCAGCTCCCATGACTCTGTTGCTAGTTCACCGGTTGTCCTTCTTGGACCACGTTTGGCAGGTAGTAACCACTGCATACCAGGTATTTTTGGCAGGTACTAACTACTGCATGCACTGATCCAGTCTTTTAGCCATCCTAATTTGGACCTCATCAAAGTTGGTCAGATCCTTATACTTGTTCATTTTAATTGCTTTAACACATCAACTTCAAGAACTGACTGCTCACTTGCTGCCTAATATATATCACACCTTGACAAGTGCCAATGTATCGAGATAATTAATGTTATTCACTTCACCTGTCAGTGGTTTTAATGTTATCGCTGATCGTTGTACATGTTAAAAGCACATCCACTGTGCCAAAACTGAGCCAGCCATTTGACATGCAAAGAAATTACTAAGAAGGATACCCCAAAATTGCTAAAACTAGAATTCCACTTATTAATATAACACCTGATATTAGCAGTGAAATACCAGGTTTGCAAGCAGTTGCAATGAGAATTATTAGCATTGCAAGGAATACAATTGTGCAACTCTCTTATTCTTCCACTGAATTTAACTTTTGGTTAAACATTAGATTATTCAAGTCGCACAAGTTTATTCCTAAGATGAAGGACAGTAAGACATCCAACAATTTAATAAAATCTTTAGGTGAGTTGGGCAGAAAGTGAAAAAAGCCAATTAATGCCATGAGTAATGGTCCATGAGGAAAATCAAAACTTAACTGTTCATGGCTGAATGCAAAAGGCACTTACGTCATTATTGCTCATTCAAAAGCGGGCAAATTCAGGGCCCATGCTGAAAGAATAAAAAGAAACCTCATGTTTGAAAACTTGTCTTAATTAGCAAAATGTTATAACTTTGGATCTAATTAATTTGACAACATGGCTTCTAAAAGTGGTTACAATCAGGCTTACATAGCTCATATTTTGTTGTTATTAAGTTTATACCTTGGCATATATGGAACATGTAAAACTATCACATATTGTGTCTCTGATTAATTATTAAAGTTCTTCTTTTGCTGCCATTGTGATAAAAACCAACATTAATCTCTTATAACCACTTAGCAAATTATTCAGTTATTCATCTCAAAGCATATTATTTAGTAAGTGGTATGAATTATTCAGTAAGTATAGTGAAACAAATAGGAAAGGTTTGTAGACTCCAAGCTTGGACCTGCTAACAGCTCCTGGAGTAAAGGGTCAATGATCTTATCAGTAGTTAGAAACAGGATTACTAATTTGTTAATGAGAGAGAAAAAATACAACATCTCTGTAATTTAAAGTTCTTAAAGGGCAATCAAGCAAAGAGATGAACAAACAAACAAACAAAAAGTCCATAAGCTACACCCAGGAGAGTCTCCTATGTAAGAGTGAAGTACATATGACAGTACACTCCTGGGCAAAAAAAAAAAAAGAGGCAAACCCAATATTGCAAAACATTTAGCTTTTAATGGTCTCAACAAAAATCACTGGGCAGAAACTGAACAAGAACTGAAAAAAGCGCTCCTGAGACCTCGGCCTTCTTTTGCTGGTCGATGCTCATTGCTGAAACTGTCGGGGGGAAAAGCTGGAAACAGGGAAGTTCACTTACATAGTCTTCTGATACGCAAAGAGAAAATCATGAAAAGATTAAAATGTTTAAATGATATAAAATTGAAACTAACTTGTCTGGGGGTTCAAAATGATCCAAAATATCTTCTGTTTGAAGACGTTAACATTGAGTGGAACAACATGGACTGTTCTTTCTGTAAAAAGCCGTCTGCACAAGACTCCAACATTTAAAGGAACTCAAGGGAAAAGCTCCCACACCAATTTACTTTATCTATTTGTTTAATTCTTGCTAATTTTCCTGACCAATTAATTGCTGTTGAGACCATTAAAAGCTTCATGGTTTGCAATACTGGATTTGCCTCTTTTCTTTTTTTGCCCAGGAGTGTACATATGATATACATCTCTCATCATAGACTCTCTCTCCTTTTCTTTCACCCCCTAGACACATTTATGACACTTATGATTTTTAAATGTCTAGGTAGGAAAACCAGCTTGGGAAGTAAAAAGTGCTGCTCTTCTCAGATTATTAAATATAGAATTTGTTTAAAAAAAAGACCAAAAGTTGGAAGAAAATGGTTTTTTTTTTGGCTTAATTAAGTAAACAGTATGTTGCTAATCTAAAGGCTTGAAAAATGTGCCATGGATATAGTAATGGAAAAGTGAGCACAGTGTTATACTGTAGTGATTATAGTGTCACATGCCAAAAATGAATCCCATATGTGTGGCAGCCTGGGAAAACCCATCACATGGTGAAATTTGGACATATTTCTACAAACTACAGGCCTGAACTGCAAATATGGTTCTCTTTTGCATGGATCTCAACCAGAAGTAAATGTAAAATATTTTAAAGTCAGGTCACAACCCAAAGTGAAATGGGAGAATATTACATTTAAAGATATACAGTACTGTGCAAAAGTTTTAGGAACATGCAAAGAAATGACAAAAAAAGATGACTTCAATATAATGAAATGAAATCTTTCTACATAAAAGAAAACTACTACAATGTGCAGTAAACAGTAATAAACTAAACAAAGTCAGTATTTGGTGTGGTGACTCTTTGCTTTTTGCTTCTTAAACAGTAGTCCCGGGTACAATTTGTGTAATTTTATAAGGAAATGAGCCGATATGTTATACTGAGCATCATGAAGAATCTGCCACAGTTTTTCTGTTGACTTTGTCACACTCGCTTCATTTTTTGCATGCAAAACCCAGGAGCCTTCATTATTCTTTTTTTTTTTTTTTAAGTTCTCTCTTTCATAATCTATTGCTTTCTTTACTGACATACAAACATTTTTCAAATACAAATGGTTTTATTTATTTTCTTTGAAAAAGTAATGTTTGGAAATCTAAAATGTTTTAAAAATTGTATTAAAAAAATAGGGTGCTAAGACTTTTGCACAGCACTGTAGAGTCTATTCTGATATAGAAAATATAGCATGTTAAGATATGGATTCTATTCTGACTGTACGTTGTGCTATGGCATTCAACACCTTGATCAAAGTGTGACATTCAATGTGTGAGAAAATCACACTTAGCCAGCAAGATTTTAGACATTGTTGGGCAAACTAACTGTTTTTACCACTGTTTATTAAACTGGATCTTTAATTAACATAATATTTGCAAGATAAAACACTTCCATATTGTTTTGGTGAAATATATTTATGGTTTATTTAAGATCAAAGTATGCCAAAAGCTGATTTTCTTTAGTCTTTTTTTTTAAGCCACAAAGAAATCAGATGGTTTTCCCCAGATTGACACTCATCTAGTAGAGTTGTAAAAAAGGTTACTTGTATGAAAAATTATTGAATGAAAAAATATTCAAAACTTTATTACGTGTCAATTTCTCTAGCAACAAACAAACACATTTATGAAGACATGAGTTCAGACATGAGTTAATTAAAGACAGCTTGAGGAATGACTCCATTCTCTCATCTCAATACAGAGTTTTATTCAGGTTTTCGAAGTAGAAAGTCACCATACATTTGAGGTTATACTGCAACATTACACTGTTTTTGGTGTTCCCCCAAAATGCATGCATTTATATATACAGTGTATTCCCTCTGTATAATATTGAGGGTTTAGTCATTTTTTTAGATCTTTACATCCAAGTGTTAGCATTCCAAAGCACAAAGACAGACTGAGTAGATTGAGTGTTTCCATTTGGGCACCAGGACTGAGGAGAACGTGGCAGTCATGCCTCGGCTTTATTCTAATGCAGAAAGAAGAAGCACTGGCAGCTTCCAGTCGTTGACCCCTTACTGCTTTTGTGTCTAAATTTACCAAAAGAGAGATGGACAGGGTTGGCAAAAAAGGAAAGGAAGAGCTTAGATTTGTCACACACAGAGAAAGACAAATGGAGAGGTGAGAGGACAACGGGAGAAGAGAGACAGATGCAGCCACTGAAAAAAAGCATGTCTGGTGGGGAATTTTTCAGATACAGAGAGTTTTTTAATGTGTAACATTTTACATCATTTTCCATTGGGGGCATGTATAACCATGAGATGTTTCAAGCATAAAATTATGCCTTCAAACTGTAAATGCAGTCAGTGTGAGTGTGGGGTCTGGGAAACAGCTGCAAGTGACTGTTCTCAATGGGGACGAGGACAGGACTATAAAGATACCCACAGTGCTAATGATCAGAACAGTGCAGTAAGATGCATAGCTCATTAGTTGGCTACTCGGTACAGCAGACGACAAAACACGTGACATCATTTTCCATCCATTTTTCAGACAGTGAGTGGTTGGGAAGAAGAATGTTTTAAATTACACCACGACCTCATGTGAGCTAAAGAGAAGGCTGGAGCACCTAGAGGCTAAATGTGACAGGATTCATGTTGCAGCATCAAGTAAACAGAAGAGCATCACATTTTACCTATCACTTTTAATTAGCTCAGTAATTCATCGTTATTTGTATTCAGTACAGATGATTTTCTGAACAGAAGGATGTAATATGAACTAATATGAACACTTAGACCATGAGCACCAGAGAGCAAGCACCTTGAGTGCAAAAATAATCCTGCTTATTCATTTATTCATCTTCAGGAACCACTTTGCGTAACCAGGCTGTGGATCCACCATATCTCTCACCAAGTCATTGCAGGGAACCATACACACGGACTTTCACATCTCTGAGGAATTTACAGTTGCCAATTCATCTACTAGCATGTTTTTGGGGAGTTTAAGGAAACCAGAGAACTCACAGAGACATGGAAGAGAGAAACACGAGCTCAGGATCAAACCAGGGACCTTGGCGCTATGAGGAAGCAACGCTACCACTGGGCCACCACCCTGCCATCTTATCCTATCTACAAATTTAATTTAAATATGTACAAGAGGCACAGCTCCCCATGGTTCTGACTTGGAAAATCCACATGTTGTCATGTAGTTTTTAATAAAAAAACATCCATGTTTTCATTGAGGCCTTTGGAGTGCCATTTGGGTAGTGATGGAGCTGTTTTGTCTCGGATGTGTGAAGTCAGACGGTAACAGTGATAGATCTGTACTTTTATTTCGGTGATGTGTCTGTAATGGGATTTTGGGACTGATATAATTTAGATGCTGTCAGATTCAGACACTTGGACATTCTACTTCTTGTTTCAAAAACAGCCATATGGATACAGACGTTGCCATAAAGACACAATGTGCTACCAATTTCTGTCATTTATTCTTCAGGGATTTAGTATACTGATGGGAGCACAAATGAAGAATGAGCTGTCTTCCAAAGAACATCCAAAATGTTAAGTGCTATAAGAAAAGAACAGACTTAAGCTGACTTCTGGAAGGACTCAAAGTAGAAAAGCTCATTTGTCTGACAAAGTAAAAGCTGTTCCTTCACATAAAATGTAAAAATGTAAGGCGTCAAGCAGCCACTCATTACTGCAGCGTCATCTGCACTCCATTTATAGATTTGGGACCCATTTCTGTAACTCAGAGGGTGTGCACGTTCAATATGTATGAAAAAAAGCAAGAATTAAAAGTGTCTACACTGTATTTTTCTGAGTCCATGTCAAAGTGCTCATTAAAAACAGACCTGAAGTCCTCAAAACTGAAGAGCTGTGAGAACGATCAAGCCCGAGTATTCTGCATTTCTGTTCCATGGAGATTTATAGGAGCTAACGAGTGGTGTAATAGGAGGGAAAGGGAGGTGGGTGTTTCTCCTCTTCTTTGGTGGGTGAAAAGGTGGATGGACGAGTGAGGGAAACAACCGAGATGGGGAGTGGGGGGAGAAGGACAGATGGTGTCTGTGTGTCTGTCCTTTCACACTGTCGAAATCAATTTGACCTCCGAACTGTGGAACAAGAAGAGGGAGAGGCTGCCAGGTTGGGTTCAGACACACACACAACAACAACAACAATGCAACACTGCAGGATGAGCACAAGGAGCTGTGCGAATGACACGACGCTACGGCTAATTACGCTAGGTTTAGTCATCGGTGTTAAATTGTGATATAATTAAAGGCATAATTAAACTAACAATGCTAATGCTGCAAGCAATGAATAAAAGCAGCTAGCTGCCATTTAGCATAGCATCATTTGCATAATGCTAATTGGTGGCCAATGGCTTTTACTCATCATTAGCATTCAGTTTAATGCTTTTTATCCTCAAGCTAATAAAGTGGAATGGGATCCTGTCTGAGCTGGTATTTTTGCAGTACACCTGTTGTGTGATTAAAATCCTAGAAGTGACAAAAGGCAGTGCTATGCTCTTTGATGAGGCATGTTTTAGAAATTCACGTGAAGTAACCAAACAAAAGCTCTGTATCAAAAGCTCGGACACTTATCCATTTAATTTGTATACTGTATCTGTACTGCAAAAACACCAACAAATCCGAATAGAGGGATAATACAGCTCCTTGTGATATCTGGCAGGACATGGGGTTACAGTAGGTTTAGACTATTTTCCTGGCTTTTGCTTAACTCTTGTCCGGCTACAGAACTCAAAAGCCAAAAGATATAAGGACATAAGGACTAAAATACAAAGACCAACATGACATAAGCAAAAGCAAGGGTCAAAAACGAACACAAAATGGAATGGAATAACAAAACAAACAAAGCAAAGAAATATAGAATCCATAGAATGGGATATGAATTTAAATCCTGTAGTTTGGTATGTTACCAAAATGATGGGGAATTTTCCCCATAGATGAACAAAGACATTTCTATCCTGCTGGAAAAAAAAACCCACCTTAGACTTATGCTGCATTCATGATAACTCTTTTTCCCACTGAAATTCTCAGAGTTCACAAGACCTTAAATCTCACTAAAATCACCATAAGGAAAACCTAGTACTTTATGTGAATATAAAAAATTGCTAATTTGAAACTATAAACGCAAGCACCTCAGAAGAACACAGGTGCGTAACGCAGCGTTGATCTTATACTGTTTCGCAGCACTTACTGTTGACTATTCAAATCTGATTTGTTTTCTATAACAGCAGCTCTGACAGTAGAACCGTCTGCAAGGTCAATATCACTGCACTAGTTCTAATATGTTTAGTTCTATAGTAACAACTTACACACGGACGTGTATTATGGATGCTCCACACAGGCAGTTTAAAAATAACAGTAAGTGTCAATATGGTGAGGTTTTCTGTGAGGAGACTTTTATTTTTATCTATGGACTGAGTTTCCAGTATCAGCGCTTTGTAACACTTTAGGACATTGCACTTTCTATGTAACATGACAAGATGCATTTTGGGTTTTATTAACTTTAAGAAAGAGAAATCAGACAGTTTTAAACTTTGCTGTTATTTCTAGTTCTTACTTTTCACTACAACTTACATGATCATGTGACGTCGTGGATATGAAACGTGAAGACGTCACATAGGAATTTTGATCTTTGCCATTCAAACAGATTTTTCTTGGCCAGAAGTCAGAAACATCCCAGTTTCCAATTAGTCATGAATGCAGGATTAGCTAACTAGCTGGGTCTGGTGCTGGTTGACTAGCAAAACACTACAGCTAAAGCAGGTCTTGCTGGATGCTTGCATGTAACCAGTACACATTATAATGGTAATACTGGTGACCAGCTCGGCTGTGCCAAGCTATTTTCTTTTCAGCAGGCAGAATAAGTTTTTTGCACAAATATGAACTTTACTTTTCAATCAAAGTTGTGTGGCATAAATAAATAAACCTGATGATTCAATGCTTTCATCTATGGGAGAGGAGGGTTTTTTTTTTTAAATCACTATGGTAAAAAACTAGATGGGGTACTTCTAACGATTTTCAAACCCATTTAAACAACAGGAGGTTTCACCTCCATCTGTCCATCATGGGTTTGGGTGCACTTATTGGTCACCTGCCCACCTGATCAAGTTTTAGCCAAGAGCTCCACAACCTTCTATTATAGACGCCAGCTCGAGCTGCAGGTCAAGCAGACAGAAGCTGTTGCTTGCTAACATTCATAATGTTTTGGATTAACTATGTGATAATTTAGTTGAATAAAACTAAAAAGTCAATACATAATAGAAAATGGGAAAATGAAAAATAGGAAAAGACTTAAACAGAATTTAAAACCTCGCTAATGCGTGATTTTGTTCACTGACTGAGCAATTCTACAATAACAGTAAGTGCTCTGTGATTAAACTCTGTAATATCTGAAAGGCTTACCTTGTTGGGAAACGGGCCTCGTAGCCATCAAGCCCTTGCTGTGGGAAAAGAAAAACACTGTGTAATTAATCTGCTTAATGAGGCTGCATAATAGCACACCTATTGTGAATCTCAAACCCTCAGCCACCATTATTTTGAGGTTCAAGTGTATGAGACGCTGAATGGCCACTAGGTGGCAGTAGTAGTGTGTTGAATTGGTGTTACAGAGTGCATTACAGTGCACTACAGATGAAGTCAGTACAGGCAGAATAAACTCAAGCAGCATACAGAGCACGTGGTGACAGTCTGATGGGAGTGTACAGGGTGTATTACATTTAAGCATCACTCCTCTGTCAGAACATTTACATATCAGAAGTATGAAAGCAAGCAGTGTTCAATAAAGTTTTATCATTTTTATTCAGTTTAACATTACTCTTAAGCTAATTCATTATATTGGGACCTCACAGCCTGTCACTTAAACTGACCTGTTTGTAATTATTTGCAAAATAATTTAACCCACTTGATTCAGCCTCTTGTGAATAAAGCTAAACGGGGAGATAGTGACGAATGAAGTGTTTAAGCAAAAACTAGTTAAGAATTAGTGATATTATGTTTTTGCAATTAATTTTAATCTAATCAGTCATGTTTTTATAATAATTGTTATTGTAAATTAACATATTAGTATCAGTTGTTTTCTAAATGTATTGAATTTTACTGTTTTTTTCCCCAACATAATTGCTTGCACACTATTAGTCCACATATTGTGACACCTCTTTCTCTCTCTTTCTCCCTCTTTCTCTCTCTGTCTGCTGAGTCCAGGCTCTTCTCATATGCACACATACATTGCTGGGGTAATGTTCTGAAACGTCCTCTATGCTGGCGGCTCTGATGGAGCTCGTCCCCACTGGGCTGTTGAGCATGTGCAGACCAGCTGCATCTCACTTCATTTATTTTCAGTTTCATTCCTCATGTGCTATAAACATTTCTGCGGATGTACATATGTGTACAACCTGTATGTACATTGAAATCAGAAAGGTCCTGGATGCAAATTGTTTGTGTTACTAGGTAGTTTTACTTAAGAAATTTAATGAAGACATATATACTTAAATTCACTGAGGTTCCAGTGTATTAGTTATACCGTTCTTATAACTAATCAAGTGGCAACTCAAAGTATGGAGGCATGCACATAATATATTGGAAGACTGCTCGTGTGTGTGCGTGTGTGTGTGTGTGTGTGTGTGTGTGTGTGTGTGTGTACCTGTGAGAATCCTGGCGTTGCCATGCTGTATGTTCTCTGATGTCTGCCCAGAGTGGCACTCTGTGCCATTAGCCGAGAGGTGGAGCCATAATCGGGAGACGGCAGAACCACTGGTTCTCTCTCCAGAAGATTCCCTGTGCTGCAGCTCCTACCATGCTGAAAACTATACACACACAAACTTTATATTAGTCATTAGTATCAATACCCATTAGTTTCCATTAGTAAATATCACCATTAACATCATTAGTAAGTTATTAGATACCCATTAGTATCAATTCAAAATGCACACAGTAAATGGTTTCAACAATAAAATCAGTAATGCCAAACTAATTAACTGCATGTTATAGCCATTGATTTAGCCCTGGCAATTTTATCATGTTCTTCACATATATTCTCTTCTTAAAAACTGTCCATATGTCAAATCACTGGACTGTTAAAAAAAAAAAGGTATTTATTGGGACTGTTTGGTTTTACCTGACACCGAGTCGGCTGCTGTCTGTCTCAGGGATCACTCTGGTGTAGGAGAATGGGAACCATCCTCGCCTGGTAAATACAAATACAAATTAAACATCAAGCAACATTTGTGTGAGCAATACACTGGGCACTTTATCATTTTAGTTCTTGATCTAATGAGTGCAATGTGAACTAGTGGAACAAAACTACCTAATCACATCTTTACCAAGACTTTCTCTCATATCTGTCTTAGATGATATTTTTAATTGAATGTAATGACTATATTGTTGAATTTACACCAAATAGTGGCATATTTGAAGCATTTACTGACATCAACTATTTCCAGTAAATACAACTAAACAGGTTTTCTGTTTGAGTAAATAATTGTTCAAGTAAATAGTATTTTGTCTGAGTAAACAGTTTGAATAAATGGTTGTTTGAGTAAGTAGGCTTTCTATTGGAGTAAACATGTTTTCTATTTGAATACAGTTTTCATTTTCAAGTAACCATGTTTTCAGAGCACTGTGTCTAAATTATTTTAGATATGTGCCACTCACATCCTTGTCTTCTCACTCTCCCCATAGTGCCACCCATCCCGGGCCTCGGGCACCAGCAGTGTGATAATGTCGCCTTCAGTGAAGCTGAGCAGTGTGTTGTTGTCTCCGGCTGAGTGTGAAAAGATTGCCTGGACACGGGTCCGCCCATTCCTCTCCAGGCCAGCTGCCACTGAGCTCGACCTAGGCAGTGTCTGTGTCTCTGCTGTGTGCAAACGTAAAAGAGTTAGAGATCTTGTACCAGTCAGAGGCATGGCTGGTCAAAAGAAGGGCAAAGGGCAAAACAATTCAAAACAGTATGATAAAGCAAATGTCTACTTTGGTATTTTACTACTATATAGAGGTGTTCTATATTTCATACATCTGTAGGAACTAACAGGGGTCACAGTATTTATACACATTGCACGCTTAATCTGTTTTCCTCCAGTACTTTGCTTTTAAAACACCTGAAAATACCATCAGACACCATCTGTGTCCTTCACCCATTTTCCTGGCTTTTTAAAGCCTGTCCTTTCTATTCCCTGCAGCTCTGGCCTGTTTTCATTAAGCATGTTTGGACTCATATTGCCAGAGTGCAAGAGAAACTGTCTTCTAATGGAGAGAGAGAAAGAAAGGGAAGGATTGCTGCAGCAAGTCACCAACTTTTATCCAGAAATTGTCCTTATATATCCCATCCAGTGAAAGGCAAAGCCAGTGGCTGAAGTTATCTAAACTAAAGCCGCTCCCTTTAGTGTGTCTAAAACAAAGACAATCATTTTCTTAAAAAAAAAACAAACAAAATCACTGTTAGGCTTCTTAAAAGGCTACATGTGCTTACCCAGAGTGCTCTTGCTCTTGGTGAGTGCCACTTTGCGGACAGGCAGTGTGTTGGAGTAGATCTCACCGCTGTGCCGGTGGACCTGTGCTGAGGCCGGTTTGCCCTGTGCAGCTTGGCTGTCCATCCAGTGCTGGTAGTCCTCTCCTCCATGCGCCCCAGCCGTTCCATTCAACATTGGAACACTTTCCATTCCCATCATCCTCTGGGGGAGGCAGCAGAATTGTGCCAGGTCATTACAGAGTCCTTGATTACAATCAGCATTATTCTTATTCAATAGCTTCCGCTTGGTTTCGGGTCTGCTGACAGCAAATAAACATTAGGTTTCGTCTGAGATAGTACATTTCTCCAGAAATGTTATACTATTCAAACAGCCAAGTGTTTCTATCCTTTCTGCTAAAAATGCCATGCTGTGCAGTTACATGAATGTTCTGTATAGCCTTTTCAAGAAAATGCACAAATTCATGTACAACGGATAAGTCTGTATACCCCTTTTCTCAATCGCTCCAAACAAACCTAGGCATGCAGTATTTTGTATTAAAGACTTACACTTTAAATCATTACATTACGACATAGAACCATGTTCTTAATTTATGCAGGAAAACTTCTGTAAGCTGGAATAGTCTGTCATATTTAAGCATAATGCATATGCAGTGAAAATGGAGTACATTTTCTCATTTTTGTAATAACCCACTACAAATGAAGCTCCAGGGTTCGTCTTTTAATATCACTACTACTGAGGAAAAAAGAAGGAACGAAGGAATGGATCCCTGTGGCTGTTTCAAGTTAAACTGGGTAAAAGTAATGATTTCACTATTTAATTAAATTGCCTTTAAAACACTTGAGCTACACATTAAGGTCTTGACAGTTTTGTGTAGGCGCAGTGGATAGTGTTTTCTCTGGTCTCCTCCCACCTTCCAGAAACAGGTGGCTCAGGTACTCTAAATTGCATCTAAATGTGGATGAGTGGGTAAATGTGTGTGTGTGTGTGTGTGTGTGTGTGTGTGTTCATGGTGCTTTGCGAAGGACAGGTATCCCATCAAAAATGTGTTCCAGCCACACACCCAGTGTTCCCTGGATAGGCTCTGAATCCACTGTACTCCTGACCAGGATAAAGCCCTTTACTGTCGATGAATGAATAACTGAACACATGGACAAATGAAAACATGAATACATGAATACATGAAGTTGCACACAGACTATATTTTCACGGAACCCAATCATACTGAGTTCAGACAGATTGAATCCTCAGTATTTCTGCTGAAAGGATCTACATTAGGAATACTTTATTCTCATGAATACAGAAGCAGTTCGTAGATACGAGGCTACAGAATATGATAAAACGTATGCAGTTTTCACTTTTTTAAACTATGATTTGGCTATCGTGCAACATACCAGAGTAAACACAATTGACAACTGTCCCTCCAATATCAGCAACAAAGATGCATGAAAACCTTTTAGTATACAAAACAATAAACCATCGCACCACGCAGCAGGATATATTAAGTGTACTTTCTAAAAATCCATGTGGCAGTTTTGGCCTGTGGTCCACATTGACAAACCGAGGACCACCGGTTAGCCCAATATGTCTCTTTTACTAGAAAAAACAGTATATTTATAAAAAAATAAAAATAAAAAATAAAAAAAAAGCTTGAAAGTTGTAACAACCAGGTGTCATGGACTTTAGCTGGCCATAACCAATTTGAGCCACACCCTTCACTCACCTGTTGGTTGCCCATGAGAGCAGCCAGTTCAGGTGAAACAGGTAAAGGTTTGGCTCCTGGTATGGGATCTGAGATCACCAGATTAGATTTAGGGGCATGTTGTTGTCCGGTACCCAGTGTTCCCCCCGAGCTCATCTGCTGTACAAGGAGAACAGCTCGGTCTGGGAGTTTATGAGGGTCAGAACATGCCTGTTGCCACATCGGGATCTTCTGCATCAGCAGGTCTTTACCCTGAGCACACACACATAAATATTTTCAACTTTAACAGGGCTATTAACTAGTGGGAGACATGAGTCTAAAAGAAATGTGTAAAGATAGAGACAGATGGCTGGATATATTCAGAAAATATACGCCGAATTTTATAGACTGTATAGTTTCAGTAAAGGAAACTTTTCAAAAGTCCTACACGCACACACGCACACACACACACACACACACAGCTCAAATAAAGTGCAAGTGCGCTTAACTCCACATTGATTAGCGTCTTTGATTCAGAGAGAGTGATAGAGTGATCCCTGTTCACCACTCTCAATTACAAAAGCACAGACATCTGTCTCTATTATACTCCTCCAAAACACAGAGGCTTTGCTCTGTGCTGTGCTACTTTAAAGCAATGAAACATCAATCTTACACCTTTAAGACCTGCTTTGTCTGTTCCCAATCCACTATCTCTCTCACGCGCTCTCTCTCACACACACACACACACACGCACACGCACACACACAGACACACACACACACACACACACACACACAGGGCCAAATACCACCGCATTATCCCACACTATTCTTGGCTCCAGGTCCCAACTGGGCATTGAGACAAGAAACTCAGAGCTCAGGAGAACAAACTTGCCTACACTGCAGAAAGGGGGGAAGGGCGGTGGGGGGACTAACTGGATTTTTACAGGTTGCCCATAGAGCAAGGGCATTTAATTGATGCCATCTTTGAGTGCAGTGCATGGATGGGAATAATAACGCCTGTCCAGTCAGATGGTACAGTAAGCAGGGCCAATGCCAACATTTTGCAGCTGCCGCCTCCTTAAAGAAGCAATTTGTAACGTTTGGCGTCCTCTGCTGCCTGTGAAGTGAGTCAGAACTGCAGTGAAATCACTGACGAACCATCCCCTACCTTCCCACAAACCAATCCCACCCCTTCTGTTTATACTACACGTTAGGGATGAAACCGAATATGAATACATTATTTGGAATGAATAGAAATTTATTCATTGGTTACAATGGATACAAATACAGAGAAGAACAGGAGGCACACAAATCTTTCAGGGCATCTGTTAAAATATACATCAACCCTTCCTCTTGCATGGTCTTTTTTTTATCTGCTCATTTATTCTAGCCTATTCCTCAATATCATTATTCATTTATATTATATTCATATATGTATATTCAGTTCTGGATAAGAAATTAAAGAGCTAGAGAACAGAAAATATGGTTTAGAGACCTATAGAGAGAGAAAGTAAAAGAAATACTGACAGCCAGACAGACGGACAGACAGATAGACAGACAGAGAAACAGAGAGAGACCACCTACATACTCCTTCTCTGAGTCACACTCGAAAGGTCCCCCTGCTGAAGCAATTATCACCCACGCTGCCAGCCTGGCACCCACATGGGCACCTGCAGAGGGCATCGTGACCAGCCTGACTGGGGCACTAATGGCCACTTGTGTGTGTTTTGAGAACAAATGTGCAAGGACAAGCAGATATCCTTATCCAATGTGACTTACAGAAGTGTTTTGTAATCTCTATTCAGACACATCCTCATATTATCTTAATACGTCAGAGACTGAGAATACCATCAGTCTAAAAGCCCCGTTGGGGAGAAAATCTGTACTGTGTAATATAATATCATAAAATCATATCGCAGGTATCAATCTTTACAGCTCTGATCGACTCCACTGTTGTCACTAATGGCCATACTCAGAGCTGCTGACTTAAGTCTGATATTTACATAGGAAAAGTTATGAATATTCAGAGATGGGTTAGACAGGTCAATTTTCCGTCTGAGATTCTGCGATAATACAAATCACCATTATGTAGTTTACTCTTCCAGGACTGCCAGATTTAAACATAAACATATGGCCAGTAGTTTGTGGTATGAACAGTGGTGTGATAATTACAACTAGGAATCACTGTACATTTGTTTTAATTTAACAATATTGCTTTCACTCTTATAATACAGCAGCTTATAAAATAGCATTGGCTGTAGCACATCCTATTAATTTGCATTTGATTATTTATTTATATAGTAGCTGACAGTTAACTGCACATGCAACTTAATGTAGCCACAATTTACTAAATCAAGACCACGTAGGGATGTAGGCTATTATACCATGCATTTAATTTGCTTTTTTAAATTGATGAAGTAATACAATTATTTTGATAATGCTAGGTCCTGTCTATCCAGTCCTATTATAAGGATAAGCTGACTGAGCATTCATCTGCCACATTTAATCTCACATCAAATAAGTATAGTCCGTAATTGCATCTTTTAAAACTCGGCCCCAATATAAGCAATGTCTCTGATTAAATATTTTTTTTAATGGACGATAAATAATCACATGTACCTGAGACATGCTTCTGTTCTACTCAAACTCCACTTTGTGTACAGAATACTGCTTACGCATGTTGTTACGAATATGGCCCATTAGGAAGTGACTGATCAACCCCTTAAATTCTCTACTTAGCCTCTCTAAAGTTTAAGAGGATAAATGTTAAAATTGGGCCAAATGCTTACTTTTCCCTCCTTTTCCATGCTGAATAATTTACAAATAATTTATTAATTATTAGGTATAAGGTAGCTGAATTAACATTAAAACATATGCTTGAACAAAATGTTTTACTTTCTCTCCTATTTCATTTTAATTATTTATTTTTAGACGATAATATATAGTTTTAAAATGCAGTAATTATGTTTTGCTAGCAACCATGAACATTCTGTTATGCATTGTATATCATGAAAATGCCTTAATGTATTGTATCTTTTTGGCATTGTCTTTTTTCATATGAATGTTCTGGGCTACAGTGAAAACTATTTATTCACTACAGCCTATTCAATCATAGTAAGGCATGCTGACTCATGCTGACTTAGGGTACCAATTTTTTTCTTTCTTTCTTTACTGTTTGATGATCTCAAACTCATTAAGGAGGCAAAACATTCCACTAATTAGCCTTTGAAAAGGCACATTTGTTAACTGAAAAGCCTTCCAGCTGACTACCTCATGAAGCTGGTTAAGATAATGCCAATAATCTACAAAGCTGTCATCAAGGTAAACGCTGGCTACTATGAAGAAGCTAAAATACGAATCATATTTTTTAAACACTTTTTCGTTTACCACATAATTCCATACGTCACGTGTTAGTTCACAGTTTTGATGTCTTCAGTATTGTTCTACAATGTAAAAAATAACCAAAATTAAGAAAAACCTATGAATGAGTAGGTGTGTCCAAACGTTTTGCCTTGTGTTGAGAAATATCCACAAGACATTTTAATTCCTGTTATCATTGTCAGAGCTGCTGTTTTAGAAAATGACTCAACACCTTCTCACCAACTGTATTCAAGAAGTCAACAGTGCAGTGATATAAAGACACACACAGCTTTATAGACATAAATATAGCTGTCGATGAAAGCGTTTAATAAGGGTTTTGGGGAATTATTTAGACATTCTCAGTATATTAGTCGATACTGTTTTATAGATATGAATTCGCTCTTTAGTATTAGAAACGTCACTTAAAGGTTTATCTGCATTTAGAAGAAAGGAGTTGTGTCTCAAACTCACTTCTCAGTCATGTCTCAGTGGGAGAAAGCCTTCGTGCTGTACCCTTTATTTGTTCAGTTGGTCTTGGCGGCAGACGGTGATTAACCACCAAGTAGTCTGAGAGTGTTAGCCGTGGGCGACGGTGTGCAGATCTAGAGATGATGGTGTCTCTGTGGGAAGATGGTCTGTTCCTTAACCTTACTAAGACTTTCCTGAACTTTACTTCTTATGGTACAAAGAGACCATAGGTTTTTGCATGTGTGTGTTAATCCATTTTTATCAACAGACTCATACTCGATATTATTCTCTCCCTTTTTTCCCCTTTCTTCATTTCCCTCTATCTACGAAGGGAAAAAAGAAGTTGGGATGTGTCCCCATTTTCTACTCAACTTCTCATCCTCCTACATAACCATTATGTTCAACCTCATCTCAGTCAAATGCAGTAAAGTCTTCATCAAACCAAAATCTGTCTGTCAGTGCGTCTTCCTACGCATTCATGTGCACTCTTTCACTCTCTCATCTATAGGGCTTAGTGCCTGGCAGCTATGTTCTTGCAGAAGTGGGCCACACTCCCTCTCTGTCTCTTCTCTGTGCCTCCTCCAGACGCCTTCCCTCCCACCACTCTGTCTATACGTGATAAAGCAGTGTGGGCCACATACAGAACAGAGGCTAGAAACTCATTCACCCGTACAAGACTGGAGTTCCTCCTCACATCAGTGTTCTTCTTTATTTTACAGCTCACCCCTATTCCCATACGCTCTGTATAGCACAATGCATGCAGCTCGTAGCACATTGGCACTGGCCCATGTCTATTCATCTGCTCTACCGAATGTTTAATTAAATCTCACACTCTCACACAGTTTCATTTTGATAATGTAGCCATCTGTCAAAATTTCACATGCGACAAATAAATAAACAAAAACAAACAAACAAGTAAATAAATAAATAAAATAATTGTAAAAAAAAAATAAATAAAAAAATCACATATGCAGACCATTGTAAAGCAGACATTTCCACGTAATTAGCAGCATGCTGCATTATAAGATGATAAAGAGACGGAATTTTTAGGGCTGAAACAGCTAATCAATGAGTATAGTTCTTTATTAATATAGTTTACCATAATAGGATAATGTTAGTAAGTAAAATAGAATAGTACTATTGGTAGGAGATTACATAAAACAGCCTTATATACTACATATATATAATAGAGGATATGTACTGTAAATTGGTGGCCTGGGAACACCCTCCACATGGTACAATTTCAATATTTTCTACAATATATAGTTCTGAAACCTTTATGGTTTCTTAGTCCAAGTTTGACCCAAACCTTTGGCTGTTATGCAGAATTCAGCCACAGCAACATCCACTGGGCTTTCTCAGACCTCCACACATTCAATGATAAACTTTAAACATGGTGAGGAATAATGTGAAGTGTATTAATGTGCTTTTAACATGTCTAACAGTGTCTACTACCAGGAACTGTTTCATTTCATCATAAAACAATTGGTAGTGGACCCTGTTGTATTTTATCCAAACAACCTAAATTTTAAGGCTCAATGATTGCTCTTTCGCCCCCTCTCTGACTCATAAAGCAGAAGCATGATGTGATGAAAGCAAATGGAGCGACTGTACGAGCCTCACCTTGGTGTGGTAGGTGTTGGTGCTCTTGGCTACGGCACACTGGCGGTCCACCAGGAAGCAGTACCTCCTCCTCTCCTCGGTCAGGGCATTTTTGTAGCCCTCGGCGATGTGGCTGTCCAGCTCGCTCTGCCTGCTACTGATGGCCTCCACATACTGAATGACAGGGAAGGCGGTGTGAGGCCGAAACAGGACAGCCGAGCCTGGCCTGAAGCCTTCTCTCAAGGCAGGCTGAGAGAAAGCTCACACTTTCAACAACATTCATTTAAGCTTGATGCTACCTGGCAATGTGAATGTGCCACACACAGCATTCCAAAGCTAAATGAGCTGCAAAGCTGGCAGTAGATGCATTCAGTGAGCTTGGCTGAATATCAGATGACCCCAAAAAAGTGGTTAAGTTGCACTTATATGTTCACTGAACCGTGTAACTTAAAGGTCAAATGTACAGTAGGGTCCAAAAGTTAATATCACTACCGGGGACCATTTTATGTCATAATTGAACAAAAATGGATCAAGATCTTATACAAAATCAATATCTGGTGTATCTCCACCTGGTGCATTTTCTAAAATTAAGTAAAAGATTACTTAAAAGACACCCTTATTAGTTCAGCAAAGTACATTATATCCTGTATTTCATTTTAACTGCTTGAAAACCATATTAAAAACATTTAATATAGTCAGTGAGTTTGCTCCTGTATGATGATTATGATGTGTAGAACAGACATTAAGAGCAAACACTTTTGAACTGTACTAGTTATGAATAATTGGGCCTTGGTCTTCATAAATGATTAAATAAAACAGTTTCTGGTAGTGAATTTAGACTTTTGGACTCTCCTGTATGCTAAAAATATTTGGCAGTTGATTGTTATTACTAAATACATACAAGTATGTGAACTCACAATGAAGCTACAGTGTAGTGTCTCTTTGTATTGTGTTTTTAGTCAACAGAAAATGGCAGTCTGATGTAAGGCCAAGCTCCCTGCCACTCTGTTGGCCATAGCTCCCATGTCCTTCAACAAGGACACAGCACCACAGAGATTGGTTTATTCCAGCAACACATGCCCACATCGACACAGACACACACACACACACACACACACACACACACACACACACACCTGACCTGAGCCAGGTGTAAGACTCATCCTGAGCCAGAATGAGAGTTACACTGAGTACAGGTACTTGTGTGTGGAATATTGTGATTCCCACCTGCCAAGTGTTAATGAATATAGCTGTGCTCAGTGAGGTCAATAAAAATAGTCCAAGGTCGTTGTAATCAACATTAGACTCCCTACGTACTAAGCAATAGTAAATCCAATCATTTAAACTCACTCCCATATTCAATATGTGCTATGCATGCAGCTATGTAGTGTTAAAACGCAACAGAGTTTGGGGGTAAACTCTAATGAAACTTTGGGTTCTCAGTTGTGTTCATGAGTACCGCTACGACATGAGATACTGACGTCATAGCACTTCAAGGAATTTCCACACATGACTGTGACACAATGTAGAAGACGTCAAGCTACTTATTTACACAACAGAGCATGCACATGTCAGTCGGGATACTGTTTCATCCTGACATTTAAAAAAAACCCAAGCCCATTTGTCTTAAAATAATTCAGTAATAAGTAGTCACAGATAGAGAAGTCAGTGAAAGCACTAAGGGATGGTATTCTGTGCAAACAGTTATACGTTATGACTAGCAATTTATAACCAAACACTGGTGTTCCTGCCTACACTGCAAATCATTTGCCTCCAATCCAGTACTGTACTGTGGGTGATGCTTACGTCTGCTGTATCCTGCTATCTAATGCTTGGCTAAGATAATCCAATGTGTCTGTTCAAAACCCAGGCAAAGTGTTGCCAATTAATTAATTGATATAAGCCTTTCACAACTTGTCTATACAGCAGTGTGAACATGTAAGTCTAGACTGAAGAACTCAGGTCAGACTGCATGACATTTAGACACCACCAGTGAGCCACCAATCACAGAGAGTGACTCTATATTTTATCTATAAATATATATGCATCCCTATTACTGCACAGCACCCACTCAAAACAAGAGCATGAGGGTAACTAGTACAGAAACATAGTGAAGAAGCAGAACTAGGATGAGATATCCAAAAATAAATTAGAGGAGGAGTCGAGAAGGCGATAAAGGATGGTCAGTGCTATACTGGGTCCACATCTTCTCCGCTAATTAACTGCAACTGGGTTTTTCGAAATGCTGGGCCAAAATAGAGAAGGCCATTGAAAGCTAATAATGATGGTAAACTTTAATACCAAGACTTTAGTCCATATCATTACTTGCACAGAAAGAGTTATCTTCAAATATAGGCAGTTATTAAAATTGGTCTTAAGCAACCGAGATACATTTTATCCAGTATTTTATCCAGAAACTATAATATGAAAGGTTTTATCCAGTGTTACTGCCACCATGTTCACTAAAATTAATAACCTCACCATTGTCACATAATGCATATCCCCATTTTGCAGTTGTCATCATTGTTATTGTCATTGTTTCTTCTGCCGCTTCCCCAAGGGAGAGGTGTGGTAGTGGGAGTGGTGGGGCTTGGGGTGTAGGGGGTATACAGTACACAGCCTCACCATGAGCTAGAACATTAACTTTACACCTTTACTGTTGAGGGTTTCCATCCCTGATAAACATGATGATGTCACTAAAAAAGTTTCAAATCTATCCATTCAGGATTTTCTGACCCCTAGGTTGCGATAATATTTTATTCGTGTCAACATTACATTATGTATCTCTAATTTTTATACAGTACCAGTCAAACGTTTGGACCATCTAATTCAATGGATTTTCTTTATTTACATTTCATGTAATAGTGGAGCAGTTGAGCAGTTCTTGACATAACATGGGTTGCTATAGTTGTGGAATAGGGCTATTTACTGTGTACCAACACTACCTCAACACAACACAACTGATGATCTCAAACACGCAGTAAGAAAGAAAGAAATTCCACTAATTAGCTTTTGACAAGGCACACTTGTTAACTGAAAAGCCGTCCATCAAGGCAACTGCTGTAGATACTTTGAAGAACCTAAAATATGAAACATATTTTGTTTTAACACTTTTGTTTACCAGACAATTTGATGTTGTTTCATAATTTAGATGTCTTCAGTATTGTTCTACAATATAGAAAATAGAAAAATAAAGAAAAACCTACGATTGAGTAGGGATGTGGAAACATTTGACTTGGTACTGTAGAGGACCTACGTAATAATCTGAAAAAAATCTAAGGCATCAGAATCCTTTATTACAAATGGAGTGTGAACATGATATCTGGATTCAATCTGATATTTGTATATATTTTTAATTTGCTTACAATGTTTTCAATATGGTCTATAATGTCCTGGCGTCCAGGGTGTATTCCAGCCTCACCCCTGTGTTTTGGGTTATGCTCCAGCTCCAGATCAATTCAATTTGTATAGCACTTTTAACAACAGACATTGTCACAAAGCAGCAGATCACGTGCTTAGTGAAAATGAATGAATCATTTCAATACAACAGTGGTTGATAATATATTTTTGGATATGTGTATAAATTGTCTAAAAATGTTAAGTTCATAGCTTATTAATTTGTTTTTATTTATATTGATTGATTTATAATTAATTTATTTATTATCATTTAATTATTAAATGTGTCTGTCTGTACCTTTTAATAATAAGCCCTACAGTATACAGGGCTCTGAGAGACACATTTTCAGGATTGTGAAAGGAAGTTAAAGTATATTAGATGATGAAGTGCAACTCAGCAGAAACCTTACGCACAAAGGAACGCTGATGTAGCTTTTTAGCTCTTCAAAAAAGAGTTACCTTTTAATATACAGTTACTTGGATGATGATCCTCTGACAAGCCTGATAAATTTAACTGTGCAAATGTATGTTTTTTTATTAAAGCGAGCACACAGCAACTATAAAGGAGTTAAATCCTCTGTAAAATCTGATGCTGGCTCTGAACCTAGGACCGCTATTTCATGCCGCGATGATAATATATGTGCACTTCTACTAAAAACAATTTTGATTAATATGTCTCGAGCGCATTTCTTACAGAGCTGGGAAGAGAGACTCTGGGTCTCATATCTGTGTCATTCAGTCATTATGGGTAGAAGAGAAATGTGCCCTCTCACACACCCACGCACACGAAGGCTAGTCACATGATAAAACTCAAATCTGACTCTAAATTTCTATTATAATTACATGATGAAAGAATAATGCTGTTCTTCATTATTATTTTTTTTGCTAAATTAATCTCAGTAGAATATCAGACTGAGTAGAAATACTTGAGTTGAACACTTGCCATAAAATCTAATAGCCTTCCATGTTTGGAGATGCAGATTTATTCTGCTTTTATGATGGTTTAGACATGAAGAAGGTGGGGTAGATGTAGGGTTGTAGTTGCTTAGAGTCTGTTCTTTTTTGTTTGCTTGTTTTAAATCTTTGTCTGGAGCAAATATCACAACAAGTACAGGAATATCTCACAGCTGTGCCTTGTGGGGACATTTTGCTGGTCCTCACCAGGAAAACTGCTTTTCAAAGAGCCAAGATGTTTCCTTTTGGTTACTGTAGTTAAGGTTAGGGTTAGATTTAGTTTAGCATAGCATTAAATAGCTGCATTAATAATTACGTCAATGTAAGGTAGAATAAGACGAAGGGGTGTGTATGTGTGTGTGTGTGTGTGTGTGTGTGTGTGACTGTGAGGTTCACACAGGCATTAATGTGGCCAGCTGATGTCATCTGCAGCATGACGCACAGCAGGGCCTGGCAGCATTGGCATGTAAAATTCATACATGGATTTCAAACTGAGCAGTGACCGGAACACAGATGCACGTACACACACACGCACACACACTCTTAAATTATTCAACGCAGATGTAAGCAATGTCACTCATCTGAAAGTGACATACAAGTTGAAAAAACCCACATGAACCAGAAAGACAAGTACTACAGAAATGGTCCATAAAGGACACACATACATAATCTCCAGTGGGTTCTCCCAGAGGAAAGACCTAAACGTTCTCACCTTCTAATCAGATAAAAATAGCTGAATTTTCTGAGAACCAAAGAGCTGTTGCAGAGACCTGGCAGTTCCAGATATCGATTTTGTTAAAGCTCTGCATCGCAGATAGCTGTACTGCTATTGGACTCAAGTCCAGAGATCACTTAGTAATTACTTTATACACACTGCACAAACTCCTGATACCAGAGTCGCAACCTTGACCGACTCTTCAGCCTTCAGTGGCGATCCAAACTGGTAATCACATCTGAGCTTGTTGTGAAGTACAAACCAAGTCACTGTGCAATACAACATGCACAACATTATTACTGTGAATACATCCACAGTAATAATATAATAATACACCAGTGCAGACATTTTACATCCTGGGATAAAGGCTATAGATAAAGGCTGTAAATAAACACATCATCTTTTAGCTAACATGTTGTAGCCGAACGTCAATATGGTGCTTAAATCTAGCTTGTTCACATAACACAACCAGTCAGGCCATTTAAGTAACCTGCTGGGTAGCATCAGTTAGCTGTCTATTGTAAGCTAATTATAAGACCAATCCCAATTTACAAAATGAAATAAAACAAAAAATAAAGTTTTGATCTAAGAACAATAATGAGTACCATGTTGTATAACGCAGATTATGACATTTTTGATTTTTGGGAGACTGGGAGTTGGAATCCTGAAGATGCCACAGCCGGTGGTGCCCAGGAGTCAAGGGAGCAAACTGGCTATGCTCTCTGACTATATACATGTGCATGTTTGTACGACTATACACTTGATTTCTCTTCCTCTTTCACTCTACTGAGGATGCAAAAATCTCAGATTTCGTTCCCTTGAAACTGCACTACATAAAAACCTGAGGGCTACTTGGCAAACCGCATTAAACCACCTCCTCCTTTCACCTCCATTCTTTTATAACATGACACCTGTGAAGTGTTTCAACAAGCCCAAACAGCCCACGCCATTTACACGTCACACTCAGACATTTAAAAAGCAGTGCGCCTCCACAGTATCATTAGTAGCCCACATACTGCTAGGGCAGAACAGACCCCAGGAAAGTGTAACCCACAGCTCAACAAAATCACTCCTCTCCGGCGAGAGGCATTCATGCCAAACGAATTGTAGTTAGACAAAGCCACAAACCTTCCCAAGCAAAGTGGGCCTGTCTATTCAACAAAACAGCTAGGAAAGTGGGCTGGAATACATACAGTATTTACACAACTCTTAATTCTGATCCACTAATTTGATTAGACAAGAGGCTTTCCAAGAGTGCTGATATTTAGAATAACAGAACTCTTGCTTGTGCGCTATACTGTCAGAGGAGGCTGTGGCTGTGTTGAAAACAGAAAAGAAATCAGGTTTGGACCAAATCAGTTTGTCAAACTTCACACAGTCACTATCAGGCTTTGATCTTTTTTTTTCTTTTTCGGATAGCTACATGCCATAGCAAAACAAATATAAGTCTTAAATCAAGTCACTTTGTGAACAAATTGCTACATTTTTAAATAACCTAATATAAGACATTAATATCGAGAAATGTAGTCAACAGACCTGACTTAATTAATCAGAGATTAATTCCGCACCAATGTTAGCATGAACAGAACATCAGTCGAGTGAAGAGATGATGATGAGGTTGTCTAAATGCCATGAATGACTTTTACCTCAGGTGATGAGACAGAGATTGATGTGGATGATGCTGACAATCGAAGTGATAACTCATTTACCACTGCAGGTTTGCAGTGATTTTTTTCACCACGTAGATTAGGTAGGTGGGGTGTGTTTCAACCCTAATAACTGTTCTGTGCCAGCATAGACCAAGATTAACTGAGAAATCCACTAAACCCAACACTGACATGCTAGTGGCAGTGCTGTAAGAGAATAAACACATCCATGCCGCAAATACAAATCCAGCTGAGAGACCGACGCGTTCAAACCTCGCCCATTCAGCTTTTTTGGAAAAGCCCTTTAAAGCTGGATTGATTGCTGTGGCATCCTTACCTGCATCTCACTATCTCTATACTTGGATGCCGTCTTGCTGCCTTGCTGGCTTTTCCGCCGCAGTTTCTTCAGCTCTGCCTGGCACTTCTCCAAACTTTCCCCTTTGCTCCGGTGCTCCATCTGGTATTTCTTCAAAGCAGCCTGAGGGACAAAACCACAACAGGCAGAATGCTTTAAAAACTCTCTGGGCCTTTTTGAAAAAGGTTAAGGTCCTAACAAACCTTTTGAGTATCCACTATAAAAAGTAACCGCTGCGTCTATGACCCCTCTTGCCTTGCTCACACACTTTTTCAATCACTTCTTTTGGGGGAGATGCTGATAACACCACGATAATAGAATCCTACAGACATAGATGTGATTTCTCCCCTGAGCTGTAGCCCTGCTCAGTAATGTACTGGACAAACTATGTGCACTAATCAATGCACTGTGGAAATATGTATTTTTTATTCTATTCTATTTTTAACCTTTTTCCTGTACCAGTATTTAATCTTTGTTAAAGGAGTATTTAGTTTTTGTTAACATCAAATTCTTGTGAAGTGAAGTTTTACTTGGCCAGTAAAATTATTTCAAACCTTTACATCCATTTTAGTGCAAACAGCATAGGATTTTCTCAGACAGATTTTTATTTTAAGAAGTGCTTAAAGTCTAGTTCTTAAAACAGGTGTTTATCTAAAGTCACTGCTTCACAAAGCTCAATGGATCTTTTTGATAGCTTTGAACCAAATGTTCAGAACCTGAAAGTGTGTTTATTGGTTTTATGGGGTTTCTGGAAAGTTTGCTTGATCATCTTCCCCACTGTAGTCTTTGACTGTCAAAAAGTCCTATATATATATATATATATATATATATATATATATATATGTAAAAAGCATGGATATCTATTTTCATTATACTATAAGTCAGTGATTACCTGCCAAGGTTTAGGGTTACATGGAACAAAAAACTGAGGTCAGAAGTTTTCAGCAATAAGTTATTAAGACTTCAATATAGATGCCTCAGTCACTGGTTTACGTTAATTGGGTCTCTATACTGCTATACTTGACCTAAAAATTTATCACACAAAACATAAAGGTTTTAGGGGTAAGAGTCAGAAGTGTAAATCTCTGCAGACTTCTTCAAATTCACAATAATACTTTTCACATTAGATGAAAACAAGAAGTCATAATTCTACATCCACTGCAGAATGATATAATAAATGATCACATGGTTTAAGGTTTTTAAGGTTTAAAAATAATAAATTAGACAAAAGTTAAGTGTACAACAGTTTTCCTTTGAGGTATGCTTTATGAGAACATTTACGCACTGCTTAATAATCTCTTAGAGTGTCTATTTATGAGTAGTTGATCTTTTTTTCTCTATGGTATAAATTTTACTTTAAATTTGGACTGTGACTATTTAATTAAATACTTGTAATTTAGGAGATCTTGGATCTAGCCATGGAGAATAAACTATTTAAATACCAAGAGAAACTCTGAATGCAATCTCTGTGCAGAGATATGCTCATGCTCAAGAGGGCTGTTACACAAAAACACAAAGTAAAACAATGTTAAAAATATAAAACAAAGGCTGCTATTAAGTGCAGTGTACTGTACATTGTAATACGTGTCAGCCTTATTGAGCAGTATGCTGAAAATAAAATTTCAACAAATTCAAAACAAATATACTTTATATTCAACAGAATCTCTGTGTGTGGACTTGTTACCTACATTTAGGTAGCGTGCATCCAACTCGACCTTCTTCTCCAGTTCTGTGAGGAGCTCGTTGTGGAAGGATTTTAGCTAAGAGACAAAAGCATACATATATGAGGTAAAGACAATGCTCTCTCTCTCTCTCACACACACACACACACACACTCACACACAGACACAGACACACACACACACTTGGTGCTTTGATCATGATGATGAAGAGAGCTGTCTAACATGTTGCTCCAACATCTCCGATAGGCATTTAATTGCTTAGCATACAATGTACACCATTTTCATCCTCATCAAAGCGTTCATTGAGCCTGCGTTCACTGTGGATGGGGGCGGAGTCATTCTGGAAGAGACCACTCCCATCAGGACAGATGGTGGTACAAGGTGGGACAAGGTGATACTGAGAACTTTGTACTGATTAGTAGTGACTTTTCCCTCTGAAGGCTGGGCATAAGTGGACGCAAACCATAAATGAATGTCCCCCACAGCATATCAGAGTCACTAGTTTTCTTTTAATTCATCTTAATGTGTCACACATCTAGACTCATTGGCTTTTTAGCAGGTACACCTTCCATATTAGTGACTTTGAAGTTAAAATGACTGAAACCCGTCTGCTTGTCTTTGTCTACCCTGTCCATCAATGAGAAAGGGACCATAACTGAACAAATATATTTTGGGTGTTGGCTCGTTCCCGGCAAAGCACTGACTCGGTCATGGTGGTGGGTATAGCGATGATATGAGAGTATTATAGGGCAGCTGAAGGCACTCAGAGAAAAGCAAAGGCCTATGATTGGTTAGCTTCATTTTAGGAAAAATGAAAAGCCATCCTTCTCACCCAGACCTAGAAAGCACTATCAGGATTCACACTCATGATCTCCTTGCCTAGGCATCTATACTCAAACTTAAAATGTCACACAGTCTCATTAAGCCAGCCACTCGAGCACCTTTCAATCTAACCCTCAATACTAAATTAACACTGTATCAGCTAGGCCTAGCTAAATCAGCAGCTACTTTAAAGTGATAAGGCCAGCTCTATGAAAAAGCAGATATCACACAGCTGTACTGGTAAAAGCATCCACTTTCAGAAGGTTTAAATGGAGTGAAAGGTAAGTTGGAGTCCTGCAGGATCTCCTGGATCCCAATGGAATCATATTAGCTAAGGAAGAAACAGAGCATAGTGTTTGTTCAAGCCGTGTCTGCGCGTGACACTGGGCAGGAAAGCCCCCAGTATCTTTTAGCCTGAGGGTGGATAATACTATAGACAGGCACCATTGTTCAGGTGACATTTTGAGTCAACACACCCTTTTCTTTCACCACTACTGGGCCAGATGAACGACTCCAGATAAGGCCAAAATAAAAGGACAGGAATAAAAGGGGTATTTAATGGTATTTACACCACAGTGCTGTGAATGTGAATTCTTGAATCTGATTGGTCAAAAGTTGTAGTTCTGGTGGCAAGGCTAATTACATGTTTCTATTAATAATATTAACAGCTTGATATAACAATGTTCTCAGTGAAGAGGGGATTATACAGCATTTCTGGAAGGTGTCTCCAGTGTCAGTAATTTGTTAAATTTTCCATCTCAGAATGGAAGACAATTTCATAACATTTATTTGTCTTAAACTGAGAAAGAGGCTGGTGAGGCAATGCATGTTTATCGCTAATATAACTACTACTATGTAAGTGATAACAGGAACATGTTTCACTGATCTTCTACAACACGAAACAGAATGATAAATGGATAAAAAGTACAATATGTTCATCGTCCAGTGCCACTCAAAATAAATGACGTTTCACAATGATACACACCATGTCTTCCAACTGCATCTGGATCTGTCTGTGGACTTCAGCCATCTGAAATAGAACGTCCCCTACACAGCGAGAGAGAGAGAGAGAGAGACAGAGAAGGACATGTTAAAGCCCTGATATGCATGTACACATGCTGCTCTATCTACATGCAGTAAAATCATGCGGGTCCACATAAACAATATAAGCTGTGTGACACAAATATAAAAAGAGAGAGGAGAAAAGGAGGTAGAGAGAGACTGACTAATGAAGAAGCGGGAAATAATACATGAAAAATAAAAGACAGATACCAGCGAACAGGTCTTTCATTAAGCACCAGATAATGAAATCAGAACATATATGATAATCATAGCAACAAAAGCTTATTGCAGTAGCTGGAATGAATAAAAAAAAAAAAGCAGGTGCAGGACATTAATATCACCAGCACATTGGTTTGCATAATGTGATCGTTAGTCATAAAGCAACACAGCTAGACGACAGTAATTCATGCAGCCAGGAGGTGTGTGGTCTCGGTGTGTGAGGTATGCAGGGTACCTACACGCAGCTTCTTCTGATTACGCAGTGCATTGTAAAACAAAAAGAACAAAAGAGCTGGTTTGAGAATAAAAACAGAAGTAAGGTACAGCAGTACACCTGGGGAAACTATGAAGGAGATAAAACATGTCCCAGGGAGAATACAACAGACACACTGGATACTGACACACGTCTTCCGCACCTGTTTCCCTGATAAACACTGCCAAACCTGCATTAATATGGACCAGAGAGGGATCTGCCACAGATAGTATGTCCTTCTATAGATATTTTCTTAATTCATTAGGCATCCAGGAACAATCATCAAAAAAATGTTACTGTGATTTCAAATTTGTATTAAAAGTCTCATCTTTGGTTGTGATTAGCAGGCATACAGTTTCTAACATCTTTATTACCATGTTCTCAACCTTCATATTAGATTAAGGAGATGATGGGAGGTGGTCGGGGAAAACCCATCAGATGCTGCTGTGGCTCAATTCTTGAAAAAAAAAAAAAATGGTTGTCCAAATATGTATGTATATTTCTTTTACCTGGAACATGCTTTGACAGCTAGCTTTGAAACAATGAATAAATTTCACTAAAACAACATGTATTTAGTTAATGACTGTTTAAATCTTTTTGAAGCTGTCTTTCAGCAAAGACCATACTGTATATATAAGAAGCCAGTTTAACAAATGTGGTTTGTCTAAAGATGTCTTCCTAGCAAACTTCCTAGCCTTTGATCAAGCTGATGGTTGGCTACATGACAAAATGAAACAGACATAACATTTTAATCAATTCAGTTTAGAATTAGACATTGGCTGTTGAAATGCCTCTGATGCTTCTGTGCTACAGTCAGAAATGAATATTTAAATGCAACCAGATTTTAAAATGCTAGAACTTCACTTGGGGTTGAGAAACATGGAAAAGAGAAACATATTTCAGGTCAGGACTGTACTTTTCAGAACTATATATGGGAAAACATCAAAATGTCCCCATGTGAAGAGTTTTCCCAGGCCACCACACATATACACTCTTAGGAAAAAGGATCCGTTGGTGTTTCTTTGGATTGCTAACAAATCTGATTTTCTGAAATACTGATTCCTGAAAAGGAAACTCCTGCTGTATGGTTCTATCATTAAGGGTTCCACCAACTGAGGACGGTGTATGGCTAAATCTGGAGGCATATCCTCTAAATATACAGCAATACATACAGTATTTAAACAACATACATATGAATATTAAAAAAGAGCAGTTGACCAGAGCAATATTCTAGTTGCAACATAATAAATTCAGCTGCCGTGACTAACTTCACTGAATATCACTGGGGAGAATGTATGCTATGGTGATCACGTCGTCACGTTAGAGAAATGGCATTAAGCAGCGTTTAGCTATCTTCCTGAGGTGATCCTCTGATCCCTGTCTGAGTCCGCATTAACCGGGTTTTGGCCAGTCCAACACTATTTTGTTAAGAAACAATCATTATTACACACACCATGTTCCTGACATGACAAGGTGCTCACATATATGGCCACTGATGGTTTACATGCACTTCCACATACACACATACATACACACATACATATACACACACATATACACACACATACACACACACACACACACACACACACACACACACACAGACACACACACATACACATAAACACACACACACATAAACACACACATACACACACAAACAAACACACACACACACACGCACACACACACACACACACATACACACACACACACTCGCACCAACGTACAACATGAAAATGGGCCTCATATCTCTCTACCTCCAGTTCCGGATTGAGTCACATTGTTTGATGTGTAATGTTGTGTGTGTGTGTGTGTGTGTGTGTGAGTGTGTTGTCTTAGTGCTACTGCAGTAGAGATGTCAAACAGCAATGCAGATTAACGCACTTCTACCTACTGCCATCTGTTTGGTCCATCTCCAAACCCACTCTGCCATACAGATCAATGAGACAGCCGTGCTACTGACTAATGTGAAAATAAGAGTAGGTTGAGATGCTCAGAGCTGCACACTCGCACAGCTTTCTATCTGTCGCCCTCTATCTATTTGCTCAGGTGTCCTAACACACAATAACTGTAGGCTTGGACTAAGGTCTAGAGCTTTCTGCATGTTGTGCGCACAGGCCACAAGCTGCACTGCACAGTGAGTTGCATAAAGCATGACCCGATGTGTCATTTTATTATTTACACCGGGTCAAATCCTGATCTGAGCCTCATTGTACTACACATCCAATCAGCTCTAAAGCTCAGAATAAATCTTAGGCAGTGTGTGTGTGTGTGTGTGTGTGTGTGTGTGTGTGTGTGTGTGTACAGCGGAGCTTAGTGGTCATCACTGGATATGAGAAACAGCTTTATGACCGATTCACAACAAAAATGTTTGGGAGGTTTTTAGTCATCTGCCTCACACACGTATTATGGAACAGATACACTAAACAGATCAATTCCTGTAAGGCATGCAACTTTTAAACAGATAAATTACTGTAAGGCATGCAACTTCTGTTAAAATTACATTTTTTAATAAAGGTTGGTAATGATTCTGATTAAACCAACATGCTGGTTATTCACTATTCCAGTGCCTCATCTTCTACATGTTTAGATGATTTGCATTGTAATTACACTTGTCCCCACCCCTTTACACTGACGCTGTTGTATATATGGGAATTATTTTTGTTGCCAATGGTAGGGCTTGTAGAAGTGAGCCGAGCCAAAAGCGTTAGAGAGAAAGCCACTTATGTATTCCTGGACTTAGGGAAATGAGAACATAAGTTATCGAGCTCTTTCTTCGGTATCTGCTTTATCAGGGCTGCACTGGATCCAGACCGTATCCTGCTAACACTAAGGCAGGAATACACCCTGTTTCAGATGAACATGCTTTCACACCTAGTGGCAAATTAGAGTAACTAATCCACCTACGGGTATTCTTTTGGTTGGAGGAAATTCCATTATGTGGAGGAAACCCACATGGACATGAAAACATTTGACACAACACATAGACAGTAAGCTGAGGTCGGGATGAAAACCCACGATTCCAAGACTGTGCTTCAAATGTCTAGGTCATTAATTATTGTTATTGACATTTTGACTGGGATGTATGAGCCAATACAGTAACGTTGTTATGTGACCATTCATCAGATATTCTTCAAATACATCCATGTCCTATACATAATAAGGTGGTGCCGAAAAACCTGGGCATGCCACTAGGAGCATGTTCTTTTAACTCGGCTCACAATAACAACACAGCTGAATTCAGATCAGCTAACAAACGAGGTGTGCAGTTTCAAGTGAGCAAGATATTGTTCCCCAAATGGTATCGATTCCCTCATGGACCTCTGAGACTCACGCTAAACCTCCTGGATTAAGGCTAATACACAGCACCGCATGTGGTGAAGCCAGAAGAGAAAAATCACTGGACTTTATTATCATGTGTGCTTGTGACTTACTGTGTTTGTGAGTACTATCATTCCTCGAGTGTGTGCTGGTGGAGAGGAGATGAGAGGCTTTCGAGTTTCATTCTGCATTTCCTCCTCTGCACCCATGGTTAAACCACACACACACACACACACACACATGAACTATCGTCAAGAACAGAGGGACAGAAGGTATACAACCTTGTATATCCTTATTCATTGACCTTGCCCTGGCTGCCTTCATCTCCGAAGCAGCACACTCCAATATCCTGTTTTAGTCAGCACCACGGTGATCTAATTCCACTCCACCTGCTCCTCCTTCCCTCCATCCACTTGCACTATAATCCGCTTACTGATAATCAGAACTGATCAAACAGCCGAGGCTTATGGGGCCTTCAGCATACTGTTGTTTGGGCTTAAAGGGTTGGAGCAATTAAAATCTGAGCAATTAAAGCCAATAGCGGTGGCCTGGCGTTTAGCCAGCGATCGATGGCTGCGGGTCCTTTATTTTGCAGCGATGGAATGTGCACTGTGCTTCTTTGGAGGCCTTTATGTGTCTGTCGAAAAGAATTCTGCTATTCAAAATGTCTGTCTCTTGTACAGAGCTTGTAAGTATTTGCAAAGAACAAAAAAAAAAAAAAACCAATAAAAGAGAAGTGAATGGCTTAACCAGAAATCATAAGAATGTTCCAGTTCACAGGTTCTTAAACAATGTTTTTCATCCAGACTCCTCTTTAACTATGAAAGCATTCCATGGAGCCCATCAGAACAGATTTCTTTCATGAACATATTCTATAAAGATAATAATAGTCCCAATACTGTCACAAATCTTAAACTGATCAACCCCTTGTCTATGCTTCATGGACTGCTTTCTGAGAACTAGCTGTCTTCCAGAGAAACATTTGTTCACTTGTTAAACATGGCTATTATCCAGCAAACTGGCAAAAACCAGGCTCTATCATTTAAAGGATCATTAAGTCAAGTGAGATAGTCAGTGTTTAAATGTTTCCACATTGGAATGATAAAAACAGTGCACAGAAATTAATAAATGGAGCACAGTCTAACCAGGAACATTGCAAGTAACTGGAGTGTTTTTTGATTTACCTCATATTTTTCCCAAAGTAGCCACTGAGAAATACGACACATCTACTTTTTCCCATCACACAAGAGCTACAAACCCAAATGAATGAAGGCTAAAGCTTGCTTTCTCTTTCTTTGTCACAGAGGTCCTGTGCTGAGAAATGCCATTCTAAGATTTAAGCACACAATCTCCTTCAAATTGAATAAACTCTCAGACTGCCGTGACCCTGAAACAGCCCAGACGCTGACCGTTGCCAGCTACAGAGACAATAATGCTGTAAAACCCTGAGAAGATTTTACCACAAAAAAACAACTAACAACATAATCCAACCTTTTGTATCATTAATATGAGAGAAGGTGGCTCATGAGGGTGGAGCTACAAGGGGGTTGACCTGACCTACGACCTCCTATGATGAGCCTGATGAGTTGGAAGAAAGAGATTGAGAGCCTCATTACTGACTCCCATAGCCTGAGAGCTAATAGAAATGGAGGAATAACAAGTGCCAGGTGCCTACTAAGTAAGAGTAAGATACAGAGTTTTTCAGGCGAAAATGAATGCTGTGTCTGCTTTAATCCTCATGCAGGTATTTAGGGTTGTACTTCTGTATAATGCACCTATTTCCTGCCTTTTCAGTTATATTTTCCTCCTCACTCTTGGTTTTCCTGTTATCATTCTATCCACTTGCTCATATTTTGGCCCCATCTTGATTTCTCCCTCTTTTTCCATTTTATCCCTCTAAATTTCACTACTTTACATCCTTCCTCAACGACTGTGACCTTGGTGGAGGTAATAAAAGTCGACAGCATAAGAATGATGCAGCACACAGATGCTACTGATAAGCATAAGCACCTTATTACCAAGCTGAAGGCATAATCGCATTCATCCTTTTTTTTTTTTTTTTTTTAAAGCTGCATAGTAGAACAGGTGTAGCTCTTGCTAGCTGTATGCTGGAATTTCATTTTAAGGCTCTTGATGCAAAACAAGTCTTTCTGCTTGATGTCTTTAAGCTTTTATAAAGCAATACACAGTTGTGCAGGTCTAATTACTTTTTCTTTGAATTCTTTATCTATTGTAAACGGATACATTTGCATGCAATCAGTGAGGTCACATGAAGCAATTCAGTACATTCTTGTGCTTCCCTTCTTCAATTTTTGATGCTTTCTTTTGTATTATTATACAAAGTGTGAACAACCAAAGATGCTGTCATGCATAATAGAATAAATGGAAAATAGTTTGCACAATCACAAGACTACATAAATTTGAAATGTAACACCTGTGGAAGGAGATATTGCTCTTACAATGTCAATAACTGGTTTTTAAAGAGTGACACATTGAGCACTGACACTGGAGTTTAATGTTTTAACTCTGTTTATTATTATTATTATTGTTGTTGATGTTAGACTATGTGGAGTGTCCATCACAGTCTCTGTAAAATATCTGTTATATAGATAATCATAGAGACAGTAATATATTAGAATGAGCCAATCAGATTTGAGAATTTAGCAGTGGTGTGGTTGATTAAAAAATGAATGACAGAAAGGGCTTTAATCATTAGTGAGCAGCTGTTAGAGCCACAATAGAGATTGATGACTGCAGGAGCACTCACGCTAACTGGTAAGGAGGTATGACAATGAAAACTGATGGATAGTTTGGTATGTAATTATTTTTGGGCACCATGGAATCTGTTCTGCAGCTAATGGGACCTTTAATGTGCCCTTTACTCATTTTTCCACCATAAACTATAGTGACTTTCCTGGAATGCTAATTTTTATTAACTGCCTTATCCTTGTTTGGTTCTAACACCGATAGAATGCATCATCATGCTTTATAGGTCGGAGCTGTTCGCTGTATACAGGCGTAAAGAGCCTGAAAACTAAGCCACTATTACCATGAGGGGGTAAATACAGAGGTGTAAGAAAACACTAAGCCATGGCTCTGGGCTCCCTTCCTCACAGTGAGAGGAAAACTATAGAGCATCTGTTCACACCTGTATCTCTGTTGAAAAAGGCATTTAAGCACCAAGCTGTTAGCTAATAGAAGTGTCAGTCCGGTGTTAAAATGCTGTTTTGCCTATCCACTTGATTCCTGTTGAGGTGAAAAGATGTTCAGCGGCACCTCTATTCAAAAATCTGTCATTATGACATCACATTATTCCCCTAACACACACACTCACCTGCTCCGTGAACATAGCCAAGCTTTAAAACTTAGTTTCAGCCGATTCATTTCCGCTGGCTGGAGACCTGCATTTCTAAACAACTTCATTTGCAAGTGTGCAAAGACAAAACATTACGGATTGTATCTAGCGGTCTACTGTCTTGTTTAGTTCCTATGCTTTTTCTCAAGACAGGCAAGGAAATGATAAGTAACACGTTCCTGTTTAGCAGTTTACAAGCATGGGGAACACTGGGTGTGAGGCAAGAGTGCACCCTGGATGGGATGCCAGACCATCACAGGACATCATGCACACACATTCACATCTAGGGCCCATTTAATGATGAGAGACCTAGAATAATACGGGAAGGACATGCACAGAAATGACAGACACTAAACCGAGCTCAGGGTACTAAATACATTCTTCACAAAAATGAATACAAGTGTGTTTGTGTCTTCCTGATCTAGAAATAATTTCAAACTCCGTATGACTCAAAAGACCTACCCATTAGGCTAAGCCTGTTATCCAGACCCTTAGTGTTTCAATCTTCATGTGAAACATCTCTAATGAGGAAGCTGAGGATTCAAAGCATGGCCACCTGCGAGGCATGAAACTCTTTTCAGGAAATTATTTGGCCAGAGCAAAAAAATAAGTGAAACAAATATTAGATTACTCCCATACAAAACAAAACCAATTAAATAGCTACCAGGTGAGAGATAGAGATTTTGTGGAAGGTGTATTTAATGGACATGCTGGTGGACGTCTCAGCTATAAATGGCTTAAAGAGGTGTCGACAATGACGAAGGCAATAACTACTAGGATATTTTAATCCGACTGTTAAAAAAAAGCCTACATGGTTGCTGAAGGTCTTAATTTGGACTAACTTTAACTGTCTATGGTTTGCTATTTTATCTTATCGTTGCATGCAAACTGCTGATTAAGGGTTTAATTAAACCTTTTTTTTTTTGCAGGCATTCATTAGACTCACAAGATACGTCCTGGCAGCAAAAGCAGAGTCTATTATGAGGTAGAATTAATAGAAAATATCACCATCTTATGTGTAATTCACAGGAGGCTGTGGTAGTGCAGCATTCAGAGCTCAGCACATAAAGCACAGTCACTACCCAGGATGTTGACCATATTTGGGCAGGAGGAAACCGGAAGCTGCTTAGTATCCCACACACTCGTGCGGCGAGCAGGAGGCAGACAGCGGAGGCTGGTTCTAGCAACACTGACATCACCAAAAAGCCATTTTAGGACAGCGCTATTGCTCGCTCTTACACTCTCTTTCCCCATTTTGCTTTTCTCTGCGGCAGAACAGAGCGTACTAAGGCGAGTGTGCGCTCTATTTTTAGAGCAGTGTTCTCCTCAGGAAGGCTACGTTCCTGCATGTGTGCTGGGGTGATGAGTGCCGGAGATCCAAGCAGCTCCTTTCATGCAGCGAGGTTACACAAGGGACAAGGAGATTACATCAACTAATGAGAGACTGTCGGTTATACCTGTCAAAGCTTCTCCTTACTACTTATATACGGGACTCCTGACACATGCACTAGGGGTTTTTACAGATTAAAGATGTATTGGTTATCTCGCAGAATCCAAAGTGTTATTCCCAACAGTTTCACAGTGACCTCCTGATCCTTACAGCTGATGCAGTACACATTAACAAGAGTAATGGATTCGTCAGCATAATGCAGGAGCTTGACACCTTGCCAGAGTCGCTTACCATGGCTAGGACACCACATTTTTCATTCCTTTTCATTGCTAGCGCAATCTACACCATTATGGGTTTTTTTTTATCCTCTTTTCACATCATTCTCAAGTACTCTTCAATCTGCAATACCTCTCACCTCGGTCGCACTTTCTCTCCCTTGTAATCAGTTCCCTATCTGACACTTTCTGACTCACGTGAAGATATTTTAATTACCCAGAGCTGATGTTTGCCTCCTCGTGAGTCAGCGGCGGCAGATCTGAGGGTGGAACGTCGATTCAATTCAGTTTTATTTATGCGGCTCTTTTAACAATCGACGTTGTCACAAAGTAGCTTCCCTCACCAGCCTCTATTTTTCTCTCTTGAGGAAAAAAAAAAGCACTTGTCACTGCTCGTCATGTTACAGAGAGACCTGAAAGCGCAAAGTCCTCTGTAATGATGAACTCTTACTGTTATAAAGCACTGACACTGGAGACTCCTTCCAGATATAGCTAAACAAACATCTTCGGCAGATCAACTCATCAATCACACGTGTTTTTACACACATTTCGAATTAGTTTATTATTGTAGATTATTATGAAGTGTCTGCCACCACTTCCCTGTGTATTAATTGGTATTATAGAAACGATAACATCTTCGAATGAACGCTTTATTAAAACTTGCGATTTTCTGTACAGCTGGTACTATTGTCAGAGCTGCTGATTTAGAGAATTACTCATCTTATACTAAGAGAGATATCTGGCTTTATATAGCAGCAAAGATAAAACGAGAAGGTGTGTGTGAGAGGGGAGTGGCATCACACGTTTCAGAATGTGAAGACGGGTGAGACGATAGCTGAGATTCACACCGTATGGTTAGAAGTTGCCAGGATTCATCAGTAATGTGACATGTAGGCCTCTTTGTAATTTATTCTCCATAATTGAAATTTATTCTGCGGTCAATGCAGAAATTGTGCACACAATAAGACATACTGTACACACCCACAGCCTGGATGCAAGGGGGACGTATTTTGGGGGAACGCTTACTCAGGCTTTTGCAGGGCTCGACACCAACTCAGACATTTGTTACATATACACACACTGGTTTTTAGCAGCCTCACTAAACCACCCTGCCAGAATCTCTGTGCATGAATTCTTAGTATTAATAAGCTTAAATGCGTTCTTTGCTGATCGTACTCTGGGATTGCGTCCCACCTTAAAGTTCTTCGGTTGAAGCAAAATCTTATTGGAATGTGAAAAAAAAAAAAAGAATAGAAAATATATATCCTTTTTTCAAGACGTTACTGCAGGTAGCATCTAAAGATATCCCCCGTAGGGCAAAAGAGCAAACAAGAGAACCGATGCATGAAGAACAGGAGAGAAGGGTGTGGCCAGTAGACACTTTTTCTTAGACAGCGTGAGAAAGATCAGTTGCATTTAGGAGATGGAAGGTGAAGCATGCTGTCCGCATACACACACACGCACACACACACACAAATGCACACGCACACATGCGCACACACTCAGTGTTTATTAGATAAGCTGCAGACAACAATTATGCTGTATCAGTATCCCTCAGTTTAGCCATGCCTGTCAGCATTTTTGAAAGAGAAATTCTCTTTATAGCATCATACCAGTCTGCCCCTTTTAACTTCTACATTAAATTAAGCAATTAAACATGACACTAACAGCAAATCCATTTCACAAATTATACCTATGATACATATAGGAGAACACAAGTTGAATGAATGTACACAGAGGTATACAGAGAAACGGCGCTTTTTGAAACCAGTGCTCTTCCTGCTATCTCAAAAACGTCAGTCATGGGACACCTGATTCCTGATGCACTACTGAAACGCATACTTTTTAAACCTATACTAAAACTGTACCACTGAAAAAACAGTTTGTGAACATTATTGACTGCAGTACAACTGTACAATTTGCGAATCTAGCGTATTTAACAGTCTGGTGAACCTATAGTGAATCTATACAACTGAACAAATATAGGCTTTATAAACCTATACTGAATCTGTGTTACTGAATGTCACTTTCGTCAAACTACACAGAATATATACAACACTTTTGTGAACCTATACTACAGAATAATACAATTTGGGAAGCTATATTAAAAATAAATACTACTGGAAAAACACAGTTTTGTAAACATATACTGAACCAACACTAGTGAGAACCACAATTTTGTAAACTTATATTGAATCTGTTTTACTGAACAAAACAATTTTTGTGAACCGATACTGAAGCGCTTACTGAAAAACAAACTCCGAGAACCTACCAAACCTTCAGCAGCCATTTTGGAGTCTACTCTGAACCTACGGTACTGAACAACACACGTGTGACCCTATACTGAATCAATACTACAGAACAACACAGGTGTGAATTTATACTGAATGTATACTCATGAACAACACACATTTGTGAATCTATACTGAATCGGAATCTGTACTGCTATAAAAACCATTTCTGCTGGAGGTTTTTGGGGGGAAAAAAACCCACCTGCCTGACTCCATTATTTAAAATAAATAAAGAAATAAATAAATATCATCTCTAGAGGTAATGACTTTTCCAATAATGCTGAGGTGTACTAAATAAGCACTAACAGAAAGACAACCTGGAAGAAAATGAAAGCTAAAGCTACTGTGACCTGCAAGAGGTTTGATAAAGTCTCTGCAGTGAATAATACAGTACGAAAGGAGCTCACACTCCCCTTTCTTCTTGCCAATGAGATTTGGTATCAGAATTAGATTTGCTTTAACGAGCAGGGTGAAGAGAGCTGGCTCTGCAGAGCTTCCACACAACTCCATCACACTGTGCGAGTCTTTGCCCTGATATCAGTAGATACAGTGCTGAAAGCCATCTAAAGCCAATTTACTCAGTGACCACAAGCTATTGGACCTTGAACCAACCTAATGCAAGTTTTATCGCCGTTCATTTATAAACCTCAAAGCTTATAGCATCCAGTACATCACTATACAATCCATGCCACTTCTCTCTAAGACGTACCGGAGCCTCCCAAATTATACAAATTCCAAATATTGCGCTACTATGGACTAATGTAAGAGTATCATCCAATAAAGGATGCCATGATTTTTATTGCTTTAAGGGTGCAGTTGCCAATGTTTTCCTAGTATACCTAGACCCATAATAATACATATAAGTTTAAAGACACTTTAGAAAAATTGATTTGCTATAATGCATCTAATGAATCTCAGTAGACTGTGTGTTTCAGGCTTCTGTTTACATTTCCCGGCCTCATCTAGAACAGATCTCAGCCCCTTGGGTAGCTGCGAGGAAGGCTTGTAATCTTGCAAATGCCGCTGCAATTTGCCTGACAGGCAGCAGAGGTCTCTAAAAATTTGCTTCTTTATCTTAATTTTTTTCTGCAATAAGCACACATTTAGATACAGGACATAACGTATGACTGCTGATAGAACTCTATGTTTTGTTTTGACTATATCGTTATAGGATTATAAGACATTTAAACCAACTTTAAAGCATAAACAATGCATTCTGCGTTTTCTTAGATTCTCATTCGGGAAGTCTTTTATAGATCTTTGGCTTGCCTGTAAAGTACAGGGCTATGGACATCAACATTTTGCACTCATCAAATACACATTATTTCAAAACAATCAACATTTTCTGTGTTCAGTCAAGGAAAGATAAGAATGTTCTCAGTCATGTCATGTAAACTAAACCTATATGCAAGAAAGGCATGAGTTGTGTGGGAATAAATTACAACTATGCCTTCTGGATAAAACAGAACAGCAGACAGACTAAAAAGGATGTAAGGTTTTTGTGCTGGAAAAGCACATATATTTAAGGTTTACTGTGTTTGTGTTTTAGGATGGCCGCACTATGAATTATGAATCAGACATTTTCACACAATCCCCAAAATGAACGTTGCTGGAGTCCTTTGCAAAGCCCTGGGCACTGCATGGGGCACTGCAGCTATGGTCTATAACTCACCAAGGTCCTTAGAGCCGTGACTCTCGCTGGCCAGTTCACCCATCCGGACCAGGGCGTCGAAGTAGCCTTTTGCTGCAAATGTCACACCTGAAAACATGGAAGCATTTGGGACATCAGAAATGGGAATGTTCTAGATCCCTATGACCCTCGGGCATCCCTACACCCGCAATGGCTTCCTTAACCTATCAGGACAGGTGTGGGGGAAAAAAGGTAAGGATCTATAGTCCATGATGGAGAGGAGCGGCTTGGGATTGGGCTGCAATGCACAAAAAATGCAGGAATAGTTAATGCCAATCTGTGCAGGAGCTTCATTTGTCCTGCCATATAAATAAGCACCGAGTCTCACCTGTAGTAAGCAGCCAGAAGAATGTAGCAGCTTAGCAGACATACTGTCTGAACTCATAAGAAGGAGAATATTTTAGCTAGGGCCAGGAAGATTCTGAAGGTTCTGATAGTTCGCAAATGCAAGCGTCTAAGCAGAAGATACACTCGGACCTAATTGGTAATAGATCGGGAACTTATGAAAAAAATAAACTTCACATTGTCTCTTAGACACTAATGAAAGCTTCTGCAGTGCGGCATAATCTACAGCGCAAAATGAAATGGCGAGTGGAAGAGGTGGATGTAGTGCACGCAAGCTCCTGCTTCAGCCAGGTACGGATACAGAGACTCATCATCCAGCGCTGATGCAAGGCCATGACAAGTGGGTCCTGGTTCAAGGGAGATTAGGGACTGAAAATAGAGAGGGGGGGACATTGTTGATCCATTACTCCAAATGGAAAGCCTATGTGGTGAAGAGTGCTAGGGAGGGGGCTCTGGGGGGAGAAAAAATAAATAAATAAATAGTAAAAAAAAAAGTCTGAACAGAGCTCACAGTGAAGAGACTTTTGCCAAAAGCAAATGAATGTGGCTTAAAATACCTTAAACAGAACAATTAACAGGACCACTTCAGACCCCCATATATCATTTTAACCATGGTATACCCAATGATGTATATCATTTCTGCCATGTCCCTCAGTCAGAATGCCAGAAGCAGAAGCACAAAGGGTTAATGGTAGCTGCCCAAATCAAAGCAACCAGCAACTATACTATGCTCGGCTCTAGTGTGCAAAGCGGCTCATCTAAACTCCAAAACAGTGATTCTCAATCTGCCTCAGTCCCGGTCCTGAAAACCCACTGCCCTTCACATATCAGTCTAATCAAAAGAAAAGTCAGAAAATTAGCAGATGAGATGGATCAGGTGTAAAAGCAGCTGGGAAAATGTTGAAAAACCTCATGAAATTTCCAATAAGCTCGTCTGAACCCATGGAGAAACTGATTTACATGATATTCTTTTCAGTCTTTTAAAAATACTCTGAGCGTGTCCATCTGTACTGGTGTATTAGTACAGGATTTCTGTCCTCAGTCTGGGAGATTTGCTATATTTACTATTCCAGTGAAGAGATCCTTCAACCCACAGTGGCACTGGCCCAGGCAGGGCTGGCATGATGGAAAGTAATTCCCACTTTGGGCTTTGGGACTATTTTTAACTCATCAGGCTGCATGGGTACGTACACACACACGCACACATGCGCACACGCACACACACACACACACACACACACACACACACACACACACACACACACACACACACACACACACACACACACACACAGAGTTATTTTCTACAGCTGCCGGGTAAAGTGTAGTGCATTTCCACAAACTAGATTTTAACTAAACTGGGAACAAAGTACTTCTTATGAATTAAATCAAGACTTTCATTTTAATCCTTAGCAAAGTTCTTGTGAATCCATGGGGTCCGCAGTTATTTATAACAGTAAATACTTCATATGCTGAATAATCATATTGTCTTCCCATTAGTCAGACTTTTTAAGTATTCAGAATTATTATTAAAGATTATTAATTATATAATGGAAGATTTATGCTGTGTTTATGCTATGACGTACATGATAAATGTACTGTGAAATAAACTAACGAGAAATGCACCTGACATGACCTGATCATAAAAAAAAAACAACCAAACAAAAAAAATCTGCTTGTCCCTGTACTTCTTGCAGGTTTGCAGGTTTCAGCACTGCTTGTCCTGGATACTCAAGTGCACTGTTCCCTTTTTTCCTTCCCTTCCATGAGACTGCGCTAACTCTCACATCTCAGCCTGGCCTACTTCTGCCTGCTCCGTGTTCCACTTTGCCTTCCCTGTTTCCCAGCACACCATGTGGCGACGCCTGCCTCGCTATGACTGTGTCTCGTCCATGTGCAAACTGACATCCACTCATACAAACCGAAACAAAAAGACGGAGTCAGACAAACTGACGTGATGGTTAATGAAGCCATGCATGAGTGAGAGGGATGCCAGGGGGTGCAGATGGATTTTGACGTGGTATCAACATTTCATGGTGATATCCGTACAACAGAGGAAGCCAGAGTCCCCACACACGATAACACGTATCTTAACATACAGTACATTTAGAACATGTAAACGGCATCGCATTCTTATATCCAGAAATAAGCTAGAGAGAATCCTGTTTTGTTATGAAGATCCATGATTATAACCTCATCCACTGAGCTTGAAGCTTAGCAAAAATTCAACAAGCCAAAGAGTGTGTAACGTACATGCTCACCATTCCCTTTATGGTTTCAGCTTATACACTTGCAACTGACCAAGCAAGTGAGCTGGACAAATACGTGAGAGAGAAAAGCTGTGACTAGATAATAGAGAATTGGTGTCGATGTACTCACTAGAAAGAGCCTTCTCGTAGGTCTTCCCCATGGCTACAAAGTTCCTCAAGCAGGGGTTAAACTGCTCCATGATGGACTGAAAGAGAAACAAGAGGTTTTGGTAAACACACAGGCAGTCAACACTCACACATATACACAGAGGAAAAGCCACTGAAACAGGGAATATAACCGGATCCCGAGACGTACTAACAAATCAACCGTTTCACGGTATTATGGCGGCTGTTCATTACAGAATCACCGCAAGAGGTCTTTACCCAAACAGAACTAACTACAGTGACGATGCATGATTATTTTTCTTCTTCCGCTTTCACCTTGAGTTTTTCCTTCAAGTGTTTCTCCTTCAATTCCCTCAAGTGGCTTTTGCTGCTTGTCAGGCCGCCACTGTAAATAACAATTTCTGACTTGCTGAGTTAAGTTAAAAGTTGAATACACTTTAAAAAGCTCATACTGGAAAACAGAAAGGTTTATCCAAGTTTACAAGCACACTAATGAAGCAGTGGTGGCTCTATGGGTGATTGATCAGAAGGTCGAGGGTTCAAGCATCAAGCTGCCACTGTTGGGCCCTTGAGCAAGGCCTTTAACCCTTTCTACTCCAGGAGCAGCGTATCATGGCTGACCCTGTGCTCTGTCCCCAACTTCATAACAAGCTGGGATATGTGAAGAAAAGAATTTCACTGTGCTGTAATGTGTATGTGACAAATAAAGGCTTCTAATTAAGCATTAATTATACTTATTTGTTATTATACTCGTAAGCCCAAGTATACTTCACAGGTGTCAAGTGACATTCACCTTACTTTTAGATGAATGCACTTATTTCTAAAGACAATAATAGGTCCTAATTTATTCAAGTTATGAAGGTGATATAAATCTCTTGTTGTATTACATAAGCTTTTATACCACAATTAAGAGTAATATCTTCAGATCTCAACACATCTTCAGTGATTCCCAGCACCTAAAACCAAGATGTGTCTCATGCATAAGTCTCTAACAAAAATCACTGCACTCTCTGATTGAGGCCACCGAAGTCCTTGATGATTCACCTACACAGTCACATTCAGAGGTGGGCACAAACACACACACACAGAGGGGCTGCTGAGGATGGAGTGAGGAGGCACCGGGGTGGGTGGTGAAGCACGCTCCTACACTGACTCACCCGATCCCACGTTCACAGCTGCCCTTTCGAGTCCATTTGTTCCTTCTACAGCCCTTGTGACAGAAAACCCCTCCGCATTCCATCTGAGCGTCCTGATCATATTAATCTCCCTCTCCTTGAACATCTGCTGCTCACAGAATAAAGTGTGACCTTTTCCCTTATAAGTGGTTTTGTTCTCATTTTTCACAGGCTTTTCTTTGGCTTGGCAGGATCAGCCACAAAAGGCAGAAAAGTGCCCATTATGAAAAGACATTGTAAGGAACTTCAGAATCAAAGCAAAGGAGAAGGAAACAATTCCGATAAAGCAGCAGGGTTACAAAGCTTCACGCACTAACTGTAAGAAAAGGTTAATGAGTGCATGGATGTGTGAACATCAAACGCTCCAATTGAGATGTTATGTGAAGTGAAGCTGTTTCCTGTGAACTAAACTGGTTCAATGCCTCCTACTGTTCCACTTCTGAGAAAACAAGGAAAAAAACAAAAAAACAACAACAACAAATAATACAAAAGAAGGTGAGAGATAGCCTCTCACAAAAGTGTGAGACGTTGTAT
>JAQMYM010000006.1:15922075-15936872 GCA_030014255.1 Parauchenoglanis ngamensis
CGGCCGTTGGCGTGCCTGCACCCACTCCGAGACTCGGGCCAGGTTTGGATCGCCCTCCTGCTCTGCCTTCAGCCGTCTCCACACTCGGCAGTGAGATCCCCGAGTCGCTGCGGTGCTCTACCGCCGGTGTCGCTGTCACGCGCCGACATGTTCTCTCCGCCGGTGTCCGTTTGCTTGCTCTCCACTTGCTCTTCACTCGCTCTCCAGTGACCGTAGAAATCCGCAATGCGCCGGATTTCACCAGAAGTGCATGTAGCGTCCGTGCCAGGAAGGAGCCCACTGGTCTTTGGAGCGAACAGACATGCCCGGTTCCGCCAGAACACCCTCGACGCGCTCAGCTTCATTCAGTGCAAAGAACCTGGTGCAGCCAGACGTTGATGCTCTCCCAGGCACGGTGGTCGCAATCCCCGTAGGAAGGCCCGTAGCGCCAGCTCCTCTTGGCTCTCAGTGGTGAACCCTCAGTGGTGGGCCTCAATACAACACAATTCTCTCTCTTATTTCATTTAACTTTTAAACTACTATAAACAGTAATTGTAGACTAAACTAAACAGTAGATGTACTTAGCACAGTTTCATAAAATGGATTCCCACTTTAAAAATGGTTTAATACTGTCACTGAAACTGTTTTAAAAATAACAAGTAGCCTAATTTAAATTACATTTTTCAACCAAGTTCAGCGCCATCTTGTGCAGTCGTAGGATGTGATGTCATGAGGTCAGTTGGCTTGGAAGTCCTACATTATTTCACATTAGCTTATTAGTGACAGCACTGTTAATCACTGACATGATGGAAAATAAGGAAATCCAGACTAAAAAGCAATACAAGGGGGGTCACTTTTGTATTGTCCCTGGATGCAGCAATGAGTTTTATAGTCAAAAACAAAGAAAAACTGTCTCAATTCATACTATCATACTACTTGCCTCTTAAGAGGCAAGCACTTCTTCATTGGCTAGCTGCACTGAAACAAAAGAATCCTACATTTAGCCGTAATGCTAGGGTTTGTAGCGAGCTCTTTGTAAACGAGGATTATGTGGAGGAGAGAGAGGGGTTTTGAGTCAGGCATACTAGTGGTTCATCGGACCAACAAGCTGAAGTCGTGGGTCTGCTCCCTCTGTGTTTGACTTTTCCTCTTATAAAGTTGTGTACTGTATGGAGTGAGATCACTGTCTTTATGTGAGAACGCTGATATGAGGACAAACTTAGCAAAACAGGCACTACAAATGCAGAATCAAGAAATCTGACCAAAAACAGCAATGATAAGTTGAATATATTTATATAACAGTTAAAATTGCTGTTGTCTACAATACAGCTTTCTATATATTTCTGTAATTTTTTTTTACATATGTCTGAGACTTTATAATTCAGGTATATTACTAAAATTATGAGTAGATTTTGTATATTTATTTGCTTTTAAAGCTTATGCCTCATAATTGAGTTTTGCATATGCAAAACAAGCAAAAAATCAAACCAACAAACAAACCCAACCTGCTTATCCTCTGAGGTCCTCTTCCTCTCGCTGGTGCTACTTCTGCTCCCTGCCTCATCTTCATCTTCCATGGTGTCTTTTACATCCACATTGTCCCTGAAGACGACGAGCCCATGCGCTCCACATCCAGAATCCTTCTGAGCTAATACAAAACCACAAATATCATCAGGGAAGCTAAAATAGAAGTGAAAACATAAGTGGATGGATTAGTGGAACATTAGAGGGACAGGCACTGCAACCTTTGGTGTTCAGGGAGCAACAGATTCCCAAGATTAGGGAGAAAAACTAGCAGGCTAATTACCTTGAATTACTAATAGAGAGGAGATGCGACTTGCCATGGCTCTGAAGCTTCAGGCTCAAGTATCAGATAATTCAGCACTATCTTATTTTAAGGCGTCTTCACCTGCTCTTCAGAATGCGCCACTCTTGTTTTCCTTCATGCCTTCACCATCTGCCTTCAGTTCGAAGCTCTTCATCTTATTCTAATAGATCTACAGCTAAGCTCGGTATAAAACAAAATGCTGTAATGCTTCTTGCAGTATAATAATAATAATAATAATAATAATAATAATAATAATAATAATAATAATAATAATAATAATAATAATAATGCATTAATATCTATCAAAATCCTAGAGCATTATTTTAGCAGTTTTGTTCTTGGTAGAAAGCTGCAGCTCCTAAGCACAGTGTTGGAGTGTGGAGTTTGGGGAAGGGTCGGTGCTAGAGGGAGCTATCGATCAGGAGAACTGCCTCCCGCGACGGATCCGCGCGCCGGCCTGTACGCATGCTCAATACGGGGCGTCCTAAGCAGCATATTAAACAGTATGCCAAAATAGTACGCCACCACAGGTGACCATAAGTGTCGTACTATTCTGACCTAATATTTAGAAGCCTTTGCATACAAGTTCATATAACACACAGTTCTAAATGCACAGGTGCGTTAAATGGCATGCTGCATTTGTGCAATGCTATTTGATCTCTTACAAATGACCTATTGCTAGCCTGTATTATATTATAGCTGCCCAGTGGATTACTTCTCAGTGAAAACGACTCTGTGTACATTCAGATAACAGGACGGTCAACCAGTTTATCCCTAATGATTTACTTTGGTCCATTTCAGTTTGCACCTCCGGTTCAGTCTTACTGACAATCTATATTTTTAAAGACAATTTAATTTAATGTTACATTAAATTAGATTTGTTGTTAGCCAATTTGTAACCGTATAGGAGAACATTTTCTAAAAGAACATTATAAGAAACGTTAAATCCCCAATCATTTAAATCCACAATCAACCTAGCAGGACTAGGTGTAAATATAGTGTATTATTATTATTATTATTATTATTATTATTATTATTAATAATAATAATAATAATAATAATAATAATAATAATAATAATACCACCACCACCAATAATAATAATAATAATAATAATAATAATAATAATAATAATAATAATAATAATAATGATAATAATGATAATTCAGATATGATTTTTCCCTTCTCAATAAGGGCACAGCAGATAAAACCTTCAAACAATATTTTTGGTTAAAGGCAAATAATATGTTTATGGCATTAATTCATTCCTGATTAAAAAAATCTGATAATCACAATATTACAGTATTATTCCAATGCCTCAGGTTTTCCATTTCTACCACAAAATAGCATGGAACAGTTAGGAACAATATTCTGTAATGTACTGCCAGATATGTTTAATATAGTGTAATGCCTGAGACAATATTTGTAATTCCTGTATAGTCAAATGTTTGAACACAATTTCTGATTCAATAATTTTTCAGAATTTTTATTATACAGAAGACACTTTATGTCGTAAAGTAATGATGAACTCTCGTTTCCCTTTTCTCAGTTGAGTGGTTCTTAACATAACATGGATTACTACAGTTGTGGAATAGAGCTATATAGTGTATTTCTATTATTTATTATTTACTGTTTGTTGGTCTCAAATGCATAAAGAAGGCAAGAAATTCCACTAATGAACTTTTTGGACCTGTTACTTTAAAAGCATTCCAGGTGACTACCTCATAAAGCTGGTTAATATAATGCCAATAGTGTGCAAAGCTGTCATCAAGGGAAACAGTGGCTACTTTGAAGAATCTAAAATATGAAACATATTTAGTTTTTTTTTTTTTTTTAATTTATCACATAATTCAATATGTGCCATATGTGTTGTTTCATAGTTTTGAAGTCTTCAGAATAGTTCTACAATTTAGAAAATAGTCAAAATATAGAAAAATCTATGAATGTGTAGGTGTGTCCAAACTTTTGACTGGTACTGTATGTAGACATTTATGTAATCTGTAGCAAAATCTGCAATATAATGATATGAAACTAACTATCACAGTACAACCGAAACATTTGTTTTCTTTTTTTATTGATCTGAAACTGTAGATGAAAAGGTGCATGAACAATTTCTATAAACTCAGTGTGAAGAGAAATCCAGAGATTATGACTCACTCGAGGTAAAACAATGTAAGGACATGTCCATTATTTCAATTTGGTTTTAGGGTGGCACAGTGGCGTGTCATCGTGACCTCACAGCTCCAGGGTCTCGGGTCTGACCCTGAGCTTGGGGAATTGTCTGTGTGAAGTTCCATCCCATCCAAGGCGTATTCCCACCTCACACCAAAGGTTTCTGGGATAGGCTCCGGATCCACTAGAACCCTAACCAGGATGAAGTACTGAAGAATGAATGAATGCATGATCAATCATATTTATTGATTCATGGTTTATCCTTGTTCTTTCTCCTTGTCCGATGCTCCAAATGTCCGATGTTTTGTTTGAATATCCCCAGGGATGGAGAGATGGTTGATTTTAATGTGATTTCTTCCAGCACTCCTGTTTATCTCTAGCTTTAGATGGTAATTCGAAGTGTTTAAGATTGCTTTTTTCCATGTGACTCAGCAAGACGCTAAAAGTGTTTTTCAATAAGGTGGACGCTTCTAAAGTGAGCGCCCCAGGGAAAAATAAATATACAGTATAGTCAGCTTTGAAGTGAGTTTTAGGACAGAGATTTAACTCACACCTACAAACAAGAAAGAAAAAGGAAGAGAAAAAAAAACAAGTGTCACTACATATAGGCAATATCTTGTCTCTACCCTTTTGTCCACATTCTTTCCTAACTATTTTTCTTTCCACAGCAGTTGAATACTACATGTTAATAAACAAGCCAAGAACAGGAATCTGAGGCTACAGTGTGCACAGACTCAATGGAACTGGACAGAAATGTTGCCTGGTGTCCAGTTTTGGTGATCTGTGCTCACTGTAACCTCAGATTTCTTTTCTTGCTGATAGGAATGGACTGTGGCCTTCTGCTGTTAAAGCCCATTTGCCCCAACATTTGATACTTTGTCGACTCTGAGATGTCTTTTTGCTCACCATGGTAGTAAAAGTGGTTATTTGAATTGGAGCCTAACGCCGTCCTCTCAGCTCGAACTAATCTGACCATTCTTCTCTAATCTCTCTTATCAACAAGGCATTTCCACTAACAACTGCTGCTCACTGGATAATTTTTTTGTGTCTACAGTAACTAAAGTAACTGCTCTTTACAACTGTGGTGAGCTGAAAAGCATGTCAGAATGCACAACATGTGTTGGAGGTGCAACTTTGGTCACATTGTGCTCCACTCCTGTATAGAAAGAAAAGGAATCTGAAGTGTGCACAGCTTTTGGTCTTGACGAATCTTGATTTCTGCTGCAACATACACATTGTTGGGTCATAATTTGGCATCAATAGCATGTATCCATGAACCAAACCAGAACAGCCTCAGCCCTTCAGTGTTCTTAATACTAGGAGGTGTTGAAGAGGACAATGTCTATGGGGCTAAAAGTAGTTATACAGTATTGATACGGTCATGGTATTTTTACTTTTTCCCCCCTTTTTGTTTATGCATTATTTCTTATTATTTTACAGCTATTGAGAACGACTGTTTTGGGGCATGGTAAAGGAGAAGGTTTTTTGAAAGGAAGCCCCACACAGTGGATGAATTAAAGGGATTCACCTTGCAAACATTTATGGACATTAATGCTAAGCAGAAATTGTGTGTTAATGTGTGTCACAGTGTTGGGTACAGGTTCCAGAAATGTTGCAACATTGATGGAGGACATTTTGAGCACCTAAGAAACTAAGCATGACCCAATAAGTACTGTATACCTACTTTTGGCCCACCCTGTATAGCGTAAAATCGCTGACTGACTAATATTCACACATGACTATAGCACCTTTCAAGAACGTCACTACAAACTCGCAACCATTTGTTAAAATTTATTATTATTATTTTTATACATGGTGTACATTATCTGCAGCTTCAGGAACATGACCAGACCAATTACCATTGACATGACAGAAAATGTATGAGCAGGTGAAGATATTAATCACAAATACTAGCAAAAAAAAGGTTGTGTGTGTGTGTGTGTCCACTTTTGCATGTCTATGCTTCTGTTAAGTAGAGAAGATGTACTGGCCTGTTCTCTGGCTCTAAAAGCACATCAAACACCGTCAGCAGGCACTCTCCTAATTGAACACAAGCAGCTGTGAGTTGTTGATGGGGCAGTGCATGCGTCACGGGATCTCTGGGCACGGCTCTCGCCACTCCTCAAATGTCAGCTTTCTTCTCCTGATCCTCTCCTCGCTGAGCATAAAAGTCAACACCCTGCCATCCTTCTCCATGCATTCTTCTGGGGGTTGTTATGCGTATAAAAGTAAATGGAAGTCTGTTTGATCTGACAGGCCTGAATTTAATTGACTGGGTTAGGGCTGAGGAGGGCAGATGGAGGAAGAAAGATGTGGACAAAGAAACTGGATGTCTATCACTCTCACTCAATTTACCCTCTCAGCTGGGCTTTGAACTGGACTCCATGACTAGCCGGATGCCAAAATGCCATTCAGAAACAGAAAAGATTTATTTTGGTGCAAATCTAGCAGGGAAATATCAAATAGTCTTGTCTGTTCCAAAGCCCAGACCGATGTGTAATCTACAGTGATTGTGTCTTTAAGTTTGCCTTCAAAGAAAAAGGTAGCATTGTGCAGTTTTACATGCTCTACAGTCAAAATGTCTCTTAGAGAAATAGATCCTTCCTTACATGTCACATGGAAGAAAAACAAGCTAAACCGAATGTGGTTCATCCCCCTGAGCCTCTAATCTGAGGTACTGAAGTGAGCACAGAGCTTGCCACACTTGGTTGCAGTATTTTTAGCCATCCAACACAGTATGTGTGTTTGCGTGTGCATGAGTAGCAGAGTGGCACTCTTAAGCTTGTGTTCCTGCAGGCTGTCAGAGTTACGGGGTTGTGGCATGGAGCGCTGTCTCCTGCGGAGAACGCCCCTGGAGAGAGTGGCATCCTCTCAGCATTATTTTTTTAGACCTTTCTTGTGCAAGCTCTCTTCAAGTCATTACAGCAGATGGGAGCTCTGTAGAAACACCTAAAATAATTTATTCCCAGATTAAAAATAAGTCCCCCAAGACATCCTTCGGATTGCTTCTCTGTTTCCTCTGATCTCTGCATTTAATCTTGCCATCCCTCAAATCTGACAGCTTCATTGTGCAGGAGCTAATATTTTTAGAACATTTCTATGCACAATTTTCTGCATGGATTCTCTTTCTTCAGTCATATTTCATCACCCACTCTATCCTCTGGTGCTTTCATCCTCATCAGTGGGTCCGTGACTGGATAGCTGCATCTGCTCTTAGGCTGGTCAGTCTCTGGGATTTGGCCTTTTAGGAGGGGCATTTCTTTTTCTTTCTCTCGGTCTCTCTCTCTCTCTCTCTCTCTCTTTCTCTCTCTCTCTCTCTCTCTCTCTCTCTCTCTCTCTCTCTCTATCTCTCTCTCTCTCTCTCTCTCTCTCTCTCTCTCTATCTCTCTCTCTCTCTCTCTCTCTCTCTCTCTCTCTCTCTATCTCTCTCTCTCTCTCTCTCTCACACACACACACACACACACACACACACACACAGTTCTTCTGGTCCAGTAACCAGTCACATCCTCCCTATTCTTCTTATTCAGTAAATAATTTGAACCTGCTTAACAAGTGCCTTCAAATCTAATTCTTATCTCCCCTTTAAACCTATCACAATATTACCCATGATTCCTTTCTCCTCCTTTTACTCTGCAATTGCATCATCCATTTCTTTGCCCCTATAATCTCCTATCTCTATTTTTTCTCTAATCATCTTGATATTCATTTAAGTACATTGCAGTTTAGTGCTTTTCCTCTTCTACACCTGTTTAAAACGATGCAGCATTTAACTGTTACCAAATATTCTTCTATACACTGTACTATGATGTTCATACAGTTTTAACTTACTGATCATGGTGGTGCCTCCTGCCAGGGCAGCGCGTGTGCCGTGGTAAAAGTCATCAGCGGGCATCATTCCCAAGTGGGGTGTCAGGAAGCTGGTGTTCACATCGATGCCCCCTGGGATGACAATGTGCCCATAGGCATCCACAGACTTCACCCCGGTGGGCACGATGAGGTTCTCCCCAATCTGCCTGAATGACACAAGAAATAAAATTTACAGTTACAATTACATTTGTATTTGAATGACACCCTTAACCAGAGTGACTCAGTAGTACAAGTTTTTTTTTTTTAATCAGCGCTTATTTAACTGCTTAGTAAAGATTAAAGAACAGTGAAAAATCAGCAGCTCATTAATGTTAATGATGTTACCATTGGTTACATAAGTTCAAGTTTAATAACATAAGTTAAATTCCTTTAACTTAGCTGAATGACATATTAACTATATGACCTTAAAAAACCTGAAGATACACATGAACACATATATAACATAATTATTCCATTGCATGATAATAATTGAAGTAACTATAACCCTACAAACTATATGGTTTCTTTGTTATTGACATGTGGTGAAATAGAATTTTAGAAAAAGTATTTTATTTCTAAAGAACTGAAATTTTAAGAAAGGTTTTTTTTTTTTTTATTTACTGCAAGGTACATTTGTGACAATTAACATAGTTATGGGTTTGTTTCATTTCCAGTTTCACAAAGTGAAATATTTGTGATATTTGTAATATTGTAGTATAACAAATGTGATATTTTTATTACTTCACACATTTGCACAGAGAAATTAGAACTTGAAAATGACAGCTAGCTTTTGAGACTCACTTTAAGACTTCACTGCTTTTAACTTACAAAAAATAATTAAAACTAGATAGCAATTACGTTATTATTGTTTGGTCATACTATTGTAATAACTGTGGTTAATTTAGCTGAATCTAAAAAGATGCTGTAACAAAAAGAAAGACAGACGAACTAAAAGATGGACAGGAACACAGAGTTATTATATTGAAGAACCTGCTTTTGATGACGGGTCCTACTTAATATTATTAAAGTCACACTAAAAAGTTTATGATTAAATCCTGTTAGGGTTCCCCCACCACTGCAGCAGTTTTACAGCATTCACAGAGGATGAACACATGACAGACACACTGGGTTAAGGAGGTCTGAGGGTGGGGTGTGTTGGGTAAGGAGCATTTCCAATTTGCATATTCATAGTATCTGGATTTTTAATAAGAGTGAGATTATGCGCCTTTTTATGTTGTATATTGACATATTGTGTAGACAATTTTATATTCAATACATAAAACATTTTTTCAAACACATTATGGTACTCTTTAAACACACATAACATGTTTGCATGTAAGGTTATCTTGTACGCGTATATCAGAAAGGCATACTTGATGGTCCCATCCTCGATAAAGATGTCAGCATAGAAAGACTGGTCATCATTCACAATTTTCCCTCCTTTAATGATGAGCTTGTCACTCTGAAGATAGAGAAACAAATCAAGAAGCAAGTTTCAGAATTTTGGCATTGTCCATATTAAACACAGTTCCTGACTGGCTGTCTGATACTCAGGTTACCACATAAAAAAATGCTACAAAGCTGTCTCTCCATTCCACCAGATCTCTTTATTGTACATGACGCCATCCATCGCCACACACCCCTGGTTTATCTCTGCACTCCTCCCTCCAAACGAGCGCATTAACCCAGTTAGCCGTGAAGATGACTTCCTGAACTCAAGATTTATTTCCACCATGCTTCACCGCTTGCATCTCAACTTATGCCATTATTAAGTGCATATTTACTGCCTGTGTTCGGCACACATATTTTAAATATTTGTTAGTGGAGATAATGGGTGCTTCAAGAAACCAGATCCTGCTGGTAAAGCAGTGTAGCACAACTGGAACAACCATGAACACATCTCCATCACCCGCCTGCAGCTGTGAGCATGTAATACACAGGCCCTGTTCATGCTTTAAGCTCACAAGAGACAACAGACAAGGAAGATATGCACACACCACTGACTAATGAAATGCAATGAAGCCTCTCTATGATGGCTGACTTGATATCTGGAAATCCTTGGAAATTGGAAATAAAACCTTAAATCTGGAAAACCTGGAAAGGCAGACTTCTAGGCCACACACACTGGGGTCTTTACATTTTTGAGACAGGAATTAGGACGTGGACGTGTCATTTACAACACAGACCAGATTACATGTTTATTTTCAAGACTAGCTTATTAATAATGACAATAATAATAAAGGTGAATGAGCGGAGGTTTGACACAATGATCTCTTAGAATGAATAAACACCAGTGAAATCGGCATGGCGCAGGATTTCATCCAGTAGGCTAAATATCATGTAAAATATAATTTTCTGACGTATTATATCAACCGAAAACACACCATTCGTCTTCTTCTTGAGCTTGTAAAGGTTGTCTAGACACGCTGTTAGATGCTAGACGGTAACCGGCGCCATCACTGCACGCGGATAATAAAAAGCCGCCGCTTTCGCCGTTTCCGGTAAATCTCTGTCCACCGCGGCACCGCCGCTGCTTACCGTAGCACGAGGAATGTTCTTCTTGCCCTGGAAAGACATAGCCGGGAATGGAGAGGTCCTGGAGATAAGATGAGATGAGTGTGTGAGTGTGTGTGATCACAGCGCAGTGAAGAAGCAGTGATGGAGCCGGGGAGCGGTGCTGTCACTTTCAGTACCGGCTGTAGCGCGGTGTAATGTGGGATGGAGCTGAACAATGCGACCAGAGTCCTCCCTCTCCTACCCATCACACACACACACACACACACACACAGCTACCTCCTCTCACACACCTCCTCTTCTCTCTCTATCTCTCTCTCTGTCTCTCACACACTCACACACACCATATTCTACCCCTCCTCCCTTCAAACATCCTCCTCTAGCTGAACACCATCTGCTTCTGAGTACCGCACCCTTCTACCGGACCTCCGGGAGACCACTTACTGGTCCCTAGAGAGTTATCTTATTTCTTGTTTTTTGTCTGTCCATCCATCCATCGTCTATACTGCTTATCTGTCACTGTCACAGGGAGGCTTTAGCCAGTCCCAACTGACCTCGGGTGAGAGGCAGGGTTCACCCTGGATAGGTCATTAATCTATCACAGGGCTAACACAGAGACAGACAGCCATTCACACTCACAGCTGTAGGTCTCTGAGCTGTAGGAGGAAACAAGAGCACCCAGAGGAAACCCACACAGGTATGGGGAGAGCGTGCAAACTCTGTACAGAAAGGCCTGAGTTGTAGAAGTAATAGTAGTACAATGTTCAATTAAATGATGATGACAATAATAATAATAATAATAATAATAATAATAATAATAATAATAGAAATAAAATAGAAATTTTACCACATAGAAATATCTTATTTATGTATACATTTATTATATAGTAAAAAGTTATTATACATTATATTAATAATTATTAATTATAATGTATTCATTATAATATTATAATTGTTATATTAATAATTATATTAATGACTATTCATTATATATTTATTTATATCTTATTTATCACTTTCTTTTCTTGATTGCTCTTCATTTTTACATATTATTTCTCAATCCTTCTTCATTTTCTTCTTCTTTTCTCATTATTATTATTATTATTATTATTATTATTATTATTATTATTATTATTATTATTATTATTATTATATTGAACTTCATCTAGGCTAATGCATTGCACATAAAGGCAATGCAATCTTACTAATAAAGCATCATTTTGTGTGCTGCATATAAGGCATTGTTGCAGTTGCAGATTTTGATATATTCACTGAATGATATTAATGTATTGGCTTTGTAGTTGCTCTGGAGCTCCTAATACACAGAATAAAGGATTGCATCTAGCACCGTAAAGATGTTCTCATTTGGGGAAATAGTTAAAGTTTCTATGTAAAGCTCTATAACAGTCTGAATGATTTCAGAGAGGTCTAAACAGAACCTAGTTGGAAAGCTAAGAACCCATAACTTTCCAGAGGGACTACACGTGTATAGCAAATAGATTTGTAGGTATTTTTTTCTAGGGATATTATATAAATCTGCATAAGTTGTAATTATTTAAGAATGGGATAGAAGGTTAGAACTAGGATGGGAGCCGAGGTGGCCATGCTGTACCACCCTGTGGACACACACCCTATGATTACTACAGTATCTGCATAAATGAAGCACACAAATACTAATAGCCTACATATGTATATACAGTAGCTACATTAAAAACCGACAAAGAAACAAAACACTTTATAAAAAAAAAAAAAACTTTATAAATCTTGGTCTTTCCTCCTGTGTCCTTCCACATACCTGCTGGTCCTCTGTTGTGTGAGTGATGATTTGTTCATGTAAACCAGGGGACTCTGTTGCCTCAGAAGTGGATGTTGGCGTGTGGGTGCTGCTCTCGCTGAGAGTGTGTGAGTAACGTCTGTTCCCAACCTGTCTTCTGGCAGAGCTCGGGCTGAACGACTCAAAATTAAGAGTTTTATTTTCAAAAGCGCCCTCCACACTGCAGAACATGCCACCTAACATGACCCGTGGTTTGGGACTACCCGAGCCCAGTCCAGAGAACAGACACCGCTGCTCAGATTCCTCATCACACAGTTTCCTCTCAGCCATCGCTCTCAGGAATAACACAAGATTAAATTCCAAGGTAGTGGAATGAAATCCGGTCAAGGATATTTTCTCGAGAAATAAAACCCAAAGGCAATCTCAAAGATAGTTATAAAAAAAGCTGGGTCACTCTGTAGTATGGATGCTGAGGACACTGCTCTTCTGAAATGAGCACATCCCCTGAGGAATGAAGACACACATGCGTGCAGACAGACAAACACACACTCACACACACACAGAGCCCAAACAGTTACTTTAATCTATTTTGACATAAATAGCCACTTGGCAAAATTCTAACTCTATATCAGCACGTTTACAATTTTATCTATGTGTCCCTGGGAGTACCAGGACTTAGTAGACCAGCAATTAGCAGGCAGACACCACAAAATTAACATCAGCAAGGATATTTATTTGGTGCATGACCATCAGTCACCTTCATCCAGTACTGCAGAGACACTGCAGAGGTGTCATGTACTCTCATTACAGTAAATAAGTACGTGGCTAACCGATTATTATTATTTTTTTTAGAATAATTAAATCAAAGAATTTTTTTATGTTTATTTTTGATCACCATTATGGCATTTTTATGCTTCAAAAGAAACAAAATGAGCTATAAATTATAGATCTCTTCAATTCACAGGTCAACATCAAACCTGCGGAAACAGCCTGCTGAGTGAGCTAGACTAGCTAGCCAGATATTTTGATAATTAATCTTTTGATACAGAATAAAAAACTTTGTATTAAACTTAAAATTACTTTGATGTTCAGTAGCGATTTTCTATGGTGTTAAAGGTCCACTATATACGATATTGAGGGTATCTATAAGCAGAAATGGAGTATATATTCAATTTATGGAATTCATTAGTGTATAATTACCTGTAACTATGAATCATTGTGTTTTTGTAAGCTTAGAATGAACCTTTTATATCTACATAGGGAGCAGGTCCACCGCTATAGAGCCGCTACAGTAGCCCAGAATGGACAAGAGAGAACTTTCCGCATTTCACATTTTTACAAGTGGCAGCATGAATCTGGAAAGAAGCACTGAAAGTATGATGATGAAGAAAAAAGAAAGACAAGGAAGAAGAAAGAAGAGGAATCAGTGTTTGCTGGTGCTGGATAATAAGTTTGAGAACCCACATTTAGAGAAATGGAGGATCGTACTTATTGTTAAGCATGGAAAAAAGCACAGAAGCAAGAATGTAGTACTTGGAAGTACACTATGGACACCTGATGGCTGCCATACATTCTAATACACGCTTGGAAAGGGAGAGACGTTCAGATGGTTGAATCATAGTGGACCTTTAAATATACTGTGTGCTGCTACAGCTTATAAATACCACTCAGGATAATGTGTAAGGGACAACTTTCCTTGCTAGATAACTAGAAGTATCTAGAAACATGTATGAATTATCATGATCCAGCTAGCTAGCAAACAAACCTAGCAAGTTACTGAAATGAAATGAAGTTAGCTAGCCAGCTAATGTGACCTTTCTTTTTATACTACTGTTAATGAAGAATGAACATAGTTAGCTAAAATAATTGTACAAGATGGTGTTCATCACATTGAGAATATTTTTGGGTTAGTTTTGTCAACTGTAGGCATACAGTAGAAAAAGGAATTTGTAAAGTCAAGTAGTTTTAGACAAGACAACTTACTCGAGTAATTTTTTGATCACAACTTTTACTTTAAGTGCCTTATTGCTAGAGTAGCAGTACTTTTACTCAGATGTGCATGTTCATGTGACTGATTCAAAGCAGAGGAAGTCACATGAGCACTGCAAGTCCACTCCCTAATTATAGATTAAAACATCCAAAATCCAAACCTCTTAATAATAAAAACATATTAATATTCAATTACTATAAGAATTTTTCAGTCTGTGTGAATCCACCAATATCCCTGAGCATGTTTTATTTCACTTCCAGTCACAGAGTAAAGGCATGAATTTAATATTTGTGGATTTTCTGTCTGTCTTAATCTTGTACATCAATCGCAGTCAGTCCGCCTGAGTGAACTCACACGCAGTTTGAAGCCAGTGACACAGTTTTGAGGGCCTGAAGGCCAGACGCAGAGCCCTACATTTCACCAGACTACTTCTGCCCCCTCCTCCTCTTGACCTGTCATCTTTTTTCTTCTTAATACTCGCTGACACAAAAGGGTGAGGAGTATTTCTTTAATTAAATACTAAATAAGTTGCATTGAATGTGTTTATTTATTGTTTGCTAATGAACATAATGGAAAAATCTGATTTGTTCACAATACCCAATTTAGGGGAGGCACGGTGGTGCGGTGGTTAGCGCTGTCGCCTCACAGCAAGAAGGTCCTGGGTTCGATCCCCGAGTCACCCAGGGTGCCTTTCT
>JAQMYM010000006.1:16007073-16025989 GCA_030014255.1 Parauchenoglanis ngamensis
ACCTCTCTTTCAGAAACAGGCTTGAGTTACCCTGCTTTCTCGGGTTTGACAAACCTGCCTTTTTGAAACGGAAAACTCTGACTTTCTCTTAACTCAGGGTTACCAAACTCTGAGTTTTCACTTAACCTCCTTTCTGAAACAGGCCCCTGGTGCCCTTCATCCCTGAGATATATTATGTCTTTTAATCTGTGTCTCGATGCTATATTTTTTCCCATTCTTAATACAATAGCAAACATCATCCAGTGTTGACCTCACAGTACCGGATCAGAATAGCTGAACTCACTCTGTGAGCTTTTATTGCCTTTCCAGATAATGGTGGAGTTGCATGTTCTCTGTTCACGTGCATGATTGTTGCGCATTTCCATGGCAAAAGAAACCCAAAAAACATTGGATCAGTTTTCATCCAGAATATCAGAGCCCTGCTACTGAGATTCAATATGACATTCCTGGTGTCTATAGCCTCATCACTGTTTACACGTTTCCCCACCCACTGTCTTCCACCACCGCACTTCAAGCCCATCAAGCCATGACTACCTACTGTTCTCTGTTATATGGCAAAATGGAGTTACAAATAGATCACTGTAAGATCAAAATCTTGTTCTTCTCCTTTTAAGACATTTTCTGTTCTTTTCTTTTAAAGACATTTTCTTAGTTTGCCTCAAAGCTTTTTCCTGTATGACGTAAGTGTACTCTGACCTAATGTAGGATAAGGTGAACTCAGTGAGAACATGCCATCCTTGTTCTTTTCTTAATCCTTACTGCGTCTTACTCACGCAAACCGCTTAGCATTTCTTTTTTTCTTAAGTAAATGTATTATTTGTTTATCTGTAACTTTGGAAATGCACCCTAGACATATGTATCTTTATGTATAAATACCTCTAGATTTTCTGTAGTAAACTTAGACTTAATCTCAGTTCTAAACATGACCCCGTGTCTGTTTTTTTTTTCATTCTCCAACTGTGCGCCTGTCATACGGAAGGGGAGAGAGACAGAGACAGACAGACACGGTTGCTGAGTCTGGTAGAGATTTGAATCTTACAATCTAAAGATTAAAAATATATAACGACAAACTAAATTGGAACAAATGCCATGTTTACTGACTACATATACTTGCGTGGAAACATGATTCTGCAATATAATGGTTAATTACCATCAATGCAAATTTACACCAGGTCATATAATTGCGATTATATGATGTGTAATAACGGTGATAAGGTTAGAAACTCATCTCCTCAATAAACATATTACAGACTGCACTAAGCAAATGAGCCGTCTATCAAGTCTATACCAGAAGTTTTACATGCACACTAATATTCCACTGTTATTCTGAATATTCGGAATTTGATACGGGTCATATAAACCGCATATTCCGTTTGCATATCCCAAATTTGGTCTTATTCCAAATTTAGCATTTTCAGGTTAAGACATGTGGGATATGCTGATATTATTTGGGTATTCGGGACACTTTATACAGCACATTTGGAACATGCATCTCAATTGGGGTTTTTTACAGCAGTTTGTGACACTTTGCTTCCTGCCTTTTTACAGTCAGCTCTGTGTGTTCTACACAAACCAACTTTGCAAGGTTGGGGTAGAGATGCATGCATGTAAACAGGAATATTAGTGGAATATTAATCTTCATTAGCCATGTAAACAGATTAGTAGTCTTTTTCAGAATAAGGGCAAAACCTGGAATATTTTGTGCATATGAACGTAGTGAGTTTGTCCGACCCCAGTCACAGCAAATGACTTTCTGGGTGGATTTACTTTTGTGTCACCAACAACTACAAGTAGACTGGATTGTTGACAGTCGTGTCAAGTGACTGAGTGACACAGACTGAAATACCCTCTAGATCTGGAGTCCATTGAGGCTAATTTATTTAACCCTGCTTTGCTGACTCATCCATAACACATGACCAGCAGTGATTGAAAAGGCATACATGAAATACAATAGCTGGTGTATTAAACATAGATTGAGCATACAGTGACCAATCAGAGCAAAAAAGTAAATAAAGGGACTACAGAATTGTATGTTTTGTGTACCTTGGTTTGATGGGAAAGATAAGGCTAATGGCAAGCACAGATTTTCTACTTACCATGTTCATTTCACATTGTCCTTTGGAAGAGACATGGCATGATTACAGATCGAAATACTTGACTTTAAAAAAAATAGGAAGCAGAAATGGTGTTGCCAATCTGTTTTTCATGTGAAAATAGATTTATGTGTATGATAAAACTATACAATGCTATAAGGATCAACTATAATGGTGTCAAAACCATATAGGATCAATTTTAGCCAAAATAATAGCACCATCTTGAACTAACAAGGTGTGAACACATTTGTTTTCATGATGGCAGGCTCTTGGGTAGAGCTGCACTTCAATAACGGAGGTGGAGGAGCTCCTAAAGCGGCAGTGGAGGATCAGGCTCAGAGTTCAGCCCCTTCTGGAGACATGGAGAAGATGCTGCTGGACGCTCAGCACGAGTCTGGCAGGAGCAGCTCCAGAGGTAGCTTACCCTGCGACAGGTCAGTCCTTTCCCAAGGAGCTTCATTAATATCCAACAACATTCATTTATTCAGTAGTTAATTCATCAACCATGCTGAACGACAGAACTGAGTAGATTTAAAAAACAGCTATGGGTGAAAATATCATATCACATATTATGTAGCTTCAAAGAAAGAGCCTTGCATTTGAATGTTTTCTTCTTTTACCTGTCTAGTCCTCCAAGGCCCCAGACTCCTTTGCACTTGAGCAGAGGCTCAGAGGTCCACAGCTCGGGAGAGAAAAACAGCTCACAGGTATATTTTAGTGACGGTTGGCTGCTTGGCACTATAATAGATTACTGAATCTTCTTAGCTTGAATGAACCCATCAAAGTTAAAGTTAAAGTACAGATTTTGATATCGATAGACCTGCTATAGATATGATTACTGGGTTACTGTATGATCATTATAATCATTATGTCAGGATGAAAAACGTGCTTCTGGTAACTAACCTGTTGGGTTTGTTTTGGTTTCAGTCCGATGAAGACTATCTGGAGAGGAGGAAAGAGGTCGACAACCTGATGAAGAAAAACGCTGACTGGATATGGGACTGGTCGAGTCGACCAGAAAACATCCCACCCAAGTAAATCCCATGCACATTACATAGTTTAATGATTAGAATAATAGTCTAAACACTAAAGATAACCTTATACTGTGCAACATATAAGATCCTACTGATAATACTGCTCAATACTATAAAAATAACTGTCATTTACAACAAACAATGCACAATTGTTGCAGGTCTGCATTTATAGGAAAATAATTAGTGAGTGGTATACCATAGCAATTTGTAAACATGAACAATTATTAAAGAATGTACATTTTGTCTGTTTATGGTCATGTCTAATGATGTGGAGCTTCCACCAAACACGTTAGTCCCTGTTATCAGATATGTTCTAGTAGTTATAGCCAAACACAAAATAACACAAAAGTGCAGTTTGTTACAAAGAAACAGCAAACTCTCATCCTGATGACTTTGACAACGTTTACATTTGGTATTAAAATGCGTCTTGAGAGATCTGATCACAACTGGATAGCGCTAAATACGAGTGTAAACGACCCCCAAGACGCATTCGCTCAAACCACTTGCCGAGGTGGTCTGGGATGCATTTAACCACATACCATCTGTAGTGTAAACACTGATGCGTCCCGATGTGTCCGCAACACGGACGTAACACCAAAATATGTCGTTAATATGTCGCGGCGGTTGTTTTGGCAACAGCGTGACACGCTAGAAAAAAATGGTGAGGAGCACCAATGTACGTGGTTGGAGTGGCGCTCAGAAAAAAATGCCACATGGACGTCCACCCTAATAACATATACAGTACACTCTGGAGCAAAACATGGCGGATCATTCAACATTAGGGGCCACTTCATGTTAAAAAACACAGCTTCTTGTGGGAGGTCATTAAAACTGAACGGAACAACGCAGACATATCCATGTAGTGTCAGAATGTTGTCTGCAAGGTTACCTCAATCACTTCAGTTTTTTTTTTTTGTAATTGCTAAATTAAATATGCTAAATAAATTAAATGAATGAAATGCCTTTTTTGTTTTCAGGGAGTTCCTGCTGAAGCAGCCCAAACGCTCCAGCACCTTGAGTATCAGAAACACTAGCGTGATGAAGAAGGGAGGAATCTTCTCTGCCGAGTTCCTCAAAGTCTTCCTCCCGTCTCTCATCGTCTCTCACATCCTCGCTGTGGGGCTCGGGTAAGTGATGCCCACCATGAAACACCGGAAGAGCTTCAGGTCAGGAAGCTTCAGTTTATTCTTCATTAAAAAAAAAAAAGCTTTCTGCATGCTTTCTTCTGTATTGCCTGACAACAGAGTTTTAGGCTGATGGTGTCCTTAGCCCAGGTCCTAGTGAACCAGTATCAGAATGTATTGAGTCTTCAAAGCACTTATGTAAGTCGCTCTGGATAAGGGCGTCTGCTAAATCTAATAAATATAAATCTAAGAGTAGCAATGATTAAATGGAAAGTGCTGTCTAAGATTTTACTCCAAATTCCACCCCTAGATATTTAATTCGTTTGTGATCTGGAGAACATGAAGGCCATAGCATATGGCTTACATCATTTTCATCTTCATTAAACCATTCAGTGCCTTGTGCATGGGGCGGAGTCAGCCTGGAAGAGACCACTCCCATTGGGATCGCAATGTTTCATCATAGAACAAAGGTGATCAGTCAGAAGAACTTCACATTGACTGCAATGAACATTGACCTGTTCATTTTGGTAGAGAGTTGGACAAAAGTGAAAATAATAATAATAATAATAATAAATACTCCTTACAGCATAACAAAAAAAAAAAAACACCACTAGATTTTCCTTTAATTTGTCACTCGCTTGTATGTCCAGGTTAAAACAAGACATTAGCAGAATATGCTCGTGTTCTCTAGTTTTCCTAACATTCTTATAACGTCCTGCATCCTTTCCAGCTTAACTGAGTTAAATGAGTCTAAATAATATGTTTCTTCTATGAAAAGCAAAACAAACAAACAAACAAAAAAAAAAAACCATACCGTCACTATCAGAAATTTCAGAAATATTCCTAGTTTCCATACAGTATTTTTTTCTGATACAGAAATGCACTTTTTGGGAATAGGTTGATATCTATAGACATTTACAGTACAGTGTGGTTACCAGTATGCTGGCCGTGTAACTATACACACACACACACACACACACACACACACACACACAGTATGGAGAATGACTGTATATGGGGTACTTAGGGCTCTAATATGCGTCTTGACTATTCATTGCTAATGGTATCCAGTTGGCATAGTAGTTCTTAAGCTATTGTGGTTAGAAATACTATACTAATAAATAAAATTGAAAAGGGGGAAAAATTGTGTCTTTGACATTTATATCACTCAAGCTGTATAAAGCCTCAGTGACTACTGCGTTATCTTTTTTCCTACTACCCAGATCCAAGCAGTCCCAGCCCCTATTGAACTATGTAATGTCCACTTCATTGTGTTTATCACTGCAGTATAATATGAACTTGTACCCAGTGTCTGGTGAGTGAGTACCCTATTTTCACCGTCTCAACCACGGACGCTTGGGAACCCGACACTGGCTTGCAGTTAGCATGACACGGCAGTACAACATTAACAGGCATGCAAGTTTATTCAGTGAGCCTCTGGGATGTCCAGATCAGTAAACCGCAGAGGTTCTCTAGTGATAAACTCTCAAGCGTTCAGTCGGAATCCTTTACTTACAAGCCACTTAGTCCTGCTACATCTACAGCTCTCCTTGATGTTGAAATCACTGTTTAACTTTTAGAACGATATGCTAATATTGGATTAGCGAGGCGGACAAATCGTTAGCTTGTCCAGCTGGGGAAAACGGATCATGTATCCTGACTATCTCCCAACTATCGCTGCTCTACCAACCAGAAAAGGTCACCTCGCAAAAAGTCTAGTCCTCCTTGTTACCAATTTACATGCCCATGCAGTCATATTGGTTTGTTTGTCCTGATCTTTGTGTGTCTGTGCTCTCACAGCTAAATGTTCTCATAAGTGGTTTCCTGCTTATTTAGCACTATTCACAATAGTTTCTGTTTAAAAAAAAAAAAACCATCTGTGCACTGAAATGTGTGTGGTAGTTCTGCTGAATGGATATCGCTGTAGATCACATTTCATGTCGAAAAGTTTAATTCTGCGTGTTTGTTGCCAGCAACGTTGACATTTCACAACAGTAATGCCTAGCCTCGGCAGCGGTAAGCAACGTTCACATTGTGAACTGGCAAAATAGTGCAGTGAAAATCACCGTGGCTCTTAGGAACTTAGGCCGGGTGCAGCTTCGTCAAAAAACTTTTATATAAACAGCAGGCTTACAGACTGCATGGGCTGTTCAAATACAGCCTGTATGCCTACTGTTTGTGTGCGTTTCCATGCTGTTGACCTGGCCTCTTCAGTTGCCATGGTTGCGAGGGATAAGATGGGACTGGACAGCACACTTGAGTCATGTTTGGAGGAAGTATGAAATGAGGGATGAGTAAAATGTCTCCAAATAGTTAAGACATATGGACGTGAACGTACGGAAGCTCACTGGCCAACATCATATTAAGATGCTTTAATGCCAGAATTTGTGCATGCAGGTAGCAGATGTCGTCTGAGCTCCAGTCAGAAATTCATCAAATATCCACGCCATTATTAATTATTGGATAAACAAACAAAAAACACGCAAGCAGAAACATTTTCCCCACAGCCTGACTTCATAGTAACTCCGATCTAGCTAGCTACCTTATAGGTAGAATGATTAAATAATAGGTATGAATAGACTCTATAGCAGTTCACATACATGCCTGATTTATTTATTTTTTTTAAATCTTCTCCCCATTTCTTTCAGCGTGTACATCGGACGGCGCATCACCATCTCCTCCAGCACGTTCTGAGGGAGAACCCGCTGCCTCGGTCTCGCAGCTGCACCGTCGCCACCTCACCATCTCTGCTGCTTTGTCTTGAATCGATGTTTCAGTAGATCCAAATAGGTCAGGAACGCTTGAGCCGTTTCCACTTGCGGCCCGTGTGCCGTGCTGCGCCGCACCGCCTTCATCTCCCCCTCGTGTACTCCTCTGGCTCGCGCTCTGCCGGTACCGGGAGGCCATTTTAGATTCGCAGCCAGTGGCCGAGTAGTTATCTGTGCGCCACCTTCATCATAATTTCTTGTGCAGATATATAGAGAATCTGTTTAATGTGAAATGTACACGTAAGGAAGTGAAACAGGGCAATATGCTGGAATTGAGAAAATACATGTAGGGTAGGACTCTGGCTTAGGAGTTTGTAATGGGGTGGGTAAAACATGTTTCATGGAGGTTTTGCTAACACAATGGCACATTTGACAAGTTTTATGTATCATAGTTAAGGAGGGGAAAATGAAACCAATGGAAAAATTAATAATAAGGGAAGGGATGAAGGGAATTGGAGTGAAATGTATACATTTGGTTCATTTGTTTCCACTCTACATGCAAGTAAACCAACTGGGGGGTAAAAAAAAAAAGGTGTCTGAGGGTCATGTGCAGCTGAAAACATACTTGCAAATCTCTGAAATACAGCAAATGAAAAAAAGTAAACAAAAATCAACTGAATATAGAATTCACAAAAATTACATGAACCAAAAGTGCAAAATGGAAATATAAGTTAGCTAAACAAATGCGTGTTTATTTTTATCTTTTTTTTTTTTTTTTGGCAGACCAAATATCCAGGACCTCATTTCTGCAGCGCTGGTCTTCAGCTCAGTCCAGCAGAGCAAAACAAAACACCCAGCTGCCCACAACCTAAAATATTTACTATATTTGATTCACTTCCTGCAATCGAGCCACATGGAAACCATGCAACTAGAACATCCTCAGACAACTTATTTTAGTCCACACCCTTCATGAACACTACACACGTTAACGCACCCAGACACTCGAGTGGAAACCCTGTGAAAAGTGTATAGTGATAATATTTATTGCGAGTTCATATCATCATATGATCGATTATGGTAATCAGCACTGTGTGTATTAAAAGCTGCCATATCTAGGATTCGAGTCATCCGTAGAGAAAAGGAGAAGAGCTGGTCCTACATCAGCGCTCACGGAGACGCCTGCATGAAACAAGCTCACTTCAGGAGGAGTCTGGAAGTGCATGAAGACTCTTTAGAAAAGCTTAGAGCTGTAGCTCTGTAACTGAACATAATAATAAAAGACTAGTATCTTATGAGATGCATTTTAGTCTTTACCAAATTTTCTTGACGTGATTATGTTTTTTTATCATTGCTGTGATATTTAACTCAGGTAAGCATCTTAGAAGAAAAAAAGATGCCTCGTTCACAAATGTATTTTGGGTAAAATGACACAGGTAAAAAACACTGTTCTGTTTATCCGCAGGAAACAGCATGACTGTTTATAATCCGTTATACACACAGACTCATCAGGTGATCAGATCAGGTATCCGTTCTGATAACAGAATGAAGTGAACGGCGGTGGCAGTGTGATGAGGCTCGCTGCTTTCTGCTGTTTATCCGCACTTGGCAGGAAACTTCCTGAATGAAAATTCCGGTGTTCCAAGAACCTAGGAGTGCTTTAGGAGCTTGTGAGATGCAACAAGCGTTCACGAATGTTTCTGAAGGCCAGGAGAGCTACAACATATTAGGTGTACCCAATAATCTGGTAGCTCAGCGTAGAACAATTCATATTGCATTCAAGCACACAATTATCCTCAATTACGCATAACACAGGCTCGTTTCCTTTTTCAATTGCTTTCTCCATTTACTCGAGCTGAAATGTCCAGATCTGAACCTTAAGATTCAAACTCGATCACCTTAGCTGTTACGATGACTTTTCATTGGAATAAGGCAAGGAGAAAAAGGGAACCTTGATGTAATTTAGTGCATGTTGTGTAGCGTGTAGAAATGTCACATCTATGTGCAAGTTCCACGGTTTTGTATTTTAAGTGAAATCCAATAAATCACCGTTATCAGTCTGCTTTGTATCCGTTATTCCATAACTGTTCGTCTTTACCTTAAGTGGGGGGCAAAGTTAGCCTTTAAGACACAGGCCAAAGAAGTGGTGAGCAGCGTCCCGTAGTCAGGTAAACACAATTAAAATTTATTTAACTTTGGTCAAAAATAATCAAAACAAGTGTACACTTCCACAATGTTAGCATTATTATTTAACAAGGAACAAGGCCAGACACAGGATGCCCTTTGACCTGTCTGTGACTATAAATTTGGGAACAAATCAGCTGTACAACTTTGTACTTGAACCGTCAAATAATTAACACCGCCTGGGGAAATCAAGCAGCGTGCAAACCGTCAAGCTCGTCTCAGTCCTGACATGATCTGGCTGGCTGATTTAATGCACAAATATTACATTTCCGCTGCTTACGATGCATTTGTGCAGCAATACCATGATCAGCAAATCAGCACACGGGCCACTACATTTTTTTTTTATTTACTGGAGGAAAAGCTAGGTGTTTGGCTTTTTTTTTTGTTGTTTTTCTTTTTTTGGAGGCACTAGACTCTGCTTCGATGGACCGAATTGCGGAAAGTATACATTATTTCTCACAAGTTGTCATCCTTAGTGTCCAGATACGAAGCCACATGTACTGTAGCAGCAGATATACAGGAGGATGGAGTGATTTAATGCATTGTGAGAGGAGGGGGGGGGGTTTGGATGGAGATACTGTAGGTAAAGGCAGGGAGTGGTATTAATGATATCATTTAATATTTATGGTTACTATGGAGAATCATTATGGGATTCCCCTCTATAGTCGTACAGAAATTTAAGGCTGCAGTGTCCCTTTTATTTATAAAAAAAAAACAAAAAACAAAAACAAACAGGAAAAAAAACTAAACAAAACAAAAAAAAAAAAACCCTTTAGTCATATTTGACAAAGCCGGACGTTCGGAGAGCAAACAGCAATACTGACATTTAAAATGGCCGAATGTCCTTCGTTGTACAGTGCAACTGCAGCTTCAAGTAGTCCTATACTGAATATCTCTTTCTAACCAGCTGCTCACTGATGCGTTTCCACCTAGAGGTCACCATCACGTTAGGTAGTTTCCCCCTCTATCCTGTCTGCAAAGGAAGTTCTGTTATTTTCCAATAAGTTACATTGAAACGGCGAGCGACTGATTTGTAAGGAATGAATTAAGACTGATCTACAGGTGGACTTCACCTTTTAGCAGCTGGCTAGAGATCAGCAGGATGACTTCACATTTCATCACTGGCGCTCCGGATCCACATGACATGCAAACACAGAACATAAAAACCCCATACATACCTGCTCATAATGTAAAAAACGCTTTCTCTTTGTAGTTTTGTTACTTTTATTAAGTGGTTTGACACCAGATGGTGCAGTTATATATAGACAGTCAGTGAGTAGATGTTACTATGAGATAACAAAACCAAAAAAAAAAAAAAAAAAAAAAGGGAAAGAAAATCTGTCCACTGACCAGAAGGGAGACCTGTAAGTGCATAAAAGATAAAACACCAAGGCCTGTGATTAAGGCCAGGGGGAGGAATGTTGACAAGCATCAACAAGCAAAAATGTCATGTTTCTGGAGATTTCCAGGCGACGGACGTACGCGCGGTTCTGAATGTGACGGATACGCACTCTCCTCTTGGCGTGCTCCACAATCTGGGTCGACAAATGGAATAAACGAAGGCTCAGACTAGAAGAAGGGGAAAAACACAGCACGCTTGTGACTGCTGAAAAGTCGATTTGGCCTCTGTGTTTCGTTATTTCTGCTCGGCGGTGTCGAGTGTTGGTCGTCTCCTGGTTTTAAGGTGGGTAGCGTTTAGGAGGGCGTTCATAAAATTTCCCTGTGTGAATTCAACGAGCGGGTCAATCTTGCGCTGGGAGGAGCAACAAGGCTGTAGCTTCTCTTACTGACTTTAAGGACTAGACTATGGAAAGTACGAGATTTCTTGCGCGTCCTCCGTCCTGTGCCGGGGGGAATAAGGTAGGGATATTTATTTTGATTCTCTCTCTCACGCTCTCTCTCATTTCCCATCCCCCATACTCACTCGTATTAGTTTAATTTGTCCTGGAATATATACAGATTGTTGGTGGCGGCCACGGCTATGACGTTCTCCTTAGGATGCCAAGCCGTGTGCAGGATCTTCTTGTTGAAGTCCAGGCTGTCCACGCTGATCTCGTCCTTCTTCCTCTTGCCGCCGGTGCACACTCGGCGCGGTTTGAGCATGGCCCGTGGTTTGCTGTTCTCGCGTGACGCCTCCAGTGTGATGTCACGCCGCGTGTTCCTGTCGAACATCCTGAAGAAGTTGTTGTACGAGCCCGTCATGATGGCACTGCCGGAGAAAATAGGCGCACGACTAGTTTATAGTAAGTTGACATTACGCAACGTTTCATTCGACACCTATAGGTTCAACACTCTGAGCATTTTATTACAAGCAATAAATCAGCAGGGAAATTTCACTGAAAGTCTGGCGGTTTCCGTACCTGTCGGATCCGTTCCAGCAGCACTCGAACTTGTCAAAAATGCAGTCGTTCTCATACAACGAGCACAGCTTGCTACGTAGGTATTCATGCACCTATAAACACAACGCAAAAATGTAACAGGGAGACGGTCACAACATGTCCAACGCTGAAGCTATTTAAGCAAGTCAAGAACTAACGCATTAGGAATTTCAGGAAGCTAGTTTAAAGGCTGTCCCATCATTGATCATACAGAAATCTAGTCGCCATGACTACGCCGAGCCCTTTATAAACGGATGTAAATCCTTAAGGACTGTGTAATGCATGAAGTAGTGGCGGACTACATGGCTAATGGGACAAACATTTGCAGAACATGCAAGGTTCGCAAACAGATGTTCCAGCTGTAGTCCTTCACCTTCACAAAGCTCTAATAACGTCATCACTAAAGACGATCCAAAACAAAGATTAAACTGAAAGAAAACTAATGAACTAGGATTTTGTATGTGGGGGGGGAAGCAAAAAAAAAACCCCAAACAGAATTCAAACAAAGCCTGTGGAAGCTTTTAAATACAGACATGCACTTCATCAACAGACTGTTCGGTCTTTACTGTTTTTTATTGCCTTAATATCATATTTCGAGGCATTTTCCCGGCGCAGCTCGGTGCTGCTCTGTTTGTAATCTAACCAGTTAATTAGCATCCAACAAAATCACAGATGTTTATAACATGCCTAGGTGGTTAATAAATGATAAGATACATCACAAAGGCTTAGTACGGTTTATTTTAGCCTGTTGAGTCGGTGTTTATCAGTAACGCAGAAGTCAGAAGCGACTGGTCTCGGTGTACGCCAGGATTCTGCTAGTTTGATTGCTAACTCCTGTGCTAATGATTCAGTGACTAGCAGAATGAGGAATGCGGAACCACTTAAACGCATCCCAGCATGAGATTGTGCAGCAAACGTGGATCATCTCTCTAAAGCCTGAAGACGCCTTACGTCCAGTACCTGGTAGGTCTCTACGGGCCGGTTCTCCATGTTCAGGTCCCACACCTTCACGGAGAGATAGTCTCGGGTCATCATGTATCGACCGCTGTGGCTGAACTTGACGTCAGATATAGAGGAGATGATTTCTGAGAAGAACGACCGGCTGCTTGGATCTTCAGGTTCTTCGAAAACTGTGGTTAGGGGAAGAAAAAAAAAAAAGTTAAATAAAGCTGAACTCTAAATAAAAAGGGGAAAAACAAACGCTGTTGAAAGTTTGGAAATGTTCGGAGGGTTTTATTTTGGTCTGTGAGGACACGCCGACTCGAGTTCTGCTTACTACCTATTTTAATTTTTACTCCTGTACTTCTGCTTGCTATTGTAGATCAGTAACTAGTGTTAGCACACTAGGTGTGTCAAACCTACTCCTACTCTTAAACCAGGAAGTAAATGATCAAACAGGGATTTGGTTCCATGTACACAAACCCCAAGCCATTTTCAGTTCTCTTTGTATTCGTATGTTCTCGCTCAGGGTTTACTGCGTGTGAAACGTGCTGGGTTTGGAGGTGAACGCTGAACGTGTATCTGCATGTCTGAAGCCACACTGCAGTGTAGGAAATGAAACTGTTAAACGAGTCATTACAAAATCCTGCAGCGGGAAAAAACCCAACAATCACGGTTGTTCTTACAAAGAGTAGAAGTTTTCCTGGCTTACGTTTTCCACAGCAGACCATTTCGCTTTCGGTCCTGTCGACGCTGCGTCATTTGTGCGGCGAATAACCAGGACCCAGATACAGTGCCAGCCGAATGCTTGCACACACATGCTAATTCACGGGGTTCTCCTTTATTACTTCATGTAATAATGGGCTGTCATTTCTCTTTACGTAGTTGAGCAGTTCCTGAAATAATCTCGATTACTACAGTTGGTGAATAGGACTGTTTACCGTACACCAACACGACCGACGGTCTCGAACACATTAACAAGGCGAGAAAGTCCACTAATAACTCCTCCATTCCAAATTAACAAAAAAATAAATAAATCTAAAGCACAAATATGATCATGAACTCATCCATTTCTCTTATTCTGCATTACTCCACTAAACTTGCTCAATACACTCCAACGTCATGATTGACTAAACTGAGAAGAAAAAAGCAGCAGCAACTAGGTTTCTGGACGACCAACAGCTAGGACTGGGCAACTACTTTACAGTTTTTTGCTTGGTGGGCTTGCTAATGGATCTATCAGCATTTTTCCCCTCCAACTATTATCATCATGTGCCATGTTGGCTCGTAACCGTCCCGTTCTGGCGCTTTGCAACACTGTAACTGCTCTCAAAGTCTTAATCAGCTGTCTGTGCCGTCTCGGTCACAATCCGTAGCATGATTCGTCGACGCAGCTGCAGTGAGAATGAGCCGTCCCTTCCCCACCCCTAAGACGAGAGCTGACGGTAGCTTTCGTCTCCGTGTTTTGCAAGACAACATTAGTCATGTTTGAACAACAAGGCAGAAATAATCCGGCTCAAACTAGGACGGGGCAGTCGACTCCCTGTTCCTCAAAGACGTGCCAAGTGGTTGCACATTTCCAGTAATGAAATCCGACACAGTTGGCCAGCTTTATGGGCTTGTTTTGTTTTTTTTTTGTATTAATATGTAACCTAAGATGATGGGCAACTACACGCCGAGTCATGTCACATGTACATGACAAAAGGTGTTCGCATTTACATGCATTTATTCTCGGCCTGTTGAGAATTGTTTTTCAAGGTCGGAGCCCTATAAAAACACATCCACACATTCAGCGAAAAAAAAAACCTCTCTTTCTTTAAAAAGCCACTTATAATCCAACACTTTGCGGCATCTCTCCACTACTATTCACATTATGCTTCAAAAGGGAAATGAATACGGTAACGTTTTACGGCATCGCTGCAGATTTCTACTGACTGTGAGGCTGCAGTGATGAGCATGTGTTTCACCGACCCACACTGAACACAACAGATGAACTTGTATAATATGATGATTACGCAATAGATTTGCTGACATTAAACACAGTGGGGGGAAAAAAAACCCCAACTTCAAATGTACACTAACAACTCGGTCATGGCTTTTAATGTCCCTCTGAGGACAGAATGCGGTCCAAAAAGCTGGCTGGTAGACGGTATCAAGGGACAGATTTCTTTCCTTAAGGATTTTGAATGGAAAGTTTGTCGCATCCATTCCAGAAATAACACCGAGATCGTTTTAAAACGGACCCAGCGGGTTTTTTCTTCTTCTTTTCCTCCAAAATAAATGTGGCAAAAATGACTCGCATCCGGTTACATGCATTGTGTTTAGCTGAAATGAGGTGCAACACATCCAGTGTGTACTCTGAAATCCACCGCACGTCGCCCACCTGTAGAGGCATCAGGGACGCCGGGTTACTCACATTTGCTATGCCTATCGCACAGAGCTGCTTCCCGCATGTCACACAGGCGAATGGTGCCCTTGCTGCTGCTGTAGACGAACACGTTGCACTGGTGAGGGTGGCACTCGGCAGCGGTGATCACCTCAGTCAGCTCCTCCATGTTGGTAGGCTTTATATCTACAATATCTGAAGGAGGGCAGCAGTAAAGGAAAACAATGGTGCAAAAAAATAAAATAAGACAGACATAGCTTGAAATTCATTACTTCAGTGTCACCTTTACACAAATACGGTTCAATAAACCTTTAATTGTGAGTAAATAAATAAATAAATAAATAAATAAATAAAATATCACTAACCAAGCGATAAAAGGATACTAAAACTTCTATCTGTGATTTCTAAGTGCCATAGGTTTATTCTTAGGTCATCTGCAGAAAGGTATGTTTCATGATCACTATTTACTGAAATGGAGTTGATGTGATATGTGTGTGCGTTTGCGAATATTCTGCGCGGGCTCGCCTCCACCATCAGGTCCATAGGCATCAACACGGGTACCTGGCAAGGCACAAGAGGTAGAAACATGAGCAGAACTTACAACAAAATCCATCAGAGGAGAACCGCAGGTTACAAAAAAATAAAGAAGGTTCCAGACAACGCGTGATATTAATATCAATATAATATGACTGATCATCGTTAGTAACCGACACAATTACCAAATTCCATTCGTTTTAAAATCCATTGCTAAAATTAGTACATATTGCTAATGATTAGTAATAATTACGAATGGTTACTGAGTAAGGACCTGCGCATGGTAACGTCTGAACAAAACCGCATTCATGACTGCACCGTAACTTATTTTTTACCTCTGGTTTAAACGGTCCTGGAGACTGAAAAGTGGTATTTATTTTGCCCAGATTTAATGTTTCATAACTGATTTTCTGAAAATGATAAAACCCTCGATGCTTAACGTTCATGTAAAACAGAGCGTACTATATAAATAAGACCGAGCCTTTACTTAAACCGAGTTTAAGGGTGTCGCGGTGACGTGGTTAGCACTTTCACCTGACAGCAAGAAGGCTGTGGGTTCAAACCCGCAGGTGGACAGGGGGCTTTCCTGTGCAGAGTTTGCATGTTCTCCATGTGTAGGTTACCCTGGGCTCTCCGGTTTCCTCCAGACATGCAGATTAGGTCAACTCTAAACTGGCCATAGATGTGAGTGTGAAGGTCTGTGGGGTATTTTCTCAGCAATCCTGCCTTATGTATAGAAAATATGATGACAATCCTGGGTCTAATTTACATATTAAGGTCACTGGGTTCGCACTGCTTACTGTCTTTTGACACAGAAATCTCGCTACGCGTCCAGACCGAGACGGACAAATCAAGACAGAGACTGAGGCGGTGCGTGAAGAGCCTCAACTTGCCCTTAGTGACGTGATTCTGAACGGATCTCTGAGACGCCCGTCTTCATCTTTCAGATTGTAGCCTTCTGCTCGTTTGTCCCTTTCGCTGATCTTCCACAGCTTGATGGTTTTATCTTTAGGAAGACGGAGAGAGGGAGAAAAAAAAAAAAAAAAAAAGGGTTATAAAATTTCTTTATTAAAGATAAAAGTAGAACATCACCAGATCCTGCAAGTAAAAGCCCAATCGTAGGGTATTAACGTGCTTCACACGTGGTGATGAATAACAAATCCCGGAAATTTGAACAATAAACGGTGACGAGACATTTAAAGCAGTGAAACGTACCGTTTGTGGAGAGCAGGAAGTGAGCAGCGTTCTGTTGTGGTAGCCATCTGATTTTATTGATTTTCTCCTCAATTTCTAAACTTTTCAAATAATCGAATTCAGGTTCGTGACTCTGGAAAGTGCTGTACACGTTGTACTCTCCTCTTGAGAGAGGGCGGTTTTTACTCTGAGAGTGGAAAGAGGGGAAAACAGCAGCGATTAAAATGGAGCGTCGGAGCGATCGGAGTCGAGCCGAGCAGGCGAGAAGAGCTGTAATCAGCACCTCTGGGAAAAAATCTGTATATCCTGCTAAATATAGAAATGTAATTTCAGCACTTAATAAGAAACAAACAAAACCCCAGTGCACTGGATTTCAGTACGTCTTGTTCGCTGGAAAACCTGGGGGAGGGACGACGAAGGCTTTTTTTCCTTCCACGTTAAATATTTCGACTGTAATAGCCTACCTCTTGTTCCCGCTGAAATATGACGACTCTTCCTCCTTTATCTCCTGTAGCTAGTAACTCCCCCGAGTAGTTAAATTCGACTGTGGAGATGATGTCCGCTGCAAAACGAAAACAAGGTACATCAGTTTTAGTTACACAGTCAGTGAGCAGGATTAAATAATAAAGTGTACGGTTTAAACTCGGACTTTCCACTGCTGGCTCTGTAAACCATTCTGTCGACTGGGAGAAAAGATAATATTGTTTTCTGGTAAACTTTCATCGGAGCCGAATCAGTCATGTATTACACGTTAACCGTCACACACCTTGCACAACTGGCCGATTGCTTTTAAATTTGTTCATCTGTTGATACGGTCGCAGCCGGTGTTACCGTCATGGCTGCGGGTATAGAAAATGAATCAACACCTTCTGATCAATCAGAACGGAATCAAGCATTGGCCATGACCTGAAATGCACAAGATGACATGTCTGAGGGTGAGCGTCCACGGGCTTTCAACTGCTCCGCCTCATGCGACGGCCTAGAGAAAACGCGCCGCTTAAAACCTCTGAACTTTCCGGGAAAGGTGCTGGTGTAGTCACTGTTGCTCCTTTTCAGGCACCGAATCACAAGGCAGTTAGAGGTGAAATGATATCAGGATCTTGTGGTCACAGGATCCAAACTGACACGTGGTATTTTTTTTATAAAGCACTTGGAATAAGCCGAGAAAAGCATGGTACGGACGCACGTCTGAGGCGCTCCCCAGTCACAGGCAGCGCTTTCTGTGAGCACGTACCTTTAGATCTGTGTTACCTAGAGCTGGGTGATAAAACTATCATCACGAGAAGTTTCCTTCATATAGCACGTTCGATAAATGCTCACTAGGATTACTTTCTTTCTGTTGGCGAGTTGGAGGCTGTGCTTTGATTTTCTGTTGCGATACTGAAAAAAAAGTCACCATAGTAAGTCAAGTAAGCGGCCACAGTAAGTCACGCCATCGTTTAGGAAGAAAACCCCAGTCCTACATGGAAAATATCAGATCTGAACTTGCGCATCAGCAGTGCATGAGACTGCTACGGCTCGCGACATGGCGAGGAACGGAATAGAATAATCACAAATTAATACTTTTATAAGTCTCACCAGTTGAAATGTTTATACCTTTACATTGTTAGCTAAACACTTACAAACCACCTGTACAAAGGGTGTGGTGTGCTGAACAGAACCGAGACTATTTATGGCGTTAGTGCAGGAAATATGACCTAGCCGCTAGCCACAGCCTCCACGCGTCCGAATGATGCAGCTTTACCGTCAGGCGCTCAACGTCCATAGTAAACACGGGCCACTTTTATTCCACGTCCGTCACAAGCAGGTCAGAGCCACTGAGCTTTACGACCAAAATGAACAAGCTTACGTTCTGTAAGTGTTTTCAAACAAGAGAACTTTTATAAAGTGGCTTGTCATTTCAACCGTACATACATGTGATAGTGTAAAGTGAAACGAGACAACGCTTCTCCAGGACCTGCTACATATACAACAACAAACAAGCACATCCTGTATCGTCTGTAGACATCCTTATCTGGCCAGGCAGCACATGCAAATAAGTCAGGTAGGTAGCTAGGATAAACGAGGATGTTCCTGGGGAGGGAGAGAGAGAGAGAGAGAGCATGAGAGAGTGAGCGAGAGCGCATGAGAGCGAGAGAATGAGAGAGCGAGCATGAGAGAGCGAGAGAATGAGAGAGCGAGCGAGAGCGTGAGAGAGAGAGAGCGAGCATGAGAGAGAGAGAGAGCGAGAGCGAGCGAGAGCGCATGAGAGAGAGAGCGCACGAGAGAGCGCATGAGAGAGAGAGAGAGAGCGCCAGAGAGAGAGAGAGCGAGAGCGAGACTGAGAGAGAGAGAGAGCGAGAGAG
>JAQMYM010000006.1:16045664-16056278 GCA_030014255.1 Parauchenoglanis ngamensis
TCTCTTACTCACTCAATCATTCTTTTATTTCTATCTATCTATCTATCTATCTATCTATCTATCTATCTATCTATCTATCTATCTATCTGTCTGTCTGTCTGTTTGTCTGTCTGTCTGTCTATATATCTTTTTTTCTTTAAATTCTTTTTAGCTTTTTGCAAGCACTAGTATTTCCATCAGGAAATGCAAATCTAGCTATTATTATTATTATTACTATTATTATTATTATTATTATTATTATTATTAATATTATTAAAACTAGGTATAAGCATGGATTTCTCTTTAAATTGTCATAATTATTATTGCATTTTTGGTATTTGGCAGATGTGACTTACATTGATTTCATCTTATACAAGTGAGCAGTTGAGGGTTAAACGCCCTGCTCCAATCAGTATCTCTTCTTCTTCTTCTTTTTCTCTTATTATTATTATTATTATTATTATTATGCTGTGATGTAATTGTGTAACTCACCCCCAGTGCTTTCGGTTCTCCTTTCAGGAATTTCTGCAGTGGGCTGAGCATCTGACAGGAATTTTGCCCGGCTGTAGTCGGGGCTGTTGATGAGGGAATAACTTGAGTGACGATGGTGTAGCCACTTCCCACATTAGTGAGCGGTACAGAAGTGCTGGCCATCTTTAAAGCAGGTCTGGGGCTTTAATCTGTGAGCAAAAATGAGATGAAATAGGAGTATAAATGATTGCTAAATTGCTGAATTCAATTTAATTCAATTTAAATTAATTCACTTATTTGTTGACTTCAGTCGAATTACACCATCTTAGTTTCCTTTCAAGGACTTTTCATTCAATTAAGTTCATTAATGTAGAATAAAAACATAAAGAAAACTTTAAAGTCCAGGCTATAAAGACCAGAATGTACTCTTACTGTATTTTAAGGGAAAGTATATAGGAAAGAAAAAAGCACTTCTCCTCTGATTACAGTAAAACACACCCCTGACTGGTGCACGCTTTGACTATATGTCCGATTAAAAGTGGATTTTTTTTATATATATATCAGAAATGAAAGTTATATAGAATGCTGTATAGATTGTATTCGACATATGAGAGAGGAGGAAGCTAATGTTAGCCTTGTGTTGTTGCTAACAGAGTTGAAACTGGATACCGCTCATGATGCTGCTTATCCAGACCCTTATATTAAATTATAACCTGTCATATTCTTTGATCATTTGTTATGTAATGTCATATACAAATTCTTGCTTGTTAGCCATACTATCATCATGTAAATGTGTATTTTAGTAACTAATAATTTATAATAATTATTTTAGTAATTAATAATTATTATATTATGGTTCTAAATAGGAATACTGTAGCCATTTCAAAGAGTAATGATACTGCAGTGCTCATTATACTGCTTAACTAAAATACCTTAGAACAGAAACTCATTTGGATTGCTTGAAAAAAAGAAACAGAAGTGTCAAAGCCTCTTTTTTTAGCATTAAAACACATCATTTTAATTTCATTAGTTATTATTTTTATGATTGAATGCATTTAACAACTTTTTGACGTTCACTGGTATACATTTTTTTGGCTGGCTAGCTCCACTTTCAACCAGAACATTAGTTATACTTTCACTCAGGTGTCATTTCTCAGTATTTTGTCCACTCCTGAAAATAACACAGTGGTTTGCAAGTTTAATAAAGTAAATAAAGTATAGTATAAATAATAAAGTTTAGTTTAATAAAGACAAAAAGGCTCATTTTACCTCCTGTGCTTTCAGCAGTGCGATCTCTCTCTCTCTCTCTCTCTGTGTCTCTCTGTATATTTCTCTCTCTGTCTGTGTTCCTCTCTCCTTCTACTACATGCTTTTGTTTCCTCAGTGTGGACAGGAGAACGCCTCCTGTTCTCTGGAAATTATGTTCATAGTTCAAGTTACTCATTTCCTGCTTGGAATTTGAGCCAAGATGCAAAACGTTAATGAAGAAAAAAACTCCCACAAATCAGATGTGTATATAAACCAGGAACATGGAGCTCCAGATAGAACCAGACTGCAGCCTGCTGTTGTTTTTGTTCCACCTCACAGAGCTGAAATATTTCCTGCATGATTCTGTGCTGTCTAGAAACATGACCTGGAGTAACATTTAAACAGCCACAGCAACAGAGCAATAAGAGCAGCAATAAATACAGCTTCAAGCAGCGATTCCTGGGTCCAAGCACCAAGGGTGCAGCAAGGCCTGTTTCATTTGGATGTTATTATGTCGCATCACTGAACATACATGCAAGTTTGTTATAACTCTATATAAACCCTCTAGAAAGAGAATTAAAACATTGGTTTATAAGCCACACTTCCTATTGCCAGTTGGGGGCGCTATGACAAATCAGTAATGGCATGTGTATGTGAATGTGCCCCATCATTAAACATCAGTCTGAACTTTAACCAATGTGGCATGATGTACATAGGAATTATTCCACACTACATGTTTGAGTGATGTAACACGATAAAGGTCCACTATGTAGGATTTTGTGGGATCTATTCACAGAAATGGAATATAGTCTTCATAAGTATGTTTTCATTAGTGTGTAATTACCTGTAGCTATGAACTGTTGTGCTTTCCTAAGCTTAGAAGGAGCCCTTTATTTACAAGTAGGGGATGGGTCCACCTCTATGGAGCTGCCATGTTGCACTGCTACAGTAGCCCAGAACAGACAAACCTGTAAGGAGCGCCTTCCAAATTTAACGCTTTTACAAGTGGCAGTGTGAATCTGAGAGACCTCTATCCGGATTGGGAACAGTATCTCCAGCACCACATACTGAGTACTGGGACCCCCCAGGGCTGTGTGCTCAGTCCACTACTGCTCACTCTTCTGACTCACGACTGTGCAGCAATGCACAGCTTGAGCCTCATCATCAAGTTTGCCGATGACACGACCATGGTGGGACTCATCAGCAAGAAAGATGAGTCAGCATACAGAGAGGAGGTGCAGCAGCTTACGGACTGGTGCAAAGTCAACAACCTGTCTCTGAACATGGACAAAACCAAGAGATGATTGTTGATTTCAGAAGAGCACGGAGCGACCACTCTCCATTGAACATCGAAGGATCCTCTGTGGAGATCATCAAGAGCACCAAATTCCTTGGTGTTCACCTGGCGGAGAACCTCTGCAGGTCCCTCAACACCAGCTCCATAGCAAAGAAAGCCCAGCAGCATCTCTACTTCCTGCGAAGGCTGAGGAAAGCCCATCTACCACCACCCATCCTCACCACCTTCTACAGAAGGAATATTGAGAGCGTTCTGAGCAGCTGCATCACTGTATGGTATGGAAACTGCACCGTATCTGACCGCAAGATCCTACAATGGATAGTGAGAACAGCTGAGAAGCTCATCGGAGTCTCTCTTCCCTCCATTACAGACATTCACCACACACATTGCATCCACAAAGCCACAAGCATTGTGGAATATCCCACACACCCCTCACACACACTCTTCACCCTCCTGCCATCTGGGAAGGTACTGAAGCATTTGAGCCCTCATTGCCTGACTGTGTAACAGCTTCTTCCCCCAAGCCATCAGACTCCTGAACACTCAGGGACTGGACTGTCACACACACACACACACACACACACAAACACACACACACACACACACACACACAAATGTACACTCATCTATCATCTACCTCTAAACTTCTGCACATTTTGCACCTTAAAATGTTTTTTTCATGCGTGGTAATCTTTTTACACAATTAACATGTGATGTTTATAATAGCATGTGATCTTCAATGACAGCCAAGATTTATTCTAAAAGTCTGAGCTGACTTTCCATTTAAACACCTTTCATGAACATGTTTTGTATTTTCAACTTGGTTAACGCTTTCCTGCATTACCCACAATACCCTGTAATACTGCAGCCAGTAGGTATTAGCCTTTGCTTCAACTCTATCTGAAGAGAGTGATGCGGCAGAGCTTTAATCCTTTAGTCTGTCCAGCTCTCTAACCCTCTCATCTGTACACGCAAACAGATCAGCTTCCAAAGCTTTAACATCCATGCTAATACCTCCATCATCGTCATCACATACGTGATCTCGTAGATCTCTAGCTAAGCCAAGTATCTGCCTTTAGTCCTGCATCATATAACTGCACTGACGTCTGTAACTTGGAGGCCGACTTTTGCTGTCTCCACTATTTCTATGCTGGATTTATTATTAATGCAACATAAAGTGTCTGTGGAAAATGGTGAATGAGGAAAAAATGCTCTTGCTCTTTTAAAATAAAAAGGAATAGAAAAAAATCTGATCATTATCTTTTATGTTAGAGATTGTTTAAATGCCATTGTAATTCTTCCTGTGACAACAGCATGGCAAACACCCACTAATTTCCCATGGGAGAAATGACCAAATAATGAATTAGCGCCAGGATTGCTAAGGACATTACAAATATTTCAGGGGTGGCGTTTTTCTTTTAAAGGGTCACTAGGCTGGAGTGCTGATGAGAATACTGAAAATGTACCACCAGATGGCAGTGTCTAATTAAAAATAAACTCTCCCCCCTTTATTGGAGCAATAAGTCCTCAGAATGTAAATTAACTAGTACATTTATGGACATTACATCATTTCACCAAGGGCAAGCCAAGCTTATTTTATTTGTATGGCAGTAATTCATGGTATTAGAAACATAAGTCAAGGTGCAAATCATTTCATGCATGTTATGGATGCTGAAATCATCATTCCTATACACCCTTTTGCACGCTATTGCTAGAAGAAAAACAACAACAACAACAGCACATCCATCTCTGCTTTCTAGCTTCTAACACAAATAAGTATTGTATAATTGAGTTACATTAATTGAGTATTCAAACCATATTACTCTTAGTCTATGGCTGGTCCAGAAGACAATATTCCGCCTATTTCAAATCAATATTAATAGAGAAATAAGTAAAGACGAGTGCTGCATGGTGTTATATTAAATATTAAGCACTGGGCTCAGACAGTCTTAGTTGGGATGAGCTGGATCAGGAGACAGCAGCATTATCTAATAGCTGCGTGTGGTGCCATATCTCCTAATAAAATGGAAATGGTGGAAATGAGCACTCTGGGTGCGATAGCACAATGCAAGCTTTTAAGTGCAATAAGCAAAATCAAATTAGTTTGAAAATTGTGCCAAACATTATTTGGCATTTAAAGAGTAAATGAAATAAGGTCCCTTTCTTTACTTGCCATAATGATGATTTCATTCCTCATTTCATTTAGTTGTTCCAGGCTAAACCTGAATTACAGCGCTTAACATTGGAGCATAATAAGAATAAATATAAAAACATTGTTAGCTTACACTTTGGAAGCTGTTATGCTTGTATAAAGCTTTAAAGTGTTTATTTCATTGTTTTATGCAATGGATCATAAAAAGAGAGTACAGTAAATTATTATCTGGAAAAATTTGCATCTGTAATGCATTTGCTTATGAGCCTGCTTGGAAATAAAACAAAACTAGCTAACAATGTCCCTACATTTAATCTTGAATCTATGATTTGATTAAACTTGAAAAAAAAAACTTTATTAGACAGCCATATAGCATTAGTTTTATATTAGGTCTTGAAAAGTTGTTACAGTGCTCCATAAATCCAGGCAAGGCAGGTTGTCTGTGGTTTGTTGGGTTTGGCGTGAATGTAATGCTCATGGGTTTATTTTCCATTTCCTCTATGCATTTCCTCCTCCGATGCTGAACATTTTTCACTCATGGCCTGAGGACTAAGGGTTGAGTAGCTTTCTTTTGTCAAGATGGATTGGCTAGGTATGTTTTGTCTTTTTTTTCTTCATGTTAAATGCCTTAATTAAATTAACACTTAAAGTTCAAATTGCAACACAGAAAACGAATATTACATATTTAAAAAATGGTTAATTCCAACAAACTAATATATCCCTCACCATGCATATCATTTCTACCATATACATTTGCATCCTTTGGAATAAGTTATGTTTGTATCTCTAGGGTTATATATTAGAGCTTTAATCATAATAACATTTCTAGCGCATAACCAGATTGGCAGAAAAAATAGCATTGAAAGACCTCCACCGTCTTTGATACTAAATCCCAGTTCACCATGTTCATAAAATATTTATTTGCCTTTTTTTTCTGTGAACTATTTATATCAAGATTGAACTGAGTCATTGGCGTAATCAGAACAGGCCAAAATAACTTGGAGAGGGCCACTGAATAACCAATCAAAAGGATGGATGCCTGCTTAAATGTAGGCTAGATTTCTGAGAGCAATCAAACAGTACGATGTTTGGTCAAGGAAAATATTCAATAATGTTTGATCCACATACAATGCTGAAAAGGCATCTTCATCTCATGGTTAAATCTCATGTTAGTGAATACATTGGGATTGGCCAAATGGAAACTTACGATCATCAGGATTTACAATTTAGAGGTTGGTATAGTTCCTACACTGCGCATTGTTGTTTTTTGCCTGTTTAAAAGATGTGGAAATACTGAACACACACACCAATGATTCAGAGTGTCAAAATGTACATATAATAAAGGTTGATTGGTTGATATGAGAGAGAGAGACCGAGATATGATGCAAGGTTTAATTGTTTATTACAGAATAAATGTAACAATGAATCAATAACTTTATTCATTTAAAAAAATGTTATGAGTTAGGTCATATGGGTTTTAGCTACACCATAGCACAATATATCTTTCTTTTGTGCTCTCATTTACAAACAGATAGCATGTCTGCTATGGGATTACAAAGCAATTCATATTTAGTAAGCAATTAATAATGCTCGATAACTGGCCAATGCTGCTAACAAAGTGACTGATGCTGGCTCAACATCGACAGCAGTAACTTGATTTCAGTTCAGCTGCATTTGCCCAGAGTCTAATTTGGTCCATTGCCACCCACAGCTTGGGCTAAGTGTGGCTCAATTCATCACTGATGACCCATAGCTAGTAAATGTTAGCCAGTTAGCTCCCCTGCAATTCTTTCCACTGTCTCGTATGAAGTATAAGAGAATGAAACCATTTTTTTTCAATGTTACCCTTCAGACAGCATCACATTTATAAGAATTGAATTCAGCTTGTAGGAAATGTAGTGATAAACAATAAGGCTTGGAGAGGGACTGGGTTAGGATGTGTAGCTTTTCCTACAATGTTATTGATATGGAATAAAAGGAAATTACTCTTGCTTGATGCATTTATCAATTCAAATACATTTTGTATAATATCAGTTTTCTGCTGCGAAGAGAAGAGAACCTGATGCTGAAAATTTTTGTCATACTGTATGACACTGCAGGAAAAAAAGCTAATTAAGTGGATATTTGGCTCTGGAACATTTCTTTTTTTTTTTTCTCAACTTACCCTTTCTGTCTGTTTGTCTGACTAGCAGGAATATAAAAAGGAAGGACACATTGAGCTTGAGTGCGGAGAGAGGAGGCAGAGATTGACGCAGGGTAATTAAATAGCATTTTCAGTCTACAACATGAAAGCACTTTGCACGTCTGTATGGAGTAGGAATGGAGGCTAAGTGGACGGGGTCAGGCATCTTTTCACCCCATCAGAGCCATTGTGATAGACAGCTGCCACAAGCTCGGCATCAAAGTGTGCAGCACTGCTGGATGCTATTAACCAGAAACAATCAGCTACTTAGCAGTCAAAACACACTCGATTATAACATGTGACAGGTTGCTTTGTGAAAAGTAAAAAAATCATTTTTTAAACATCCCTGCTGGAATTCAGACTTTAAGGCCAGATTAGAAACACAAAAAGGCTGATTTTAAAAATGTGTCCAAGTCCCATCAGATTTTCCACTGACCTTTAGAGAGCTTAGAGAAATACACTGATAAATAGCCTCCTTGGGATTCGGATTAACCTTCAATCAAAAAGGCACATAGATCTAAAAGAGAAGTATATGGCAATATAATTGGCTTTTCCTTCAACAGGATAAAACCACATGTTGATCTATAATGCCTTGTGAAACCCCAGAGCACTAATAACTACATTACCAACAGTCTTAAAACTTGTATGTGATCGCTCTTTGTGTTTGCACGTGTATTGATTCACATAAGAACGACTAAATGCCATGGCCTATACTCTGCCCTCTAAACACTGTTTTGTTCTAATGGGATTTTAAGCCACCATAAAAATTATATAATTATATAAGTAGCACTACTATAAAAAAATCTTTCATCAAACTAAACTGCACACTAAGTCACTGCTGGAAGAAAAACCTTTACACTGTTGATAAATTATTCAAGATGTAAAAAACGCCTTTGCTCTGTAGACAGCCCCTTGACACCATTGCAGAAGATCCAAACCAGCCTAGTCAACACAAAAAAGCCCTGTTCACTATGCATTGAGGGTTCGCTAGCAAATTCCAGCAACTGATTACCGTGCATCCCCAAAACAACTAATTAGAGACTTGCTGGGATTTGCAAACAGATATAACTGAGCATATTTCTGCAGATAAAAATATTACAGATACATTTTTGTCTTTTCAGCTAAGCACATGGAGTGCTGTGTCAGAAATATGAACAGTTCATATCTGATGAAATGACCACCAGTGTCATCTTCTGAAAAGTGTAAAAATCATCATGAGAATGAGGAAAAATGTTTTAGCTGAGATCCATTTGCACTGGATTATCTTTGTGGTTGCATGTTTTAAGCAGCCAATCCACATCCTGGAGAGCTGCCTTCTTATACTAAGTACAAAGTCTACACAACTAACGCAAATCTCTAGAAGACAAAGAATAGACAGATGTGTGGACAATTTGGTTTGGATCTGAACTCTGTATAAAGGAACAACTCCATGTGCACTTGTAAAAAGTTTTTTTTTTTTTTTTTTTTTGGTTTAGGGTGCATTTCTTCCCCCTAAGAGTGCTGGGAAATATGGCTTTTTAGCTTGGATGCATAGCACAGGTCCTGGAGCTTAATTAAGTCAATAAATTTGATTATAAAGCAAGGATACATAGCACCAGTCCTAGAGCTTATGATAGTCAATTCCAATTATAAAGTGATTTATGAGTAGAACGTGTCATATCCACATGATCTCACACTTGCAAATTCATAATAACAAAGTTAAGGCTAGGGTTAGGGGCATGAGTAAAGGTTTGTATATTTTTCCTTATAAATTTATTAATAAGATGATAGCAATCACATTGCTATTGTTTGTTCAAATTTGTACAGGTTTCTCATGTGACCAGGTTAATCTTTCAATAGATAGAACACAAAACTACAAACTTTTAGCTACATGCTATCAAGTTGTTAGTCGAATTAGGGCAGTTTTAATTAAGTTTTAATTTAATTGAAGAATCAAGTCCTGCCTCTTCAGAACTGGATACCTGTAGCATTCAACAATCAAAATCATTCTTGACAAAGCATTTTTTGTAAGCTTTTTTTAGGCTTTTATAAAACCTTAACAAAGATACAATCAATCTATTAAGCAAGGTCAAGTCAGGAAACAAGGTCCAGACTGGAGAAACAAGGGTCACAACCTAACAATACAGGTAGGCCCTGTTTACACTTGGTTTTAAAATGCATCTTAAACATTCAGGTCACAAATGGACTACCAAGACACATTGCCGTTTACACCTGTGTTTATCATGCGTCTCCAAGGTGACCACTTTTGTTCAAATTCCGTTACTGCCTCCATCACTTCCGCTAGAAGGTCAAAGGTCCCCGCACAAAATTATATTAAAACGCAAAACCTGCAACATACCTTCATTATTTTTTTGCACTCCAACCACGTACATCAGTGCTCATCCCTATTTTTTTCTAGCGTGTCACGCTGTTACCAAAACAACCAGCATTAATGACGTATTTTCCTGTTATGTCCGTGTTGCGGACGCATCAGGAGGCATTATTGTTTACACTACAGAAGGCATGTGGTTAAATACGTCCCAGACAACCTCGGCAAGTGGTTTGAGTGAATGCATCTTGAATGCGTCTTGGAGGTCGTTTACACTTGTATTTAGTGCTGTCCAGTTGTGATCATATCGCCCAAGATGCATTTTAAAACCAAATGAAAACGGGGTCTTAGAGACTTCACAAAGTTTTTTCAAAAGACAAAACATGGGATAATTTAGACTCTGACAAGATGTGAGGCAAATGAGACACAGGTGCAAACAATAATGCATTTTCTTTTGTTTAGTTTTTGTCGTACTGAAGGTTGTTTTTTTATTTACTCTCTCTCACAGTCAAGTGTGTTTTTATTTAGTCTTCTCTTACACAAGTTTGCTTTACAGATCAAAGACAAAAGCAACAAAAATGCAAAAATTCTTAAACAAAAGACCAGAATATTGTCAGGAAAGGTCAAGAGACTCCTTCAAAAACTGTAGCTGTGCTCATGTTGACATGGTTTTGCTGTCATGGCCCACTGAGCAGGGAGCTTGGGGATGGCATACGGAGAGGAGGCTAACAGGAACTTTACAGAAAGCTTTCATAACAACAGGCTCATTAACAAGTACTTTATTAGAGCAATCAGAAAGGTTTAAGGGTAAAGAAATAGCACATCTTGCTTTTTGTCCTTTAGGACTACACTAGGAAGACATTGGTAAAAAATATATGTAGCAGCTACATCCATCCATCTATCCATCCATTATCTATACCGCTTTATCCATCTGGGTCGCGGGGAAGCTGGAACCAATCCCAGCATCTTCGGGTGAG
>JAQMYM010000006.1:16074388-16085123 GCA_030014255.1 Parauchenoglanis ngamensis
AAAGGCACCCTGGGGGACCCGGGGATCGAACCCAGGACCTTCTTGCTGTGAGGCGACAGTGCTAACCACCACACCACTGTGCCGCTCCAGCTAAAACAATAATAAATGAATTTAAATCTTGTTATTTAATAAAGAAAAAAATATGTCTCCTTCATCAGCATTTTGTAACAGTAAGATTTCAGGACAGGCAGGAGACCTTTGTTCTGTTCTGTTTCTTGGTAACATGACAAGCTGAATTTTTTGTTTTCTTACCTTAAAAAAAAAAGAAAAAAAAAGAACAAGTGTATATAGCGTCTTCTTATTTAGATCTAACGTATATTGCTGACTTTTCATTAAGCGTACAATATATCATTCTTTAATTAACAAATTGCTGTTGTATAAGAGGAATAACATACTTCAGGACATGTTGCTCTTGGAAAATAATCAACTTCAGGCTGATAACTGTAGCTCCTCACTTTGGGCAGCATCACACCATTTGCTCATTAATGTCTATTTTGCTATAACAGCACACCTCATCATGTTTACTTATTTATTTGAACAGATTTTATGATTAATTTTATGGCATACTTTATGACAACTGTCATAATGATTGACACATTATGTGTTGCATCTGGTCAGCTGACACAAACTTTTCACTTTGCATAAAATATTAAATAAATCTTTATCTTTTTATAAATTATTTAATTTCTCAGGAAATCTCATACACTACTGTGCACTGTAATTTCACAAATATTAGCTTGTGACATAAAACATTAAACAATATTAGATTTATTATGAAAAGCACCAGTAATGGCAACCCAACACTGTTAAGTCACTAGACTTAAACTCACGACAACATATAACATCTACGGCATATTTATAACATGGTTAATTATGACACAGGCTTTAAAGAAAGAAAAGAAATCTCATTCTGTATGAAATGGTGTGCAGACATTGTCTTCCACTAACCATAACATTTCAAGGCAGCAATTACTTAAGCAAGTATTTTTAGGGAATAATTGTCTGAATCCACTACCAATAAATGTGAGAAGTAAAACTGGTGCGAATCTTTTTTTTTCTTTTCCTTTTTTTTTAATGAATTACATTTCTCAAACAAGATTGCATTAACAGAAATATGAAAACATGTTACAAAGCAGCTGTGACATTTATGCATGTTGTGTGCAGGACTGTACTAATGGGTGTGTATTGGCCGATAACAGACTGTAAACAGACATTTCACATAGTTAACAAGCACATTTGTATATGTTTTAAATAATGCATAATATTTTTTAATGTAAATAATCTAGAAATGAAGCAAGCTATTTAAAGCTTTTTAACAATACTAGGCGCTTTGGCAACAAAAATAGCTTAATTACTTGCATTGCTACCACCTTGCAACTTGAAAATGAAATTAAATTATTGGCTTCGCTACTTCTCCAAGTGGTATTGAAAGAAATCTGCATTTTGAGCTTTTGAGTCAAAAAAGATTAGAAGATTTTTTCCTCTGACTACATGATTTCTTGTGTATTGATCGACTTATTGCTAAAATCTACTTATTTTTTCATTTACTGCAGTCAATCAGCACACTGTGCACTTTTTCCAGACTATATTTAAAAATACACATACAGTGTATTCAGTACAAGCTAGCTAGTAAACAAAGAATATGCACAATAATCTTCTAAAGGATCCAAAACTGAACTTTTGACATGGCCACACGCAAACGGCAACTGTCACTGTATTTAAAAAAGGTTCATGCAATCTCATCTTATTACAAATAAATCGATGGGTAAATTATTTATTAATTAGTCACATGGAGACAGAATCCTGTAGGCAAATTTCCTGTAACAATAGACAGTTCTTGGCTACGTTTTATGATGGAAAGTACCAGTAATAGCCAGAAATCTGGTTAGGAAGACAAGACCTTGGATAAAATAGAGGCTGGATATCTATTCAGCACAGAGCTTTTGCTGTAACTCCCTATCCGATTCAATAAATCATCATTCAGGTCCTCTGTTTTTGTGCTTTCTCTTTCTCTCTCTGACACATTTTCTATTTTCCTCTTTCTGTATTTTTTTCTCTCATAAACCAAATATTTACTGAAAGCTGTGTCTGTAATAGAATGTGTATTTTTTTTCAGTAAGGGCAGGAATGGGATGAAAAATTCATGGCACTGTAAGTGTAAAACCAGTTTTTTTTTCTACATATACACTCACCAACCTCTTGAACAGGAATCCCTGTGGCCCTGCTCATTCCGGTAATTATACAATCAACCAATCACGTCAGCGCTGCAATCATGCAGATGCTAGCCAAGAGCTTCATTTAATGTTTACATCAAACATCAGACTGGGGGAAAAAGTACTCCCAGTCCCTTTGACCATGGTATAGTTGTTGGTGCTTAATAGGCTGGAATAAGTATTTTAGAAACTGCTGATCTTGAAGGATTTTCACTTACAGTCATAGTCTCCAGAGTTTATACAGAATGATATAAAATATAGGTCAGTGGTCAGAGAAAAATGGCCAGACTGCTTCGAGCTATCAGTAACTCAAATAACTACTACTTACAACCATCATCTGATCTTATTTCAAAGTTTGACTGTCTAGGTTTGGTGAGCCTGTGCACAGCAGGTAGCCTCAGATTCTTGTTCTTGGCAGACAGGAGTGAAACCTGTTGTGGTCTTCTGCTGTTTTAGCACATATGCATCATAGTTTGAGATGCTTTTCTGTTCACCCTAATTGCTAAGAGTGGTTATTTGAGATTGGAGAAATAAAACACTTCTGGACATACTGCTATTTAGGGTAACCTCTGGGGGCAGGATGGCAGCATGGGGCAGATGGACACCTGCAAAATGAATGGTGACTGTAGAAAGCAAAAGCCGAATCCTGGACATTTTTAGCAATTTAGAAATCCCACTCCAGATGCATTTTTTAGGTCCCAAAAAGAGGACGTGTCCAGGAAAAAGAGAATGTATTGTCACCTGTTATTGTTATTGTCCTGTTTTATTTATTATAATGTGATCTGACATCCTGATATCCCTGAAGAAACAGCAGGATGCATACCCTTCGGTTTGGAAATCATTGTTTATTTTAAAAGGTTGAGAAGAAAACATACTATTGCTCTTAACCTGTTATGCAAATTACACTCTGAAGGTGATGCACAGGGAGAGCCATCTAAGGGCTCTCAGAGAGAAAGAAAACCCCCCACTTCAAACCTTTAAGGTACAGAATAGTAAAGTGTGTGTGCTGCCTTGTTCCACATTATTGCACAGATACTGAGTATCATCTGTATTTGACAGCAGTGTCTCCACTACACTGAGCACAGATAGCTCTAACGAAGAGGTAAACAGACTGTGAAAGCCCCGGTTAAGCCGGCTGAGTTCAGGGAGCATTACTCTGTCAGGCTGCCCTGCTTCAGATTAACAGGTTTAGGTGTTTATATTTTTCCAAAAATGAGTGTAACTCAATCAAGGTGCCATACTGCAGGACGTGGGTAATAGAACACAAATCAAAAATATGTTTCATGGAAATGATTCACGCTTGAGTAGAGGAATATTGTTTTCTAGCATGGCAATTCTATTAGTGTTATTAACTATCTATCTATTAGTGTTAATAACTATCTATTAGTAATAGTTATTTTAATGCTATTAAATCAACGTCTGTATATCCAAAAAAAATATGATGCTTGAGAGCTTTATTTCAATCTTTTATGATTTATCTAAAAAAAATCTAAACACACACACACACACACACACACACACACACACACACACACACACACAGAGGAGGTAAAAATGTGATCCCAGTGACTGTGGCATGGTTGCTGGTGCTAGACAGGCTTGTTTGCATATTTCAGAATCTGCTGATCTCCTGGGATTTACATGCACAGTAGTTTAGACAGAATGGTGCAAAACAACAAACATCCATTGAGTAGCAGTCCTGCAGATGGAAAAAAAGTATGGCAGCTGCTTCAAGCTGACAAAAACACTAGAGTAACTCGGATACAACCACTCTTTACAACAGTGTTGAGCAGAAAAGCATGTTGGAATGCACAACAAATTGAACCTTGTGGCAGATTACGACCGGTTACGACAGCAGAAGACCCCACAGGATTCCACTCCTGTCAGTCAGGAAAGGGAATCCAAACTCAAACAGCTGATAACTAGAAAAAGACCAGGCAAAATTTTGCCAATCTGTAACTGTACAGAAACCTTGAGCAGGACCAGGCTCATAAGGGAACTCATCCTCTTCTGGGTGACACCTGATAATGAGAATATAAATCATTACATTTCTACTATTGTATACCATAAAGTCATACAAGACAGTCTTTATGATGACAGCATCAGTAAATACTTATTTATAAACCTACACTATCCAGGTGAGATTATGCACTGAAGAAAGGGTGAAACTTGGGCATTAACATCGTGTTTTTTGGGAAACACAGTCTCCCAGGTGGGACCATCCACAAAAGTAGAAAGTGAGTCACAAATGCAAAAGCTCCAAGCAGAAATAGAGCATCAAGATGAATCAGGCAGGTCCGGAGGGCAAGAGGAGCCACAGCAGTAGAAGTGTGTCAGGATCAAGCACCAGCATCATGTCAGACAGCAGGAGGGCATGTATAGCGATGAGAGAACAGATTATTAGGTATGCTTTTATCATATAGTGGTTTAAAAGGGTGTACAGACTCTAGCCTGTCTATGACAGCACTAAAAGAGGTAACAGTGCAGACCCTGGAACACAAAGTCTCTCATGGCATTTGAAAACAAGCCTTGTCATCATCTCTTCACTTGACTGATCACTGTTCATGCTTTCATTGGTGAGGAATTAATCACAGATTAACTCTGTCAGTTCTATTCTAGTGGTTAAATTTCTTGTTGCTAATGTCTTTTTTTTTTTTTCGTTCAAAACTTTGCCTAATCACTGGGTGAATTGACTCTGTCCATTTTGCTGATCAACACCTGACATCACTGTGTGAGGAAATCACACTTAATTAGAAATGTTTTAGACATCCTTAGTCAGACTGACTGCATTTTCCTCAGTACAAATACTGTACTGTACCAGTCATAAGTTTAGACAAACCTAATTAGTCATAGGCTTTTCTTCATTTTGACTATTTTCTATATTGAAGAACAATACTGAAGACATCAAAACTATAAAATAACATACCCTCCTGGGCAAAAAAAAAATGAGGCAAACCCAATATTGTAAAACATGAAGCTTTTAATGGTCTCAACAGCAAATTATTGGTCAGGAAAATTAGAAAGAATTAAACAAATAGATAAAGTAAATCGGTGTGGTGCAGCTTTTCCGTTCATTTCCTTTAAATGTGAAGTCTTATGGGTAAACTTGCAGACGGCTTTTTACAGAAAGAAGAGTCCATGTTGTTCCACTCGATGTTAACGTCTTCATACCGAAGTTATTTGGAAAGTTTTGAACACCCACACAAGTTAGTTTCAATTTTGTATCATTTAAACGTTTAAATCTTTTCATGAATTTCTCTTTGCGTATCAGAAGACTATGTAAGTGAACTTCCCTGTTTCCAGCTTTCCCCCCCAACAGTTTCAGTAACGATCATCAACAAACAAAAGATGGCTGAGGTCTCAGGAGTGCTTTTTCAGTTCTTGTTAAGTTTCCGCCCAGTGATAATATTGGGTTGCAATATGGGGTTTTCCCTTATTTTTTTTTTTACCCAGGAGTGTATGGAACATATATGGAATTATGTGGTAAACAAAAAAGTGTTAAAAAACAAAATATGATTCATATCTTAACTTCTTCGAAGTAGCCAGTGTTTACCTTGATGACAGCTTTGCACACTATTGGCATTATCTTAACCAGCTTCATGAGGTAGTCACCTGGAAGGCTTTTCAGATAGTTAGTGAAATTTCTTGACTTCTTAATGAGTTTGAGATCATCAAAAAGTAAATAGTAAATAATAAAAATACAGTAAATAGCCCTATTTATTTACTCAACTAAATAAAGAGAAGCAACAATCCATCATTACTTTAAGACATGAAGTATCTTTTATGTAATAAGGATAAAGAAAAAAAAAACCCATTGAATTAGTATGTGTGTCCAAACTTTTGACTGGTACTGTCAGGACTGTAGGGTGGAGATCCCAGATATCGCACAGCGCTTGCAACGAGGGCCAAATCCATGACAGGTATATTAACCTGGCTCCTTACCCGACTTGATCTTTGCAGGGAGACAAGGTTAGAAAGATACCATAAGTAAAACTTCCAGAATGTGTCTATTTAAAAAAAATAATAATAAAATTAAAAAAAAAAAAAAAAAAAAAAGATCATGATGTTTGGTTAAAATATCTTCATGTCAAATATGTATATTATTGGCAGCAAAACTCAATTATTGTCAAAGACAACAGGGTAAGAAACAAAAGAGTTTTACTGAAATAACATGTCTAAAGACAGCTCTAGATGCAGAGGTTGCTAGAAGATTGATGGCTAGATGACTGAGAGGAGATGGGAAAGCAGTGGGTGTGAGTAAAAGCCAAAAAAACATGTAGTGACAAGTGGGTAAATGTGTTTTCATATTGCTGGAAAAAACTGCAGGCATAGTCTTTGTCCCAAACTTCAAATCACTGATTATATACTTAGCACATTTTCAGGCTATAATTCTCAATTAGTAGGAACTCTTGTATCAACTAATGGTGGATTGAAACAACTCCACACTTTCAGTATTGTCTTCTGTGGATGCTGTAGTCAGCTGGGAATCACCATAAACACCAAACACTCCAGTTCCAGTGTATAAAGCTATCACAATAAAAAATATGTAAGTATTCACAAAAACAACTTGTATAGAAAGATATAAATGGTACATATGGTATAGAAAGCTAGAGAGAGGTGAGATTGAAGACTGAAGCTTATTTGTTGATTTTGATCCTATGACCTTTAATGAAATTCTTGTTTGTTAGATTTTACATTTTACATGAGCTCGAATTGATTTGATGATATATGTTAGCCTGTGTTTATAACTGTGTTATCTTTCCCTATTATTGCAAACGTTGTGAAGAATGTGCTGCCTGTATGAATAAATTGACCTCCGGAGAAAAAAGACAAAGTGTTGATTCACACTCGGTTCTGAGCAAGAACAGCAGAGAACTGCAGCTCTTTCTTCCGCATCTAAAACAGGCATCTGGGGATGGAATGAATGTTTCACAAGATGAGAGTTTGTTTTCTAACATTTCCATTTTTTTTTGCAGGTTGTTTAGATAAGGATGTGAGCAGGAGAGAGAACTACAGTGTGGTGTGATATGTCACAACTGCAAGGCTGATTATTTTTAAATAACAGTATTTTCCAGGCATATTTTATTCTTATACATCCGCAAGTTATTTTAACCATTAGTGAAATATATGTGAAACATATATTCAAATAATCAGTTCCTGATATCACTTACATTATAGCAGCTATAAATAGTCATTCCTTTTTCCTTTTTTCTCTCTCTTGAAGTTAATTAAAAAAAAAAAAAACCCCACAGCATTACATCTGCCTGTAAGTGCTAACACTAGAGACTCTGCAAAAATGATAAATAAATGTCTTTTGGCATTTTGGGTTGCAAATATTCATAAAAATATACAAATACAAATAAAAATTCAAAAAGAAAAGGCATGCTGCAAACCACAATTCTCTCATAGTCTACAAAATGAAGACATGAGCAGCATCGGTTGCATATTAAACAGAACAAAAGATAATATAGTTGCCTGTTGAAGCAGCTTAACCTATAAAAACCTATAAGGGCATTTTAGTGTGCACTATGTTTCTTTTCACAATAAATTAACATCACCTGGTTTACTCGTTCAACCAATGAGTGAGAGTCTGCTTAGTGATAGCATTTAGTCCAGACACAACATAGCTCTCAGTGTGATGGCCTGTTAAACGCTTGGAAAAGAAAAAGAACTCAAGAGCTTGAGTTCAATAGCGGAGGCTGACTCAGGAGCTCAGCTCAATGATTTTTCTAAAATGACCTTGCTGGAAGGCAAAGAGCTGACTTTATAAAGAGGAAGCCATTTCTAAAGATCTGTATTGCCTCTTAGATGTCAGATGTTATTCATAATGTTGTCACCATGTCTGCACAATCAATCCATCCCATTAGTGTTCACATTAAGCCTTATAAAGTACTTTTAAGTATATTTAACTAAAAGTCTAGTCTACTTTCTTTGATAATGTTTGATATGTGTAGGTAATAGCAGGTACTACTAGTAAAGATAATGATTTTGCTTCCAAACCATTACACCCATACAGTGGCATACACTGAGACCCCACATTGAAAATATGGAATTTTTGTTTTTCATTTAAAATTGGGAATATACTACTGCGGCCTGGAGAGGTCAATGCACTGCAAATTCAGACATCACAACACATTAACAGAAACATGCTGCAAATTCAGAACGGAACGCCAACGGAAATGTTTCCAGAGGTGATGAATAAGTGATGAACGTGTCTAGACAGTGCACAAACGTGGGCACGGACACATGCAGAGCCACAGCTACCACAATTACAAGTAATTGTCGTTGAATGCTTACTTCGACAGGCTTGGTTTGAGAAAATGACACGGGAGGCAGGCGTGCAAAATTCAACTGGTGCATTTTATTGTTTTAAACTAAATACTGGTGGTGCAGTGGTTAGCACTGTCGCCTCACAGCAAGAAGGTCCTGGGTCCAATTTCCTGGGTCACCCAGGGTGCCTTTCTGTGCGGAGTTTACATGTTCTCCCTGTGCATGTGTGGGTTTCCTCCGTGTACACTGGTTTCCTCCCACAGTCCAAAGACATGCAGATCAGGTCAACTGGCTACTCTAAATTGGCCCATAGGTGTGAATGCGAGCGTGTGTGGCTGTTTGTCTGCATTGGCCCTGTGGTGGACTGGTGACCTGCCCAGGGTGTACCCCGCCTCTCGCCCGAAGATGCTGGGATTGGCTCCATCTTCCCCGCGACCCAGATAGATAAAGCGGTGTAGATAATGGATGGATGGAAAATCTGTTTGTGTGCTAAAATGCAGTTAGCTGGAAGCTGTAGGCATCTAGATTTGTCCCCTGCTTTTACTCCACTAGCAATATGCTATGTGAAATATGCTGTTTATCATCAGAGAAGGATTTCCAATAATGCTAAATTGTAGACATTGGAGTATTCCAACTGATCATCAAGGAAAGACTAAAACCTATAGCTCAAAACAATCCACAAATAAATAATTATTTGGACAACAGAAAAACAATGTGATATTGAATGCTGAATTATTTTATACTATACAAACACATTACAATGTAATGTGAAATGTATTGTGGCAGTTTGAAGTGATTCACTGGCCAAGTTCATTATATTACAAGATTTGATATTTGGGGGAAATTTGCTAAGGTTATGCCATATAATAATAATAATAATAATAATAATAATAATAATAACAAAAAAAACTGCATGGACTTCCCAGCCGTTGTAAGCCAATTCACATGTATATTCAGTCAGCTGATCCAGTCAACAATGGCCCAGACTGCCAAAGTCCACTCTTTGCTACACTCCCTCACAGTGAAATTCACCCAAACCTGAAAATTCTCAGCTCTTGAACTGAATCTGGGTATGCAAATCAGGTGTATCAATGCTCCAGTGGAAAAACACTTTACCAGCAGAAGCACATTATCATCTCTGAGAATGATTCATATGTTATAAAATGAATCCATTACATTCTGCATTTTGATAATCTTTTGAGACAGAGTGCACACTGTGCACACTGAATATTTCCTTGTTTGCAAAAAGGACATTATTTATTTGAAGGAAATTCTTCAGTAACCACTTTATCTGGGTCAGGGTTACTGTGGATCTGGAGCCTTTTTCGGGAACACTGGACACACACATTAGCATCAAGGGGCAATTTAGAGTAACCAGTATACCTACTGGCATGTCTTTGGGAGGTGGGAGGAAATTATACACAGGCGTGACGAGCACATTAACAGAAACTCCACATGAATAGTAACCAGAGCACAGGATCGAGTCAGGTACCCTGGAGCTGTGAGGCAGTAACCCTACCTGCTGTGACACCATGCTGCATATCTATATAAAAACAACCTCTAAAATGTTTTCTTGCAGAGAAGTTTAATTAAGCAGACTAACAGGCATTTTGTCTTGTACTTGATGTCAGAGCATCATAAAATAAGCCTTATGGGAAATTTTTCCTTGTGGAAACATTGCTTAAGTCACTGCACAAAACACTGAGTATTATGTTTGTTTTAACATGCTTTAACGAGAAAGTTTCTTGTGGAAGAGAGAAACTGAGTGCCCACAACCAAGCACATCCACCAACAGTGTGGTTTCAGATTTTCTCTGGAAGACTGTGGCTGTTTATTCCCTCTTTCCAGCTTTCTGCATCTGGAAGTGATTAGGTGAATGAGTATAAAGCAGGACTGCAGTGTGTTTTCAGTGCATAGGGCTTCAATATGGCTTGGAGGGTGTTACCTATGGTGCTGTGGTTCTGTCTCATCTTCTTTAGTTATGGGGAAGAAAATGAAAGCCATACAGAGCTCCAGAGGGCCAAACTAGTTCCAGTTATAATGCCTGGACCTGGGGCAGTGCATCAGGATGAGGTAAGAGCTGAACCTTTTCTACAGGATCCTTATCTGAACTTAGTCATTGTGTACCAGGAATCCACCAGGTTTTTAATGTGGGAGGGCTGTCAGAATACCAATTTTAGTTTGTGTGTGTGTGTGTGTGTGTGTGTGTGTGTGTGTGTGTGTGTGTGTGTGTGTGTGTGTGTGTGTAGATC
>JAQMYM010000006.1:16085223-16097651 GCA_030014255.1 Parauchenoglanis ngamensis
GGCCCTGTGGTGGACTGGTGACCTGCCCAGGGTGTACCCCGCCTCTCACCCGAAGATGCTGGGATTGGCTCCAGCTTTCCCAGATGGATAAAGCGGTATAGATAATGGATGGATGGATGAAACTAAATACTAAGAAACTGAAATCTGAAACTCTACGTTTCACTCAAATTGGTGTCAATAATATAATTTGTAATGAAAATTGTGCATTAAATTAAAAAGTGATGCAAAATACAAGCATTTTCACTAGTGCACTCAGATGTTTGGACCCCACTGTATGTGAAGTTTTCCAAACTGTTGCCACAATGTTGAAAGCACACAACTGTCTACAATATCTTTGTATGCTGTAACTTTAATAGTTCCCTTCAGTGAATTCAAGAAATCTACAGTAGCCCAAACAAGTTCCAGCATGACAATGCCCCTGTGCACAAAGCGAGCTCCATACAGGCATGGGTTTCCAAGGTTGGAGTGAAAGAACTCAAGTGGCCTGCACAGAGCCCTGACCTCAACCCCACTGAAGACCTTTTGGATGAAATGAAATGCCGACTGCACCACAGATCTCCTCACCCGACATCAGTATGTGGTCTCACTAATGCTCTTGTGACTGAATGAACACAAATACCCACAGCCATGTACCAAAATTTAGTGGAAAGTTTGATCAAGTTTGGAATGGGGTGTTCAAAAATCACATATGCATATGATGTTCAGGTAGCCATAAACTTTTGGCCATATAGTGTGCTTTCATCCTACCTGCGTAGTATATTTATTCAATAGGCCTTTTAAAATCTCTCTGTTTAAGCATATAGTGTTAACAAGTTTATTTACTAAGCTGGTCACTGGCATTGACATAGGCTATCAGTCTATTCACATTAAATGTAGACCGATTTTCATGCTGTGTGTGTAGGAAAGGCACACTTTGCCTGGCCACCAGTTTAGTAAAGTACGTCACACTTCATGAATCCCATTACCATGGTCCTTCCTGCTAAAGCAACACTTTTCATTGTCTGCCTAAAGAGTCCATCAGCAAAAAAAAAAATGCAGACTGGGTGATTGATGATACAATCAGGAACACCATTTACTGTCAGCCAGGTTCATCAGCTACTGATGGTGTGTGTCCTAGAAAGAGGCCAATTAAGTGAAGGATGGCTCTGTTGCCGTGGATCGTTTTTCAACTTTATGGTAGTCTGTAACTGACCACTGAGGCCACAACACTAAACACTCTGGTGGGAAAAAAAAAAAACTTTATACAGTTTAAATGATGATATATTCATTATCAGTATATTACCAATAATTTTTTTGTCACTAATATGAAAAGATAATTTCTACCCCAGTGCTGTTGAATTCTTGAATCTGATTGTTCTGAAGGTGTTGACTGATGTTTATAACAGCAGCTCTGACAGGAGTTCCAGGTCAATGGTTCTAATATGTCCTGTTCTAATATGTTACTGCTTCTATAGAATCAACTTATTCAAGAACTTAGATAAAGTAGATAGGGTGCTCTTCCAGTTTTGGTTTTGTAGGCAAGCATCAGTGTTCTAAGTCTGAGGTAAGCAGCTACAGGAAGCCACTGAAGGGAGCATAGCTATGGTGTGGTGTGGAAAACTTAGGGAGGTTGAAAACAAGTCATGCAGCTGCATTCTGGATCAGTTGCAAAGGTTGAATAGTGCTCAGAGGCAGACCTGCCAGGAGTGGGATGCAGTAGTCCAGTCTCGAAATGTCACGGGACTAAACAAGCACCTGAATGGTCTGTGGGGATAGATCTGCATCACCGTGTCAGATTGGCAAAAATGAGAGGAAAAGGACAGTTGATTGTCCATGGTTATACAAGGTTGTATGGAGTGGCCGAAAGAATGATCTGTGGGTCGTCCAGGGAGATCACAAGATCCTGACATGGGGATAAATAACCTAGGATGAACAGCAGTTCAGTTTAGCTGGTATTAAGTTTGAGCTGGTAAGCTGCCATCTATGCCAGACATGCTGGGATCTGAGTGGGAACATTAGTGTCTGAGACAGGAAAGGAGAGGATGAGCTGAGTGTCATCTGCATAGCAGTGGTATGAAAACCCATGTAAGTCTATAACCTTAACGTGAGATTGAGTATAGAGGGAGAACAGAAGAGAATTGAAGTAGTACTGAGCACTGAGCCTTGAGGGACACCTGTGGAGAATCTGTGTGGAGCAGATGTGGATCCTCTCTAATTCACATAATTTTTCCCAAGCTAAGTTTGAGACACTATTTATTTTGCTTTTTTGAAGGAGTCCCCAGTGTCAGAGCTTTGAATCAGTCAAAGGGAAAGCTGTAACCTTCTGATGCAAGAAAGTCACATTGCTACTGTAGTAATATTGTAACAAATTTCCCCTTTCTGTATGTGGCATGCTCCCCAGTGTGCCATGTGCTCTTCACGTTTTATGTTATTTCTACCTCGATGTGGTCCTTTTTTATAATGTCATGTGCCTGTGTATTGATTTGGGACTTGGGATTGGAGTATATACAGAATGTATTCACCTGTTCTCTGTTCTGCCCTCAATTTGTTTTTATTACGTGTCTGTGAAGTCTTATCATGCAATTTTATCATTAGTTTTACTAACGATGCACAATTTTATCACATTTGTTTCCTGTGCTGTGTTCTAGTTTCAAGTGCTTATATTTATATTACTGTTATAGTCAGTGCTATTACCATGATTCTTATACCATACTCTTATATACAGTTCTACTATTCACCTTTTTATTATGCACTCCTTGTAGTCCTATATGTTAGTTTCTATTTTAATTCTGTATCTTATTTTCCCCATTCCTACACTTATTCTGATTCAGTTGACTGCTTTGTGGTTGGAGCTCTGCACCATAAGCTTTTCACTTTCCTATTATTTTTTTTTATCCTGTAGAAACTGTAAAAACTATGATGTGACAATAAATCATACCAAATCAAATCAGTAACTCTGATTCACATCGGCCCGCATCACACCACCACATGTTTGACTATTTTTGTATAACAGCATGCCCTGTTGTGTTTTATTCCTTATATAGTAACTACTTATTTCTAAATGTGACAGTAAAGCATTTTCCCCCAGTAGTTATAAAACGGTTCTGAACTCTGAGTATGTAAATTTCTTATTTAATGAACAGGAAGGATTCTCAAGTGACGTTTATATTCTGTTCAAACCACATGAGCTTTAAATGCATGTATGTGCTTTAGATAGCAGTCTGAAATCCTGCTTTTTAAGAAGAACACTGAAACGGGAACTTTCTCTTGGAATTTATGCAGGTTTGTGCGTGCTACTGTTATGATGCTTGGATCTGCAGTATAAAGATGCATTTTAAAACTAGGCCTGTGGGTCACTGTATTCCCTGGTAGAAATTTATTCAACGAAACATTTTTCGCTTCTTGTGCAATGGCTTTTGTTTTCTCTTGCATTTGTTTTAACCCCTAAGCTATTCCCAAATGCAAGAAAGCACATTTTTGTTCAAATAATCCCCAAGACAAGCTTAAATGAATTTTTTTTTTATTCTCATTAAAGGGAGTAGGAAATTTACTTAGAAAAGCAGATTATAAAATATATTGTTTGTGTACTTTAAAAAACCCTTACTGTTGATATTAATCACATGCTTGAGGCACAGTGTTTTGCTCTGTTGACTGCTGTGAGATTTTGCTTTGGGTATTTCACTGTACATCCAGGAAATTGAACGAAACTATATAATGTTGTCGATTGCCCACAGGAGTTTTGTGATGGACTGGAAAATGTATTTGCCGTGTGCTGAAAGCATTTAAAGTTGGTAGAAGTGATGCATTGTTCTGAAATTGGGCTACATTAAAAAAAAAACAAAAAAAAAAACAATGCTTACGGTTAAAAGAAAAGCTTGCAGAGAGCAGCCACTAATGATTATAGAGAGAACCTACCCTCTTAGCCAAAGCAATACATTTATGCTCTTAGAGCTGGATATTAGGCTTCCTTGCACACATTTACTTGGAAAAGGGGAACAACGAGTATTTTTCCTTCCATTCTTCTTTCTTTTTAGGGGATGTGTGTTACTGGGAAGCTCTATAAATAATAAGTTTGGACTGCTGCTTTGATGACTAGGAGGAAAGTAGTGACTCATTCAAGAAAAGAGGGCATGCGACTCTGTATTCCTGACACAATGACTAGCTGGCTTGTCACTCACAAAATGCACAAATACACAAAAATGGTGTCAAACTCGATATTTATGATTCAAGTTGTTTGAAAATACACAAAGGTTAACATTTAAGGTTAGGATCAGGGATCTAATTATCAATTAAAAAATGACTTAATTCATATGAAATTGACCAAAATCCAATGTTATGCCTTCTAACTTGCACATATTTCTTATGGGTTCAGGTTTCACACACGCGCACGCACACACACACACGCACACACACACGCACACACGCACACACGCACACACGCGCACACACGCACACACGCACACACACGCACACACACACACACACACACTTTGAGGTGTACTGTTATAAGGAAATAATCAATGACAGGGTGGTGTGGTCCATCCTGAGGCCAAGAGAAGCTACTATTACCATCCTGAAACAGTGATGACTCTGCCCTGAAGGCAGAAAACGTCCCCTCTGACAGTTACACAGCACTGACAATGGAGACTCATTCCATAAATGTTATATAAATATTTTCTCAGACAACATTTCTCATATTCAAGAAAATAAGTTGTTATTTTTTTAAATGTATTTATTATTGGTCTTCGATTACGTAGCATGTTTTCCAAACGATTCCCTATGAATTAGCTGTTATTATAAAAACAACAGCATATCAGAACGAGTGCATTAATCTTGTAATAAATATTTGATCTGAATTACAGCCATCACGACTGTCAGAGCCTTCTGACCAATCAGATTCGAATTCAGCAGCACTGTGCTATAAAAAGTGTTCAAGAAATAATTTGTAAAAAGAAGATCTATAGCAGTGCAGTCTTTAGCTCCTTCTTGCATATTTATTCCCCATTTTTCAACTTAATTACTGCATTCAGACACTTCAGATTGATCATCTTCACAACAATTTTCTTTTTAGAATTATATTCATGAGTTTAGATGCACCAACCTACCTTATATTGAAACAGCCATCAAACACATGGCATAAACAGGCAAACAAACAAAAACAACAAACAGACAAACAAATAAATATTAATATATACAGTATATTTTTTTATGATAGTCAGTCCAAGGGGAGATCAGAGATGGCAATTTTCTTCCTTCTTTGCCAAATACAGTGTTATTAAATAATATGCTTGAACTGATGTGTGCATGATTAGAGGGGGAAGTAAAGGTCATTCACCACAAGAGTACTTTGACATGAGCGAGCCATATGAGATGGAGAAGAGCTTGAGCTTTGCTGAAGAGGCTGATTATGTTGAAGGGGCTGATTAGCAGCAAAAACCTGATTGAAAAACTGTTTACTTGGTATTTTTAATTGGTACTTAAAACCCTTTATGTTGAATTATTAGATAAGAAAAAAAATAGAAGTAACATCTGACTTTGGTCCGTAATGCATAAAAATGGAGGGACTGCGTAAAAAATGGCTGTAATTCCTCAATGGTTACTGCAATATTTTTGTTAATCCCCTTGAATTGAAGCTGAAATTCTACACTTCAGTGACATCTTAATGACTAATTGAAGTCCATCGTGTTGGTGAGCGAAGGCAAAAACAGGAAAATTGCGTCACTGTCCAAATACTTACGGACCTATCTGTATTTGCTACGTGATATAATTTTCTTGACAAATATATATGTAAATCTATATGTAAACATCTATCTATCTGTCTGTCTGTCTGTCTAATTAATTTAGTACTTGAGTAACCACTTTCCCTTTAAATAAAACATTTCAAATAAAAAAAGGTACAATTTTGACACACAACCCATACACTTAATGAAGTATATTTTTCTGTCTGTACTTCAACCACCTCTGAAAAATATTTATTAATTTATTCACTAAATGAGCCAAGAATAAAGTGAGAATAAACTGACCTGACTCCAAGGACATAAACCATAAATCTCTGGAAAATTTAAACAGTTCACACAAACAGTTCATTTCTATTCCAGACATGACGCACGCTATGTATCTCCCAGATACGCAGAGGACATCCATTGCAATGGACCAGTTAATGTCTTGTCATGAGACATATGGAGATACAGAGACTGCATCTTGTGTGTGTGTGTGTGTGTGTGTGTGTGTGAGGATTTGCTCATATAGCAGCATAAGAGTTCACCATTCATTATGTTAAGCTAAGAGAAGCGCAGGAGAAAGGAAAGAGATCAGTCTTACAAACACACTGGTTAAACAGCTTTACTCTAACGAGACCCACAAATTATCTTTACTAAGAAAATGAGCCCTTAAATCTAAATAAATAAAATCACAATATTCAGGGCAAAAGGGTATATTTATCATATCACACCAGTATTTCTATAATGCAACATTATTAAACACATTAACATATTAACATTGTAGTGCATTTATTAAAATAAATATTATTTTTTGAGAATTAGAAGAAAAATGTCAATGACATCAACAAGAACAACTATTATTATTATTATTATTATTATTATTATTATTATTATTATTATTATTATTATTATAGAAGTCCATATTGCACAAGTCGATATACATGCTGGATTTAAGAATGTTCTATAAAAAATTAATCATATTAAAATCATATGATAAACTTTCTCAAGCACCAGTGGCCGTTTTGACAGCATCCATCTTTACATCCTTATTCTGCTCATCTTGAAAATTTTAAATATTTCTTATATTCCAATTTTCCATCTACAGGTTTGGATGTCACTAATCTCCCAGCTCATAATATCAGATAGGGTTTATGTAAAATGGAACAATGATAGCTTTCAGTTCATATTTCACAGAGATATTTCCCTCAGGTCTTCTGGTGGCTACATTAACTCTGCCTTTCTGTACTGAGCGCGAAAAATAACCTTCCTTCTTGTAAACTGTAGCATGTCTTCCTGCATTAAATTAACTTTCTCATAAATCCTATTAAGCCTTTAGTTTCTTGGAGTATCCCCGGAGTCATATGTTTCTCTTTGAATGCATTCTAAATAGATTTTGTTAACCTTGTGAATGCCTGTGTTCAGAGAAGATGGTGCTTAACATTCCTTACATTCAGAGTTCTGTTGAGGAGGGCTTAGCAGCTTCCAGGAAGTGCTTCTATGGTAATGCCACCTGAAAGCTTTCAGCTGAACAAATGAAGATTGCAGCTGTGTGTCACACCCAGAATCGTCTAACACCATGTCCGGGATCTCGCTGTTGCGTTTTGCAAGTCAATGTGCTGCTAACGCATATTTTTGTTTCTTTTTACAGTGTGTCATTTCCATTAAAAAAGGGAAGATTGTGTTTGCCTTTCATAATGGATTCATTCAACTGCGCATCCTAGTTAGCATCTGATACTATTCTGAGCTTTAATAGAGGAAACGTTAGCTTTGTGTCACTCATAAAGGTCTCTCAGGTGTTATTCGTCAGCCTGATCTCTACAAAGATTTGTATAAATATGTATAAACAAACAACGGTAATAGATTTATTCCATTTTGAAAGGTCAAACACTTATCTTTGCTTTTCATCGGTATTTGACTTTTGCTTATTGGGTTGGTGAAGGAGATTTATCAAAATTGCTGATAGAAATAAAAAATATGATAAAACCAGATATTCTTTTAAGTCATGAAAGGCACAATTACAAAGAGTTTTTCAGTCTGTGTCCATGAAAGTGTTGCCAGGTCTGCGCTTTTTTTCTGCAGAATTGGCCTATTTGAGCAGCATGTTACACACCTTACATTACTTACTTATGTGAAGTAGTAAGCATCTGGGTCCAAGGGATTATTGTATTATTTCACTTTTAAATAGTACAGTAAATTGGACAACGGTAGTCTGGCCCTAAAGTGCAGTTTATAAGGCGATATCTATAAGGAACGCATTTTAAATTTTGGTGTCAGGTTGAGTTCTGGACTATTTTTGTCACACAGACCTGGCAACCTTGGACCAGGCACAGTTGCACAAACTCTAATTGACTGCATTATGGGTATTCAGAAGCCAGCAACTCCATTCATTACACAGTCCTGCATTCAGTCTGTTTACCGCAACGCATTTGAGAGCAAGGCTTACGCTATCTATTCCTCCCAAAGGTCCATTTACACCAGTCTGCTTCAGACCCACTCTCTGACCTCAATAAGTGTAAAAACATTAAACCAAAGCGAGAGAATGGTGTTTTATGTAAATCAATGCACAAAACCCTAAAAAAATCAACGCTCATTCTAAGGAGAGTGCAGATGAAGCAGAGGAAAAAAGAGCTCCAGAGGGAAAAGAACTCCTCCACCTCATTACTGCATGCTAAATCTCCACTTTGGATTAACACCATTACAGTAGTGCTCAGATGAGTAACTCCTCTGAAAGACACGCTACAGAAACACCAACTCAAAACTCTGTCATGCTGGAACTTTCATTTTCTCTCAACCCAGAGAAACCACAGCACCTATGTACCTGAGATGAAGTTAAAAAGTCCTCAACTTTTTAGGTTGTGAATTAGTTTGCTAGATACTAAAGAAGAAAATGGGTATATAAATGTGGTTAATCTTTCTCAACATTGAGGATTGAGGGTGTAACATGGTGAGCTAATGTAAGTGTATTCATTTCTATATACAGTATGCATACATATTTCTTATCACAGCTAAGAATTATCTCAGGAAGCAAACGGACTTTGGGCCCAAAGTCTGATGGCCCTTTTGGTCCAACTTTGTCCCAGTAGACAAAATGACAACACAATGGCTGACAATGGGCCAACATTGGGTGCTGTTGTTATGCCAACATCATTTTGTCCATTGGGTCAATGTTGGGTCAGCAGCACTGACAGGTTTTCAGCCACCTTTAAATCCACCTTGCCTATGCTGGGCTACCATTAACATCGTTGTTAAGAAAAGTGCTTCTTTGCCAATGTTAGGCCTATATTCGGCCAAAGTTGGGGCAACACTGTAAAGTGAGGGCCAAGACAGCAACCCAAAATAGATATTGAGCCTACGTCAGTTTGCTATGTGGGCTGAATGTGTTAAGTGACTATCTAGTGAGGTCAGTTGCAGCTCTGACTCATTTATTATTCCAGTCATGATTTTACATTTTGTCATCACTGATATAATACATTCAATTATGAAATGGGTGGCAGAAGTTTTAAATTATCGACGAAAACATTTTTTTTTTCAATGAATTTGGCTTGGTTACTACACAAGAGAGGCAAACGATTTTCACCTGCTCTATTAAAACCTGTGCTGAGTAGATAAATTCTGACATTTAATTCAGGAAGTGGAGAGAGACAGGTGGAGCAGAGAGCAATCTGGCGCCTGCTGCATGAAAAATCCTTTATACTGAATGCATTGTATAACAAATTCTTCATATAATGGACTTGGTGGAACTTTATAAAAACACTTTAGTGTATGACTTGAATCTTAGCTCTACTTGAGCATATCCAAACATATGATTTTTTTCTTACAAAATGAGGTTTTTCTGTAATGTGTTCCTCATTTATCATGGGCATAAACAGCTAATAGCTGCTTCATGTCTGTCTGATCTCACTTCTCTGTACTGCCACAAGAACGCAACAGCCCGAAATATAAAAATAATCAGACTCCATCTAGATAAGAGTTCATCCACTTTCCCAGCAATTATTTGCTTCTCCTCACACACACACACACACACACACACACTCTAATATCCACTCCTAACACACATACAGACAGTCTTCACTATCCTCTCCAACGTTTTAGTCAGCTATTGCATCTCTCTCTCTCTCTCTCTCTCTCTCTCTCTCTCTCACACACACACACTCTCTCGCTCTCTCTCTCACTGACACACACACACACACACACACACTCTCTCTCTATCTTTGTGAACTACTCACTCTGACACAAACGTATGCTGTTTTCAACAAAAGCTTGTAACTTCCAACTAGGAAAAAACTAAGAAAATGCCCCCCAGCTCAAAGTTTCTACTTGGAAAGTCAGGAAGATGTCCACCCTATCATGTCATGTCATCATGGCTGCTTACACTGTCACTATTAAAGGTTCACTATGTAGGATTTAGTGGGATCTATTAGCAGAAATGAAATATAATATATATATAAATATGTTTTCATTAGTGTATAATTGCCTTTAACTTCGAATCGTAAACCTAGAATGAGTCTTTATATCTCCATAGGGAGCAGGTCCACTTCTAGGGAGCTGCCATGTTGCACTGCTACAGAAGCTTAAAGCGGACAAACCTCTAGAGAGCTCCTTCCGGGTTGTGTGTTTTTACAAGTGGCAGCGTGGCTCTGGAAGGGAACACCAGAAGGAAAAAGAAGAAGAAGAAAAGAAGAAATAAGAGGAATCAGTGACAACAACAGTGACAGGCACATTAGTCGGTTAAATCGAAAACACTGAAAATACTGTTCTGGGAATGTAAATACATCATAAACTCATGATCTTTAATATGACCTGGCTAGCCAAACACACACTTTAATGGCGGTATCTATGACTTCCCACTTATGATAAATCCATGTGATTTAAGTGCAGTGGCCAGTGTGGTGAAAGCAGCTTAATTCAGAAAGCTTTCTAAAGTGAGAGTGTTTTTGTCTGGTGACCGATTTGCATTGTTGGTTTGTTCTAAAGTGCAGTCGAGGATAATGGTGGTCATTTTCTCCTCAGACAACATTCCTGTCATCCAGTGATACCTACAATTTCACTACATATAACAGAGGTTATAATTTGACCATGGATATGTTGCACCAATGTTCTGGAAAGTTTCCAGAAGAGAAAGCAGCAGCAGTGAGGTACAGAAGCTGTGACAGAAGTAACAGGAAAGGATGAAGGAATAAAACACTTATGAGCGAATGAAAGGTAAACAAGATGCTGTTTGTGTGTGTGTGTGTGTACGTGTGTGTGCACTGAAAAACTAATACTGCGTTTTTATATTTTCCATTTCATTTCAGATGGTTTGCCATCTGAACAAATATATTTTGAATAAACAATACTTTTTTATTATTAAATCCCAAACTTTCTTTTTATTTGAACTGAACTAATCTTTGCCAAGTCAACATCATTGTATATTTACTAAATGAGTCTTGAGTCGCTTATTTTCATTTTTTATTTCTTTTTATTTTCATTTCAGAATTATTTGAGGAAATATGCTAAAATTTGTTTCCCAATGTCTTTCATTTATTTATATATTATAAATCGGGGGATTTTGACTAGAGTTTTTATTGTTTCTCACCACAAATGTCTTGTCACTTCACTGTGTTTGCAATATATTTCAACCAGAAGTCTGAACTTCTAGTCAGAAATTAAAATTTATTTATTAAATAATTGCTCACACTTATGAAAATACACACTTATGCACCTGGAAGCAGTGGTCTCTTACCCAAATCCTTTTTTTTATGGTTATCTGTAAGGACCAACAAAAGTGAACAGATTTTTTTTTAAAGCAAGGCGAGGTGGACGCGGTAACATTAAAGCCATCGAAAAAGATCTTAAAGTGTCTTGTGTTATCAGTTTGCCATCAAGAAGTTACATTACAATTACAGCCTACGTGAAACAAATCTTGTAAAAATAAATATTAAACTGACTGTGATCAGTAACCTGATTAATAATGACATTCCACACATAATCCTCTTCATCATCTACATAGATTTTCAGGGAGCTTATCTGATTTCACAATCATTTCAAATTTGTCAGTGTGACCTTATGCAGTTTGGTTTTTGGTGGGATTGATGATTATGATTATGATGATTAACGTTTTCGTTAATCTCTGAAAGTGAAATGAAATTTTATTGGACATTGCGTTGCAATCATTATTTCCATTTCTTGTATAATCAGCACACGCATGAGTTAGTAATAATAGTACAATTTCATATCTCTTCGCTGGTATCGTTGAATGGTGAGCCATCATTTAAAAGCACTACACAGAACACAACAGGAATTTGATCAACTTTTAAGGACTGTCCAGACTGCTTGATTTCACATTTCTGATTACTGGTACGCCGCAGGTCTACACACTGATGAAAAGGACAAGAACCTGAGAGCTTAAGCCTTGATTTTGGACAGGGCTCAAATGGTGTAATCAATCTAAGGGTCAAAAACAGGAAGAGCAATAAAAATCAAACAGACTGAAGAAAGGAAATACCAATAATGAGAACAAAAATACACGGATAAGACCAAGAACATTGAACAAACTTAAAGTTACAGAACTGACTGTTAAGTGCTGTGACAATTGAGAGCATGGTGGTGATTAATATTCTGACTTATATTAGATATTATACTTTAGATACAACTCCAATTCCAAGAAAGTTGGGACGTTGTGCAAATTGTAAATAAAAACAGAATGCAATGATATGGAAATCTCATAAACCCATATTTTATTCATAACAG
>JAQMYM010000006.1:16125292-16136207 GCA_030014255.1 Parauchenoglanis ngamensis
TGGGAGGAAACCGGAGCACCCGGAGGAAACCCACGCATGCACGGGGAGAACATGCAAACTCCACACAGAAAGGCACAGAAAGGGGATCGAACTCAGGACCTTCTTGCTGTGAGGCAAGTGCTAACCATCACACCACCGTGCTGCCCCGTTTCAGAAGTAAATGTCCCATTAATTTTCTTCATAGACTTCTGAAAACATTTTTTGAATAATGAATTTGATCCACCGAAGGGAAAAAAACCCAATTGTTTGGTTGAGGGTATAAAACAATGACTTATCTTTTATATAAAGGAATGAAATTCTGATTCCATGAAACTATGTTTTCCCTTGATAAAGACATTATTTACCTGTAATCCTGCCAATCTGCATATCATTGTCATCATGGAGTCGCCTTGGGCCTCGTTGCTGGTCGGCCATGTAGATCAGGATGGAATCAGGCTCATTTTGATTGCGCCAGCAATAAAACTGTAGCCTTGGGAACTGCCTTTTTAAATGAGCACGTTAATGTGAATATTGTCTGTAACGGCAAGACATAAGGCTATTTCAGCTATGTCAGTCCTTAATTGAATAGAAATATAATGTGCTGATCCATATGTTCCTGTTCTGATAGTCAGTGTCTCAGTAATGCTTTCAGGAAAAATGAGTTTTGTTATCTCGCAATCTCGAGAAAATTATGTCGTTATCATGGGAAAACGATGTTTCGTTGTTATGCTGTGATAATAACAAAACTAACCCGAGATCATGAGAAAACAAAACAAAACAAGTAACTCATTATCATGAGAAAATGACATTTATGATGTTGTGATTATGACATAAATAACCTGAGATCATGAGAATACAGGCTTAATAAAATCCATATAAATCCATGGGCTTTCAAAGGTTTGTAATTACAGTATACCATACTATAGCGTTTTATATAATTCTAGGTTTGTTGTGCTTTCTGTTGTTTTAGCCTGGATAATTTAGCACAGAAGCCTGGCAAGCCAAGTCACGCTTGATTAAAAAGGCAACCATAGCCAAATATTATTTGTGTTATATGTAGGATATGAACGCTGATTCATGGACTGAGAAAACTCTAATGCAGTGCATGTCCTTAAAATGATTTCACTTACATGTAACTGTATAATATATCAGAGTGCAAATTAGATAATATACCTAATATACGTTCATATAAACTAGCACTAGTTAATTTGCTAGCGAGTATCAGCTTGTCAGCAAAAACTCAACACAACCCACAACTAATAGAGAACCAATAATCTGTCCCTCGGATATACTACACTTTATACATGGCTGATCCCCTGATGCATACACCCTTTGCTTGATCCCTAACAAGGGCATCATATCTGAGAAAGAGTGAGAGCTAGAGACAATATGTGTTGAGATTACTGTTTCCATGGTTACAGCAGCAATGTCTATTATTGGTGGCTCTCAATTTAAGGACTTCAGAATCTTGTGTAGTAGCTCATGGTGAATCAGTCCAAACAACTTACAAGCTATTGTTAATAATTAAATTTGCTACAGCAAAATCAAATGAAGTTTTTACTCGTGAAGCGTGCTGATTGTAGAGCTCTATTTTAAAGACAGGTCCATACCATTTGTTTAATCTGCCATTTTAGTGAGCTTGGGTCTCTACTACAACTAGATTTTTCCTCTAAAAATATATTTTATCGACAGCTGTCAGAATCTGAGGAGAATGATGAATATTTCATAAAGGTGTTTTGACTTAAATAAATAAATAAATAAATGAACAAATAGAGGTTTCATGGCACCTTTAATGGAAACAGATCCTCAAAGAGTGTACAGATGCTTTTAAAAGAATAGAACAGCAGAAAATCAGGTTATAAAAAATCTGAGTGTTTACTCTGCATGGTGAAATTTGGGTTCAGATAAAGGCTAAAACAATTAATTTCACAGCAGTGATCTCTCCAGGGTGGTCCACTGTGATGTATTTTGAACATGACCAGCATATTTGCTGAGGATATTCACTGAGGTGAACAAACAACAGAGCAGAAGAGAAAAATAAAGCAAATTAATAATAAAAAAACCCCAAAAACTTTATACTATATACTGGACTTACAGGGTCAGCTTTCTGTAGTACATAAACATTACATATGGTGTAGGCTATACACTTGGCATTTTACTTAGTGCTAATTGGAAATGAAGACAAGTTGAGTCAGCGGTGGTCACAGTGAGATGAGATGGTAATAGAAAACTTCTAATTGCTCTAGTATGCTCTTGTAGAAACTAATGATCCTGTCAGTCAACGACAAGAAACAGCAGCAATATCCGACACATTATATATCCAGACAGACAATTTATGGACAGTTTAGATTAGGGCTGGGGACATTGATATGCATGTGTATAAGTATAAATTGCTTGTTGACCAGAAATTAAAAAAAAAATTTACTAGCCATCTTTAGTTATAGTTATATAGCCATAGTTAATTTAAAGTTCAGTTAAATTATTAATTAAACTGTGCATGACATTACATTGTTTAATGATGCACCATTTTTTCCCTCTGATTTTCTCCCTAATTTAGACATGGTCAGTGGTCAGTTTCCTGTTCACAGGACAGCTACTGACCAGGGAGGACAAAGGCTATCACATGCTTCCTCCGAGGCACATCAAGACGTCAACTGCATCTTTTCAAACTGCTGCATGTGCAAAGTCGGGGTGATGTAACAAACTTGGAGAAAAGCACTATCTGGCCACTTTTGTGTACATGAGCTCACAGATGCCCCTGATTGGCTAGTGTTGCTGTCATTGACAGGGCAAAGAGAGCATGCCACCCCTCCTATACCCCTCCTATATAACACCATAAGCACTGTCCAATTTTGCTATCTTGAGCTCCTGGCCATGGATGGCTGTGGCATCATCGGAATTTGAATTGGTGATCTCCAGATGATATGGTGTATGCTTTCTGCTGTGCCACTCAGGCAGGATCTCTGTTTTAAAGATTTTTAAAACATACTCATGTGAATGACCTGGCAACTCATCTAAAATAGTTGATTCTGGAACAAAAGTAAGCAGTGTCGGAGCTCATCAACAGAGCCCTCCTGACAGCTTAATGACTTCATGACTTTCCTTAGATGGAGGGTGCTGTGTCTACAACGAGGTTTCTCCAGGCTGATGACCTGGGATGAACCACCATGCTCAACTCTGACCTGAATAGCACCTGAAAATGAATCTGTATCAGCTACGAACTGGCATGTGGGACTTTAAAAAATAGTTGAATGAGATTGGATAATAACATGCATTTAGTATCACTAAATGTGCAATTTTGCACAGCACTGGTCATGACTAATTTCACACTGCCACAGTGCAAGGGTTTTATATAATTTTTATTTATATATTTTCTTATTAATCAAAAAGAATTGCTGGAGGAATTGCTTCAGGAGGAGGTGGGAAACAAGAAATTAAAAACAAAATTCCCCAGTGCACTCACAGTGTTCAGTTAAGTGTGGAATAGGCTTAATGAAGTCTGAAATATTTTCAGAGTTACAAAGTAGATTTAACTTTCTTAACCTTCTGCCTCACTGTTTTTTTCAACACCCTGACTAGTCGACATCTCTCTACAGTGAGCGCTAATGAATATATTAGTCAGATAATCTATGCATCCTCCAGTGTGTACAGTATGTACTGTACATATTATCATCTTTGAAAGCATTCCTACTCTTTTTTTAAACGTGTTGTTTTTTACATAATGCCATGTCATGCAGAGGTGGGAGACTGGGTCCTACATTATATCAAGGATATCATACTATTTCTGACACATTAGGCATGAGAAGGATTGCACCCTTTAGTCGCACTTTTGAATTTTACCTAACCTTGGTTATCTTTGGCAGCTACAAATCCTATCCCCATCAGGCCCTACTGAAATAGCACACACACACACACACACACACACACACACTCCAAGACATTCCAGCCATCTGGAGTTCAACAAATTGCTTCAGAAGCAGCTTAAATGTGAAATTGCGCAGAGTGAAATGAGATTGGTTTCAATCACCACTGCAGGACAATGGCCAAACTAGAACCAAAAAGGAAAAGACTGAAAATGCCTTAAGGAGATTCTATCCATTTGACTAAAATAGTGAATATTATTACAAGCAAAAGTGCAAAAAGCAGTTCAACTAAGTCTTCAACAAATACACAGAGAGTGTAGCTGTTTTTGCAATCTCGCAGCATGGTGTGACTGGGGTTATCATCAGTTGCCACTCAAACTGTGTATAACTGCCCCTGCAGGTTCAGATGGCTGAAGAGGTTGGTGCATGACCCACATGTTCTGGAGCAATGTGTACAAATGAAAGTAGTAGATGTGGTTGATGGTTGGACCTTGTCGGTTTCTGCTCCTTACAGAAGAGGTGCTTTTTCTCTATGGCATGGTGGAGATCCTGTTCATGTAACCTGGGTTCCCCTTAATTGGGGTTATAATGGTTTCCTGGCAATTTGCCAGTGTTGTCAAGTCTATCGTAAACATCTCAATGACTAGCTTAAAGCAGTGATCACAAAACCTGGTCCTGGAGATCTCCATACATCAAGAGTTTTATCTCAAATTATAAACGTCTGAGCAAGATCATCAATCTATCTGACTGTCTGAAGCATACATGTTTGATTAGTATTGGAACGAAATGTTGCTGGAAGCTGCAGTAAATCTCCAGGAACATGATGGTGACCAATCTTGTAGAGCCTTAGCAAGCTGCAACAGTTATGTCACTGAGTGAGGGCCTGTGTCCACCAGATGTGTGTTTTGTTTTTTTTGTGCTGGGACCTTCAGGTCCATAACCTCATTTTCAGAGTCTTGCCACAGCACTTTTCTCAAGCATTTATTGTTGCTAGGTTACAAAACAACATCTAGCACTTCCACATTCCTTTTTTATGAATATCAAGTCTCTCTTTACTTTATAAAGATTAGCTAAAACAATTGGAAGAAATCATATTGATTTCAAATACTGATCATGGTAACCCTACAATATTAGATCATAAATAACTGGGTTGCCAGTGACAGCCAGGATCAGTTTCTCCTCTGGCATTGTTGACAATATTGCTATTTAAGTCCCACCCATCTTGATTTTGATTGGTCAGTGAGAGAGACTTGACATTGATAAATTCAGCAGTGTTCCAAAAGTTGAACTGTTTTCAACTGAAAGTGCTCTGAGCACATCGGGAAAAAAAAGCTGACCGCTGCAGGCGATTTTTGCACCGAGGACGTTGAACGCTGTCAACGCTGAACTTCATAGGTTTTGTATAGAAAACAGACATAGAAAATGCATTTGGTGGACACAGGCCCCAAGACTTCTAAAACACAACTGCTCCAGGCATGGTTAGACGCTGCACTACTTCTTTCAGTCTAGCATTTGGGATGTTGTATTGCAATGTAAAAATTATACACAATGTAAAAATTGCTGTAATGATTCAATTATGGGATGATTAACTGCAAAAATGTCATCCACAATTCTCAATTCTGAATATTTTAATGTCCTGGAAGTAAATTTTAAATCATTTAGCTACATTTGTTAGCCAGCTTCTGTGTCATCCTAATAATTTCAGGTCACTTCAATGACAATGAGTGAATGAATATTTTACTGAGTTACCTAGATTGGCTGACAAGTCTGTGAGTTTATGTTAAAACGTTACTTTTATCTAGTTAGTTAGTAACAAAGGGTATTAGGCTGTTGTGTGTCACTAAGTCTCAGGATCACTGTGAGTCCTTTCAATTCACATTTTACAGTTCCAACTGTGATAAGATAATTGGCTAAATGCTAAAATGCTTCCTTGACAGCAGTAATTAATACATGTCACACAATGAATTAGATGAAATACATGATATTATCAGGCAGTCTAAGGGTGTTATTTGTGCAAATTTGATGGTATAAGTGTTCCCCAGATTGTCGTCAGATTGAGCTCATATTGTGCAAAGAATTCATTAAGCCAGACTAGGGATGTACTGAATATGAATACATTATATTGAATTGAACATAAAATACTTTCTAAACAGATAGAGACTCTGTTTTTACAATTTTTGCCAGATATCTGTTAACACAAGTGGGGTACTTGGATTTTTTTTACTTTCAGGAGAGAGCAGTCAGGGATGAAGTTCTGAGCGGTCAGATATGTAGCTTGCTTAAAGAAGAAAGAGCATGTTCATTAACCTAAGCATGAGTTGCTGGACAATGTATTTACAAGGTTCATTCACTCATCCTTAGTGACTGTCTAGTCAGGGATGTTTTGCTTGAAATTAGGCTACCTGATTATTTATGCCTATATTTTAGGAAACAGAACCAATAGAATTCGGTACAAAATACCACAGACAATTACAAACAAAACTATTAAATTGTGTCAGTTTGATTAAAAACAGTAATGTGCACTTGTAGTTGAAACCACTAGCTGAGGAACTCTCAGAGACAGAACTCACACACCATGCTGACATTGCTAGCATTTCTACCTAGTATTTTCCACTGTTTTCCAGTGTTTAATGTTAATTTGTCATATTTATTTCTTACTGAAATTTAATCTTCTAATATATATGGGAAAAAAAACCCTGCTGGTTTATTCCACATCTAATTTGGGGTTGAATCCGAATACAGATACGTACAGATATTTCAAGAACTAAACAGATAAAATTGTGCATGCATTGTGTTACACCGCTAACCCAGACTGAACTTCCTTGCAGGATGCTTTGAATGATTAAGCAGAAGAAAATGATGATTTCTCAACTGACTCGATATGACCTTATTTGAAGGTAAATCCTTTTTTAGATGAAATGTAGTCATCATGGGTTCCAAGGTTTTCCCACGTCTGCCTTTGGATAAATTGAACTGATAAAACAGACCAAACATGGTGTGCCCCCTGGTGGTATGCAAAAGATGTATATAAATATAAACTAACTGCCGGGCAGTATGTCAACACGACAGGTTAGAAATGTCAGAATAGAAATTTGCATGTGCATCTTGGCCTCATGAAATTCGTGAAGAAGAAAAATTGTAAGAAAAAACAAATGCACATTTCCAGGAAGCATGCACATGAATTAAAGTTTTTCTAATGCCTAAACAGATGGTACACAAAGAGCATGTATAACTCGCTAGGTTTTGTTTTCATCTGTGTGCCTTTTTGGATGCTCTGTGCGCTGGCACTGATACACACGCACACACTCTCTCTCTCTCTCTCTCTTTCTCACACACACACACATACACACACACACGCACACAGAGGAGAGAGAGAGAGAGCGCGCGCGCGCGAGAGAGAGAGAGAGAGAGAGACTACTTTGATACGCGTCATAAGGAATCCGTGCACACTCGCAGGACGTCACGCGCAAAGTTCCCACGACCCGGATTATAATCTGAGAGAGATTTTATGTCTCCTATGAGCCGTGGCCGTTTATAGGAGCGGATGCTTTGTTTTTGAATGAAAGGCAGAGTGACAGGGAGCATATTTTCCTCCACAGTCCCACCGAGCTCCTGTTTTTTTGGGGCGGACTGATATCGGAGCTGTGGGTCTGGTCGCGCGTTCTGCGCGTTCGTGCGGTCGCTTCTCATTCTGGCCACTTCTGAACATCTGGCACTGGATTTTAAGCCGGTTTTGGCAGAGTGTGTTTGTTTTTCCAATATGTGCGTGACCAGTGAGTGATGGAATGAGGGTGTAATAAAGTGTACCTCTCTATAAGGGAATTTACACATCTCCTCACAGGTGAGTTTGGAAATCCTAACCATTTTAGACCACTGGATAGCAGTCATGTATCCTACACGCACAACTTGTGGAACGCTTTAAGGATGCGCAGTACATTAATTATGAAATAATCTGCATCCATAAAAGCAACGCGGTCCAATAAACTTGCATTCATCAGAACGTTGTTTGCTCAGACTAGTCTTCATAGTATCTGCATGCTGCAAAAGTGTACTTATATCCAAAAATATATTATACATTTTAAGTAGCACGTGCGTAATATCTTAAAGGTGGATTCTTGCATTTGGACACTTGAATGAATCTGATTAGGTTCGCATATGACATCACATCCCCTATATGTTAGTACAAATGAACAATTATCATCCATACCATCCATAATAGGAAATTAGCTGTGGAAGTTACATTGTGGGCAAATCTTTTACATGATATTCTGTAACTGGGAGAGATCTAGCACTGACTGAACCCTCTGGTGTTCAGAATGCAAAAATGGTCTGGAGATATAGCAACTACAAAATCCAGAGTTTTTAGTGATCTGATATCTCATATGACAGTGTATGACATTCCTAAAGATCTGAGATTTATCTAAAAACCCAAAGGGGTCAAGTGCAGACTACTTGAATTGTACACACTTTTACAAATAAAACAAAGCTAGAAAAGGTTCTTTAGAGTGAATCCAATTTGTTTTTTATCCCCTGAAGACCTTTTTAGTACATGGTACCGTAAACATAATTTATTCCCAGGTGGCAGAAAAGACCAAATAATCATTTCACTCAGAGAAATGGGTTCCCTAAAGGACTCTTTGCTTCTTTAAAAGGCTTTATTTCAAAGCTTCTATGTTGAGCAAATCTTGTGTTATAATATTCCACATAGAACCTTTTAAGACTCAGAGGGACAAACCAAAGAACATTAACATTATGATTGCACAGTTCCAACAAACACAATTAAAGATCCATCAGAAAGGGTCTCTAAGGCTGCTTCCACATATCCAACATTTAGTTCATTCAAATCAAACCTTGGTGTGTTGATGCTCTCAGCACAGGTTGTGTTGTGCAGGTGTGAACACAGTAATCAGACACAGTGTGGAATAAAACGCCCGTCTGAGTAAGGCGGTCTAGATCTGCTTCTAAGTGGACTCTAGGGCAGTTTGATTACAGTAAGAAAGAAATCTGACCCTGAATCAACTCAGCTGCAGGAAGTATATCACATATGCAGTGTATTTCTTTTAGATGGGAACTGCTAAACTCAGCTGAGGCAATTGTGGAGAAATAAGTTCTGGAAAGGAGAGCAAAAAAAGAAAGAAAAAAGAAAATAAGTGATGGGTACAGTATGTGAAACGTTTTAAACTCATTATTTATTTTATTGAGTAATCATTCATTTAGCACCAGCTCCACCCATCCCATGCTTGACTGATTTAGGTAATTTCTGTGCACTTTCCTAATATTGGTTTACCTTCATTTCTTGCTGTATTTCTGACCAATGAATGAGAGTATACTGACAGAGTTTTTGGCACCATCCCCATGTACATGACTTTCAGCCTTTTTTAACCTTTTGGTTCATTTAATTGTCTGTAGTTTGCAACCAAACCAATTAGCAAACAAATCTCTTATTCAGACTCGACAAACAGGTAATAGGTGTTTTTAATAGGTGACAAATTGCCTGAAGAAAAAAGTAGGTTTTATTATGGCATTGCTCTGTGGAACCTTTGCATTTTCTTTATATAGACATAATTTACATACACATTTTACTGTCTTAAAAAAGAGTATATCTTGGGTTCCAGCCAAGTTCCAAAGGCATTCTGTCTGGAACTATTTCTGCAGTGAACTACATATAACTTTTAAGGGTACTCCCAATGCTTAGACTGTAGATAATATGATAGAGAAAGAAATCTGATAATCTGTGTTTAAATAATGCAGTGTCGTTTGGATGAAGTGACCTCTTGCAATAAGACACATGGCAATGCCCATTCGGATTACAGCTTTCCGGCAATAATGCGCAAAAAATGCATGATGTGTATGTCTGCCATTGCTTATTCACTTTTCCTCTTTTCCTGCCTGTGTGCCAGTACATAAAGCTTTAGGATGCAGGGATGATGCCCGTTCGGCGCGTGAAGGCTCAGCCATGTGTGTGGCCGCTGAGCACCGAGCCTCCTCCTTGGGTATGGACGATGCCGAGTGCTGCAGGACTGTGTGCTCTGAGCTCCACTCCTCATGTGACTCTCCTTACCTCCACCCGACCTCCTCCTCCTCTGCGTGCTGTCACGAGTTGGCAGCTCTCCTGTGATCCATTCTTACCGCCACTCATCAGTCCACTTCCAGTGCCAAATGTTCAGGTAGCAAGCCATTTTCTTCCCACTGCTGCTTGCAAAACAGTGTTTACACATGTTCAGGTTGTGTTCGACTCAAGCTGTGTAACTCATTTACCAACATGTACACAGCAACATCCTCTGTACCATATATACAACTTTTATAGTGATGAACTCTCCTTTGTCTGAGAAATACACTGAAGAATTTGCATTGATTGTACGATTGTGTAGATTTACGAGTTTCCACACTATGATTGTCTTCAGGACTCACTTGGGAGCAGTAATTAGGTCCTGTTTTAATTTGCTATAAAGCATGCAAGTCACAAAGAGTACATTTGACTGTGCAGGGATTCATATTATCCAATGGGAAGGATTCTTTTTAAAGTAAAATTCATTAATCAAGGTTTTATGTATTTGAATGTGTAAAAATGGCTGATAGCAATTTTGAATAGTTGAATAGTTCACATAGATATTCTACTAACCGTCTGTACACAATCATGAACCAGCCTATCAACAAATGGTGTTCATCTATCTGACACCTGACAACATCTCAAATATATTAACTGACTACAGGTAAAATAGATTACAACCCGAATTCCAGAAAAGTTGGGACGTTCTTTAAATTTAAATAAAATGAAAACTATAAGGCTTTCAAATCACATGAGCCAATATTTTATTCACAACAGAACATGGATAACATACCAAATGTTTAAACTGAGAAATTTTTACAATTTTATGCACAAAATGAGCTCATTTCAAATTTGATGCTTGTTACAAGATCTCAAAATAGTTGGGACAGGGGCATGTTTACCATGGTGTAGCATCCTCCTCCTTCTTTTCAAAACAGTTTGAAGACATCTGGGCATCGAGGTTATGAGTTTCTGGAGTTTTGGTGTTGGAATTTGGTCCCATTCTTGCCTGATATAGGTTTCC
>JAQMYM010000006.1:16169175-16185458 GCA_030014255.1 Parauchenoglanis ngamensis
GGGTTTCCTCCGGGTGCTCCGGTTTCCTCCCACAGTCCAAAGACATACAGATTAGGTCAACTGGCTACTCTAAATTGTCATGTGTGGTTGTTTGTCTGTGTTGGCCCTGTGGTGGACTGGCGACCCGCCCAGGGTGTACCCCGCCTCTCTCTGATCTCTCTGCTGAGATTTTCTTCAGCTTCCCCCGCGACCCAGATGGATAAAGCGGTGTAGATAATGGATGTTGATCTGTATTACCAACCCACAAACTGACATATATCATTTATTCTGCTAAGCAATTTATAACAATGCAAACATAAGCAATGTATAGCATATGCAATGTAAAACAAATGCTTAGGCTACCTTGGTCTGAAACAATGGTGACTGTCTGCTCTATAGGACAGAATCAGACATCAGTAGAATTCAAATGGCACTGTCATTGTGTTGATTTCTGCTATCAAATATATATTTCTTGAAACAATTTGCACACATATCAGTGTGGTGCAATATCCTTTTGCTGTTCTACATGAATTTTAGGGGTCTTATTGATTTTCTGGTAGAATTTTATCATGCTGGGGCAGAAACATATAACATTTTATTTGCAGTGCTCCAAGTTTTATTGCACACCAAGACCCTTTTCACTTTAATTCCTTAACTTGAGTACAATATAATGTAAATACATACCAATGTCTTGTGTCCTGAGCCAAACCGATTGGCATTTATTAAGTATTCACACAGCACACTTAACAAAAGAGTATCTTAAGAGGTCTTAGCAGAGTCAGGAGCTTCTTAATGCGACGATTGCAGTCAGAACAATGACCAAATGTCAACAGGAACAGAACAATAATAAACCCCAGAAGCTGTGGAATGAGCTCCAGCAGTGGCACCGTGCTGAATTGCTTCACATCAATAACCAGAGGTTATAAAGGTTCAAATGTCTTCACACTCCAAAGAGTAAGATTAAATGCCAGAGACATCTGTACTTTCTCATGTGTCCATGGATTTGACACACTGTAATGAAAGTCTTAGATAGAAGTATTCTGTTGGAGGATTCTTTGATAAATAAAATTAGAACAAGTACAAAAGTGGCTTTACCTGAAGTCCCAAATACAAGTTAACCCTTTACAAGCCCACAAACACGCTCTCTTCTCGGTTTCAAAATGACACGGTCAGTGTAACGCTCAGAAATAAATGAACAGGGATCATTGGTATTGGAAGTTATGTTTTCAGGTAACACATGATTCAGATAACATATTTTTGAAAGTTATCTTAGATCTAGCATCACTTCTCATTTTGTGTAATAGCCATCTTGGATGATTAGTCACTTTTTTAATTTATTTACACATGATTTGCTTAATTATTTTGTCAAGCATCAGCTCATTGTTAAAGCTTAAAGAGCAAGGACAACATGACACAAACAGACTATGCACAACAGAAGCTAATCAAAGTTACACAGAAAACACAGAATTTAAATACGGGTGCTAAGGTGAGAATGATCAGGAAGGCATGTGACAGGGTCTTGTAATTTGCTGGGGCTGATGGGGCGCGTACTTCATCATCACCAGCCATCACCAGAATACAAACACAACAGCTAAAAAATTAAATAAAATGCAAAGAGAAATTATTAAACGATACCCATTTAACTCCCACTTTCAAATGAAAAGCCTTCTTTCCTTCTAAATAATATAAAATAACAGTCTTATTGACCCTGAACAAGCTATGGCTTATTAGTTATTCATGTAATGCAGCAGTACTACAGCTTTTTAATTAATACTACAATTAGGGAAAGATAATTAAGAATTTAAAAATAAATGGTTGTGTTCTGAACTAAATTTTAATAGTTTCTCATTAATAAAATGCTCCAACATCAAAGTTTTGCATTTTCCATACTCTAGGCAGTCTAAGCACAAAAAGATTGAAAAGACTTTATTGATACAATGAATTGTATAATTCAATTTCCAATGATCACGAGTCCAAGCAGAATAACATCACGCTGTGCCACTCTACTAGATAACATGTTTATTAATGTTATGGAAGACAATGCAGGTTATTAGTGAATGACATCAAAGTAAATGACATCATTCACTAATTAGCTGGTTTTTGTGATCTATAACTGTGATTATGGAAAGGATGGGGATGCCAATAGAATCAATTTTAGGCAAGTGAAAATGGAAGAAGTTGTCAGTGCATTTTGAGACAAATTGCTGGCACAAATCTAGAAAGGAATATATGATGTGAATGATGATGATAAAGATATTTAAATCAGGAATTCTCCTGAATTACATATTACCAGGAATGGATCAACAAACACAAATTACCCTAAATATTTTTTTGACAATGGTAAGACTTTAAATAATATGAGTGATGTGGTTAAAGGGTTTAACAACTTTTTTCAAGTGTGGAACGAAAATTGGCAGAAGAAATCAATGACACACAGACAAGGATGGAGGGGGGGGGGTTCTGTTGATAATTGGATAATTATGTGGCTTAATTTTTGTGAGAGCAGTAAAAGAAAATGAAATTATTGATATTGTTAGTAAGTGTAAGAATAAAATATCTACTGACTGCAATGAAATTGATATGACATTAGTCAAGAAAGTCATTGATGGTCTTGTAAAACCCATGACTTACATCTGTAATTTGCCTTTCCAAATAGGTACATGTCAAGGTAAAATGAAAATTGCTAAAGTTATCCACTTATATAAAATGGGGGACAGACATCATTTTACCAATTATAAGCCAGTGTCTTTACTTTCACAATTTTCCAAGGTATTAGAAGAACTCTTCACTGATAGTTTAGATAATTTTATTGAAGTGCATAGCTTTTTAACCAACAGTCAGGATGGATTTAGAGCAAATAGATAAACATCTATGGCACTAATAGTATTAATAGAAGAAATAGCTAGTTGTGTAGACAAAAAGAAACATGCAGTGCAAGTATTTCTTGATTTAAAGAAAAACGCATTTGATATCATTAATAATGAAATATTAGATTCAATAAAATGGAACGGTACAGTATCAGAGGGGTTATGTTGAATTCATTATGTAGAAAATTGGTTATGTGGAAAAGTTATATAGGAAACAGGCAATAATTTATACAAAAAGGTGATTATAATCAGCATTCATGGATATTATTTGTGGAGTACCACAAGGGACAGTATTAGGCCTGATACTGTTTGTTGTACATAAATGGCATATGTAAGATATCAAAGATACTGAAATTTGTTTTATTTTATGGACAACGCTAATATTTTTTTGTTCTGGGTAGAATTTACAGCAGCTTCTGGAAGTAGTCACATCTGAAATGAAATTAAAACGGTGGTTTGATAAAAGCAAATTATCATATCAACAAAACCATGCTTATTCTGTTTGGAAATCATAGAAAAAAAACACTCAATTACAAGTGATGATAGACAATGTTAATGTATAAAGAGAATATTAAAATAAATTTGTGATATTATGTGTGATATTAGACCACAAAATCTGCAGGAAACCTCACATAACATATGTGCAAGGAAAGTTGGCAAGGAGCATTGCAGTTCTGGGATAAAACAAGACTCATGCTGAATCATAGAGCATTGTGCACTCTGTATTGTTCACTTGTATTACTGTATCTGAATTATTGTGTGGAATTGTGGGGTAACATATACAAATGCTACCTTATAACTACAAAAAAGACCCATAAATATAGTAAATAATGTATTATCTAGGGAACACACTAACATGCGGTTTCTAAAGACACATACTTTGACATTAATGGATCTGATTGAATTTAGAACTGCACAAATAATGCACAAAGCAAGAAATAATTTACTTCCTGGCAATAAAAAAAATGTTCTTAGACAGAGGGGGCAGATATTACTTAAGAGGGAAATGGAATTTGAAAAAAATACTCGCTGATGATGATGATATTTATGATCATGATGATGATGATGATGGTATTGTCAGTGTTGCTATAGTTTTCTGTGTCTTTTGGGGAGTGTTGGGATACGCCTGAAGGATACATCAATTACCTTGAAACCTAGAAATGAAGATAAAAAAAAAATTAAAACTAGGCTATGCTCTAAGGGTTAAGTTCTGCACACTTTTTTTTCAGAAAAAAAAACATTGTGTTACACAAAAAAGTTTAGAGATCGTTTAGTTTGCTCCATCTAGATGTTCTAATAAATTAATATATGATTGGCAGATCAAGTGAATGCGAATTACTTTGATTTTATATAGTGCTCATCCAGGCACCCACATACACACACACGCACACACACACCCACACCCACCCACCCACCCACCCACCCACACAAACACACACACACACACACACACACACACACACACACACTTTCATGTCCAAAGATGATTTTTACAGTTTTCATTCTGTAATTGCCTTGTCTAGATTGCTTATAAATGAAGATTTGATTGGTGGACCAACTACATGCTTAAAGTACTTTAATTATCCTAATTAACACCACTTTAAATTACAATGTCATTCTTGTAGACTGAAGTGTGACTTAAAATGCAAGCTCTCTGCTGATTGCACAGTGAATGCTTAAGATTGATGAGAACTTAAACTGGAGGGGAAAAAAATAAATAAATAACAAGAAGTAGTAGTAAAGATTTAACATCTGCTTCCTTCCCCTTAGAAAAGAAGCTGGAAGTGAGGAAGCCATCCTGCACAGGAGCCTTGGTGCTGCACTCCGATTCAACACCAGAGGACAAAGTCGAGGTTTATGATCATCATTCACTTTCTCCCTCATTAGCTCTTTCTGATCATTATATCAGTGTAACCACTACTAGGCTCTAAATTGGCATAACTGTGCAGTTCATTTAATTTCCATATCTGGGTTTTGGCATGAATTAAATCAAACTAGTCATAAAAGGATGCCAAACTAAAATATTAGAAAGTGTCCAATTAAGATTGCTTCATGATCACATGTATGTGCTGAATGGACAGGAGACTCTCCTTGCATGTTGGGCAAGCTTATTGCAAAGTTTCAGTGGTAAATGTTTCATTTTACAGTATATAGACTGGAGGGAGATGCTCCTCTCTTTTAGATATCTTGTGACTGAACCTAAAGAATGCAATGATCTTGTATTCTTGTACATCGGCTGAGTACTATCTAAAAAGCCTAGGCTAAAATCATTAGTCTTTTGTGAAATATAGCATAGGAAAGTGAGAATGATGATATCTTCACCTCCCAGAGGCTTTACACATCCTCAGTAGATGCGCTCAGTGTTTAACACAATAGACCACAGTATTCCCAGGCTCAAAGTCAGACACTAATTGGTGAGTGTATATAACAGGTGTCAGATATGTCAGCAAGATTACAGCATGATCTATTGTCCTCAGAGAACTACATTTCTTGATGTGGCAAGGAAGTTGTTTTGTCCTTGGAGAGTCCATATGCTTTAGTTCTTTCATTTGAGCCTTGCACTGGTGGTATCATCTCCTATCCTTGGTCATCAACTCACAAAATAACATTTACATTTTTTACAGGATTGTATTGCAAATGTTTGGGCAATTAGAGCAGTGCTTTAGTTTACAGTAAAATAACAGGAAGTGCAATTCATAATGGGATATCTAACATTATAAACATAATAAAGATCCCATTTTTGTTGATTTCTGTGCCCTTTTTTTCAACTATTTGAATCAAACACAGCCCTTCTATGATGGAAGTTGATATGCTATTAAAATTTTCACTTTAGTAAAGCACTGAAATTTCTTTTTGTCCGAGTTAATTCAAGAGTAGGGTTGGCTGCTAGTTGAGGGAATTGGAAGCGCAGTGGTTAAGATGTCAAGCTACAGATCAGATGGTTATGGAGTTCAAATCCCAGTACTTCCAAACTGCCATGGTTGGTTCCTTTAACAAGGTCCATAATCTTCAACTGTGAAGTTGTTTTCTGTCTCATTTGGAAATGGCAGTAGATAAAAGTGTCAGTAACAAATGGAAATGTAGTCAATTATATTTTAGTTTACATTTACAGTATACCTTTGACTGGAACATACAGTGATATACTATGCTTTGCTGTAAATATATTTTACAACTTCACTGCCACTATATTTGATTACATTTAACAGTATTTATTTAAACAGTGTATGACTGTTCAGTCATATAGCTAGTGTTAGTCTTTATAAAGGGCCTGGTCCTTTCAGTGACATACACAATGCCTCTCATTGGCCTTTCCAGACATTGTAATTATCCAAATTTCCTCACAACACCAATTCGTTTGGCCAGACGCATTGCCGTTCAGCAGCCCCCAGTGTGGAGAATCAGTAATCTGTGTCATTTGGCCAGCCAGGGTTTCAGTAATTGACTGCTGTCTGGCCGTTGTTGAGAACTGAATGTGTCTAAATCATTTATCGCACAGTAATATCTACTCCACGTTTTGGGATTAGCCTCCTAACCCTTGCGCTAGGCAAGTTAATTGAACTTCACGTTTGTATAATCAGCGGAGTAAGAGCGCACAGCGGATAAACATTAATTGAGGATAAGACCTTTTCAAGATGGTGAGGTGACTGTTAGGGTACTTACTGTTGGCTTGCTGCCTTGTTGTGCTAAATTTAAGGGTTATTGTGGAGTAGATTTGAAGAATTTGACTCGCCATGATTTTTTTATTCACAAAATGAATTTGAACACAATTTAAAACAAAACAGGGCTCTGAATAGAGAGCTATTTGATTCTTTATTCCTCAAAAATAAATGTGTACATCTATAAAATAGTAATGTGGAATGTGTGTGTGTGTGTGTAGGAGGAGCAGTTTAAGATCAGCACAGATATTGACAGCTCTCCCAAAGACAAACGTCCAGTTGCGTCCACCCCAGTGCCGGGATCACCATGGTAAGGTTTCTAATGTTATTTATATTAGGGCCCTGATTCTCTAACATTCCAATTCAATTGTGCTAATGTGTGTGTGCAGTATGATAAACGTGCATGTGCAGTTAGTGGACATGTTGTGTATTATACAGGGTGGGCCAAAAGTAGATATATAGTACTGATCGGGTCATGTTTGGTCTCTTAGGTGTTCAAAATGTCCCCCATCAACATTGCAACATTCCCGGAATCTGTACCTGACACTGGGACACACAAATACCAATTAGCATCAATGTCCATCAATGCTTCCGAGATGAACTCTTTCAATGCATCCCTAGTGTGGGTCTTCCTTTCATAAACCTTCTCTTTTAATATGCCCCCAAAATTCATTCTCAATTCCTATAAAGTAAAAAGAAATAATGAGTAAATAAATAAAAAAAGTCAAATAAAAATAAAATTTAAATACCATGACCCAATCAATACTGTATATTTATTTTTGGCCCAATTCCTGGATCTCAGTAGGTGAAGTTTGCCTCACCTATACATGATAGTGTGGTAAGTATAATGGTGATGACTGGCTGAGAGACGTATAAAAAAAGTGTTTAAAATATGATTGGAATGTGAAATATAAGAGTCTTTATTCTACTGGCAAATGTACTGGGGTAATATTAATGTCATTTAGATAAGCTTTCTTATTATTTTATAAAACTTTAATAAATGGTTTAATTATGTCCGCAAATGTCAGAACTTGTCAAATTTAATACCTGCCTGTCCTCCACGCACAATTTCTGTTCTTTCATGGTTGAAAAGTTACTCTGTGGGTGATAATATTTTCTATTTGCCTTGACACTGAGCTTTTTCATACTTTGAAGGAGAAATATTCCAAATTGCATATTCATTAAGGCAAACATGCAAAACAGGTGAGGTGGTTTTAGACACAATCAAAAGACACAATCCACTTTATACAATCCACAAAATGTTTTGTTACTAAATCAGCTTGTACATTTTTATGTTATCAATATTCCAAGTGCAAACCTTAAATCAGGGTTTGATATGTATATATATATATATATATATATATTTTTTTTTTACACTTACATAAGTTACATCTACATGTTCCTGTCATGAATGCACAAGCTAATATCCTCACCATCTCTGCTGCACTTGTGGCACCTAAAGTGCCACAATGAACTTAATTAAGCAGCTGATTTTAGCTCATTTAACATCTCCCCATCTCAGATCTGAATCAGAACAATAGTGGTGTAGTGCGAACCTATTATTTCCCTCTGGCTCAACAGCCCCTATTCCAAAGCCCTTCTCCCCTCAACACAAATTCAGTTTACAGGAAGCACAATGGTTTGTCTGTGTCAGTTTTTGTTGACTCATGGGGCTGAATTCACTCGAAAGGCTTTAGTTTATACATATTGTGGAAGACTGCGGCTCAGTAAGACTCTTGGCGAAGCTGCAGTGTGTTTATCTACCTCCTGCAATGCTCATATAGCAAAAAACCTTAAGGTGATTTAGGGTATAGAGTTTGTTTGGGTCCTGAGTCAGCTGCTTAAGCTGTGCTTTTTTGCTCAGATGTTTTAGGATGCAACATGATTGAAGAAGTTTCATTGGTGAATTTATTAATATAGTAAAGACAAACAAACTATTAGACATCTGCCATCTGTTTGTAATATAAATTATGTCACAAATAGATTAAGCTGGCTTTACTGATAGGTGGGCTTATAGAGTATTAACTTAAAGCTGGCATGTTCAGCAGGCTGCTTAGATCTGGTGATATGAGACTTATAAAATGTCAGAATATGTTTGTCATGCTCAGCATGAAGTCAAAACAAATTACTTTCAGCACTCCTGAGCACTGCATCATGCATCCATGGCAGGAAGCGTCTGAATCGAGAATTTTTTTTTTTTTTGGAAAGTCGTATAGGTTCTGTATACATTATGTGCACAAGAGATGAAAGGACATTTTCAAAGGAAAGGACTTAAATTTTAAACTGAATATTGATTTTATATTGTCTCTAGTATGCGGTTGAGATGAGAGTAGGCTTCAAGGGTTCTTTGGATAAAAAAATAAATAAATAAATAAAAGATTCTACGTCCAGCCTTGTCTGATAGGGAATCACTCTGTTGTAAACTTTTACATACAACCTTTAAGGAGTACAACCTCCAGAGAGATAATCAAAGACCCTTACATTTTCTAAGACTGTACAGTTATATCATAACTGCTATAAAATTAGTGCTATGAATGCAAATGAGTTTCACTTGAGTGTAGAGGTTCGTATTTCTTCATGAAGCTGAACATACCAACAGGTGAACACTGCACAGAAAACACTGTATGGAAATGGACCAAGGCTTTTATGAAAATCATTATTGAAAAGAAAGACACATTGATTAAAGGATGACAAGTAAATATTTAAAGTAAACTTGTACATGGTATATATATATATATAATTATTAAACACACATTTTACGGCCAAAAGTCTGCGGACACCTGATGATGACACCCATATGTGGTTCTACCCCAAATTGTTGCCACAAAGTTGGAAAATTGTATGCAATGTCTTTGTAAGCTGTACAGATCTAAGAGGCCAATAGTGTTCCAGCATGACAATGCCCCGGTGCACAAACTGTGATTCATGAAGACATGATTTCCCAAGGTTGGAGTTGAAGTACTTGAGTAGCCTGCACAGAGACCTGACCTCAACCCCACTGAACACCTTTGGGATGAACTGGAGCATCAACTGCGTACCAGTCCTTCTCTCCTGACATCACTGCCTGACCTCAACCCCACTGAACATCTTTGGGATGTCCTTCTCAGTCCTTCTCTCCTGACATCACTGCCTGACCTCACTATGCTCTGGTGACAGAATGAATATAAATCTCTAGAGCCATTCTCCAAAATCTAGTGGAAAGCCTTCCCAGAAAAGTGGAAGTTATTATAACAGCAAAGAAGGACTAGGTCTGTGATATGATGTTTGAAAAGCTCATACAAGTGTCATGATCAGGTGTACACAAATTTTCAGAAATTGTGAAAGACGTGTCTTTTTTTATATTTCCTTACTTCAAAACACTTCATGCGGTCTTCAGAATACTGACACAAGCTGTTCATACAATATACTGTATACATTAATATATGTTCCAGACTATTCCTTTATACCACAGTGCCTTTGAATGCTTGATTCTGAATGCTCAGAAGGTGTTGATTAATTTTTTTTATAATAAAAGCTCTGACAGTAGTTCCAGCTGCAAGATTTATATTAATGTGCTCATTCTAATTCATTAGCTTTTCTATAGCACCTTACACAAGGACTTGTATGCAGGACACACCATGTTAAATGGATTAAAACATTTGTGGTACCATTAATTGGTCTGGTGAGCCTTTTTTTTTTGTTGAGGAGATGTTAATTTAGCATTTTTTGACGGCGTCATCGATGACAGATATTTCTAAAAGTGAAGGGTGAAGTTCAGAATGTTGTATTTTCCAGCACAATAGACCAAAAGAAAAAGGCTGGTGAGGTAAAAATTATAGCTGTTAAAGCATAAGTGTTAACAGGGATGAACCTGTTTCATGGCTGTTCCACATCACTTTATTAGAAACAGATAAAAAGTATGATGTGCTGTTCTTTAATTAATAAAACATTGCACTTGGTGGCAAATTGCTGTAGTATAAGAGGAATAAATCACTGCCGGATGTGCTGTATTTGGAAAACAAGAAACTCTGTGGTGGTAAAAGTAACTTCAATTCATCTCGAGCCGCATCATACCAGCCTGTCATTGATTAATTTCCTAGAACAGTGTTCCCCTTCCTGTTTTATTCCTTATATTTGGTTATATATGTGTTGTGAAGCCATTGTGAAGATTAAAGACTTAATATAATTTTTTATTTAGGAAAAAAAAAAACGTTATCACCCGAAAAAAAAAAAAAACTTTTGGTTTGTGTCTTTGGGGAAATCTAGATGATAAATTAATGTACATTGCTGTATTTTTAGTTGTGAAGAAATACTGGCAGTACAGATAAATACCTAGAAGGTTAAATTTACCTAGACATGGTTTATTTAGCTCCCTCACGTTCAGTAACTGTTTTACTGAGTGAGTGTGTAGGTGTATGTGTGTGTGAGAGTCTCCTCTGCTCGCTTTGTGTTTGTGCATGTGCACATGTAGATGTGTGTATAATTGTGAGTCTCTTCAGCTCTTTTCGTGTTTGCAGGTGTGTGGTTTGGACAGGAGATGATAGAGTTTTCTTCTTCAACCCCACCATGCAGCTGTCTGTATGGGAGAAACCAGTGGATCTAAAAGACAGAGGGGACCTCAACAAAATCATTGAAGATCCTCCACATAAACGCAAGAAGGACTTGTCAGGTAAGGTTGTGTGCTTGGCTTGGTGCCATTAGCATCCAGCCTCACTGTGTTTTTGAGTTTGTCAGGGCTGAGCCTGTTCACAGGGCACTCCACCAAACATTTCATTGAAGGACAAATTAATGATAGATTAGGTTGGTAAACAAATGTCTGCTCAGGGAATTGATCAGTAGGTGCCGATTTTAAACGCCATACCCTTTATTTCAGGTATCAATTTGACAAACTTATCTCACTTGTAATCCCTACATAATCATAATGTTGTTTGCCGAGAAGGATAATGCCCAAAAAGACTATTGATTGCTGTTCACATGGATTAGCTAATGAGAGCTAATCTGATGTTTCTGCCTCTGCACTTATTGAATTAGTTCAGATCTTGTCTGGAAGTTATTACATGGCTGACTACATTTCCCTGAAGCTTGTATGCTTTTATTGATTTAGTCTTATTGCAGTCGCTGTGATTAGTTATTGATGTTTCCACTTCTCAATTCAGACAAGACGGATAGATGGAATTAGGATTGTTAGTGTTTATTATATTGATTCATATTATGAAAATGCATTTTTTGCATTATTTTAATTTAGGCTGCTGACATTTGCACCACAAATGGTCAGATATTAATTAAGATTATAGCATTTGAGTGAATGTGTCTTGGATAATACACAGTAAATGAGTAGAGAAACACTGTTACATGCTTTTCATCAGTTTTTAGTCATTTAGACACAAGTAGTTTTAGCATTGTCTTGTTATTTATATGCTGTTGGAAAAAAAAGGTCTTATACCATGAGATATTCATTTTGTTAAGGAGGCATGAATCTATTTGAACAGCACATTTACTGAGCTTTTTAAACACTTTTTTTAAGCATTGAATAATGTTTTGCACCATATTTTACTAACAGCACAACAGCAGAATCATAAAAAATGTAAAATAAAATAATAATTATTATTATTATTTATTTATTTATTTATTTATTTATTTTTCTGCAGAGGATGGCTCAAATTCCCCCTCAGCTGATGATGAGGATGAAGATGATAATGAAGGAGACCATATTTCAAAATCAAAACGTAACAAGTATGTCATGCATTGGCAGAAAAATTATTAGATACTGTATGTGATATTTAGCGCTTCAGTGTGTTTAAAACTCATTGGATGTTGGTGCAACTGAAATCTGGCCTGAAATAAACAATCAATCAATCAAAAAATAAATAAATAAATACGACAAAAAAAAAAAAAAAAAAAAAAACATCCCAGAAACTAAGAAAAAATAAATTAGGACTATCTGGAAGTGCTTTATTTACTTTTTACCTTGCTTTGCTTCTTCTCGCAACATCATGTTGTGTGAGGAATCAGTTTAACAGTCACAGTGGTAATAACAGTCATTCTGCCCAAAGATGTCTAAAACTTTCTAGCTATGTATTATTTCCTCACGGTGAATGTCACATTTTGATCAATTTGTTGAATCATGTTATAGCAAAACGGACATAAGCATAAACATTTCAGTTTGTTATCAGATTCCTGAAAAAATATCCATTGTTTGACAGGCAGAATCTTGAAATGAAAATTTCTCTTTTTTCACTTTTAAGAACCTTTTAAATGCTAGAACTTTCCTTGGGATTGAGATAGACGGAAAAAAAAACTCAGAAAAGCGTGTATTTTCAGAATTATATGTAGAAGAAATGTGATTTCCCAGACAACCACATATTTTGTCAGTTTGAATGGAACCCTGGAGCTTTTACCTCCTCAGTGCAGTCGTCACCTTGGGTCCAAGACTGCCTGAGCGAGGTCCTGATCCACTTCCAGGTGAACACTTCCAGTACAAGCGCTACTACCGCAGTGAGAAAGTGATTTGAGCCTGAATTGGCGTTTGTGTCTTGTGCGGGATTATGCGAGATTGGCTTTTTATGTAACTTCTACAGAGTATGATTGACATTGATGAAATTATAATTAATTTGAATTTGAATAGCAGGCTGAGCAGAGACGACTGTTGGGAATAGATAGAGGGAAACACCCATGATATATGCTACAGGTTGAACAGATGTCTTTTTCATTATTTCTTCCAATTAAGATTGGAAGAGCCACCTAGTAATTCTGCGTCTGCCAGTGAGGAGCAGAATACAGAGAGGTGCACAGTGTCCAATCAGATGGTCCTGCCACTCGAACTGCGGATCACGCACTTCAGAGATATGCTCCTAGAGAGAGGGGTGAGTGCACTAAAAGTGCTTTAAAAAACCTCTATTAAGCAACAATATGAAGTTATATGAACTCCAGCAGAGGTGCATTTTATTCAATATGGCTCCAGGGCCATATTAAAATTCATAGTGAGTTTTGAATGTTAATTTCTGAGTTAAAATAAAGATCACTGGCTCTGGAGGACTGGGTTAACCCTCTAGATCAAACAATATTTTCAAGGTATTTCAATTCTTCTCACTATGTAGTTTATTTAATACGAACCACAGTAAACAGATTTTTTTTGGCCTACACTTGGGCATGTGATATTATCACCTTTATTATTGCTTGCTTGCATATATTTGCATTTCCATTTCAATCTCAGGTGTCTGCATTCTCAACATGGGAGAAAGAATTGCACAAAATTGTGTTTGACCCACGTTACCTGCTCCTAGGGCCTGAAGAGAGGAAGCAGGTAAGACTGGGTTAAAGATCTGCACATGAAAGTGGCCTCACTAACCTATATGCCATTTTAATGCCTATTTCTGTATCCAAATCCTGTCTCTGCACTCCTTTGCAGATTTTTGATCAGTTTGCCAAAGCCAGGATAAAAGAAGAATATAAAGAGAGAAAAAACAAACTCCAGCAGGCAAAAGAGGAGTTCAGGAAATTACTTGAAGAGTCCAAAATTACATCCAAGTATGTTCATGTGCCTTATTGCCTCAATTGTTATATTAGCACAATGTGTACCAGTGAGGAAACATATTGCCCTAAAATCTTGACCTGAAATGTATTTATTCAGCTATTGTGTCAATAATGGATGTGATCTGTGGTGCAGTTCTAAGCCTCTTTGACTTGAGATGTTTGATCTTGTTTCCTTTTGCTAGTTCCTGAATGGAGAGAATTCAAATTCAAGTCTGTTTGAAGGTTTCTTTTTTTGTACAGTTAACAAAGTTCTGCTCCTACTTTTACAATGTGTATCTAGTCATTTATACCCACGACACATTTACTTCTTAGAGAATTGGTAAGAAGAAGCACCTGAATGAAACATGTATGAGTATTAATATTAACTGTTTTCTTAAATGAGAGGAAATGTGACTTTTAAAATGTGCCGATGCAGAGATAACGAGAGACGAATGATCTCACATTTCTCCTAAGGCACTGAACATTCTCAGTCCTTAGCCACACCATAACGTGTGTGTCAGCACTGAACTCAAAGCCGAGGTCTGGCGCAGAAAGCTGAAAGAGTGTGAAAGAATTGCTAATGTGTCTTTATGTTGGTAATTCTCATGTATCCATTTCTTTTAGTCCCAAGAACGAAAATAGATCAGAACTCAACTTAAGTTCATATCCAGCTACCAAATCAACAATAACCAAACCTGTATTAAATCACAAAGGCAGGGAGATGAGCAGTACATGCGAATGAGCAACAGTATATCAACACTGCAGTGAAATGGAAAATTGGATGGCTCCAGCAGCCTGTGACAGCATGGCTGATTTATTCCTGCTTTTTCCATGTAGGTCAACTTTCAAAGAGTTCTCCGAGAAGTACGGCCGAGACCCGCGCTTCAAACATGTTCCCAAGCAGAAGGACCAGGAGCTGCTTTTCTCCCAGTTCATCAGCGGGCTCAAGAAGCGTGATAAGGAAAACCGAATAAGGCTGAGGAAGATGAGATGAAGCCTCAATAGGCTGTGAAATAAACTATTTTGTTTTTACAGAATGCCTTCTCGACAGGAATCAAGTCAAATGACACAATATGCCACTGCATCTGACTAAGTAAATGAAACCCATTGCAGCGCCTGCAGTTTTTATTTCAACTCTGGATTTTCAGACCAACAAACGCACAAACAGCAAAGCACCAGAGCCAGCCAGGTTCGACTTTAGAGGTAGTTCAACTCTGAGACTGATCTGTTTCATATTGAAGCTCTTACAATTCAATGTTGCAAGATGTCATATTTAAAAAAAGTAAGTAAATAAAATAAAATAATGTGTATTTCAATAAATAGGCAAAGTGTACTGTTGGAAGCCATTGACCTGAGCATACAGGTATTAAATGATTTTTTTTTTTAAGAACTGTAAATACATGATAAATGAGCGCTGTAATGAAATGTTGTGGACTGTCATGTGGAGTAAGTGGAATGTCCCAGCAGAACGTCTGATTCTACAGCTGTGAGAGTTGCCAAGTTGTCATATTTTGGTGGATTTTTTCACATTGTCTAAAGTGTTCGTTGTGGTTAAAATTGTGATTGCTGTTGGAAGATTGAAATGATATAATTGACATATCTTTAAATCAGTCACCTGTTCTTGAATTTGTTCTAAAATCAGAATTCTTGCCAATAAAGGTTTAAGCATACACTACATTAAATGCAATAGTGAGCAACATCATTTATTTATCACAGAGGCTATTTGTTCTCTCAGCAGACTTTAATGTTTCTGCTTTTGAGTTCCAACACCAACACAATGTTCCTAAACTGGTCAGAACAACATAATAATTAGGTTGTATTCAAGCCTAATGTAATAAAATTGTGGATTTGATATGTCAAATATTTTTGACCTTGCAGTCGTATTTGTATTGATAAGGACACACACACACAATTTTACTACTTGTGTTGTGTACAGTAGCTACATAGCCCTGAAATAGCCCAGAAGTTGCTTTTTTTAAGTCTAAATGCAATGTAACACATTGTTAATGTGGTTAGCAGAGTTTCCATATTACTAAATCACTTAAACATGCTATGTGTCTAAATGCTTATTACTAGTCTGGGTTAGCTACCTCTCTGTCTAATGCAAGCTTTATCTTAATGAATTTTCATATTAAGGAAGTGCTTATTTATTTATTTATTTATTTATTTATTTATTTATTTATTTATTGGCAGCACGGTGGTGCAGTGGTTAGCACTGTCTCCTCACAGCAAGAAGGTCCTGGGTTCGATCCCCGGGTCACCCAGGGTGCCTTTCTGTGTGGAGTTTGCA
>JAQMYM010000006.1:16227477-16243130 GCA_030014255.1 Parauchenoglanis ngamensis
TATATATATATATATATATATAGATATAGATATAGATAGCACACTAGCCAATCTGTATTCCTCGTGACGTCATCACATAGCAGCTGTAAGTGACTTTGTGGTAGCTTTGTATTAGTAATTTAATTGAATTATCAGTTAAGATTATCACACCATGCTTCTGAAGGTTGATTTATAGTTGAATTGATGTGCTGCATGAAGAAGCTCTCAAATCCAATCTATCAGATTAGAGTTCAATTGTGTGTCTACCACACAAAGACACCGCTACTGAGAGGGGTTGATGTATTGGAACGCTCGAGCCAGCATGATGCGAATGTTACTCATTCTAATCTGATTTGTGCCAATGTCTAGATGTGCCACTGGCCATAAAGCCTGTAGCAGAATCACTCTATTGAGCTTATAATAAACACATCTCTCTCTAACAGCTCACACATGTCTTTCTGATCCTCATGGTGATATACATATTCTGAAAATGTTGTCTTACAAAGTGCAAATTAAATTGGCCACAGAAATGTCTGAGTAATCTGCCTGTGCCGACAATGTTTGCTTACTCTGCTAGTAATAAAAGCTTCTCAAGTGTAGACAGTGTATTATAATGCGTTAGACTTTATGATATTTTGAAATAAGGGAAATGTGCAAGTGTAAGGATCTGAGTGACTTGACAATGGCCAAATTGTGATGGCTAGACAACTGGCGTCAGTGCATCTCCAAAGCAGCAGATCTTGTGGGGTTTTCCTGGTATGCAGTAATTAACACCTACAAAAAGTCCCCCAAGGAAGGACAATCGGTGAACCAGCGACAGGTTTGTGGGTGCCCAAGGCTCATTAATGCACATGGGGAGTGAAGCCTAGTTCGTCTGGTCCGATCCCACAGAAGAGCTACTTCAGAACAATTGCAGTACATTACTGAAAAAGGTAATACTGGGAATGATAAAAAAACATCAGAACACATTGCTATGAAAACCAGTCAGAGTCACAGTCAAAACACAGTCAAAAGTGCCTACAATGGGCCCTGTGTGTGTCGCTTATTTGGGGAAGAGATAGCACCAGGATACACTATGGGAAGGAGACAGTGTGATGCTGGTAAACCTTGAGTCTTGCCATTTATGAGGATTTTACTTTGGCACATAGCACCTATCTAAACATTATGGCAGACCAAATATACCTTCATGGCAATGGTATTCCCTAATAGCAGTGGCCTTTTTCAGCAGTATAATGTGCCCTGCTACATGGAAGTTAACAATCCAGTGCATATATCTAGTTCAAACCATGTATGCACATTTTTTAGTGATGTAGAAGCTGAGGAACTGTCAGTGCTACCATTTCTACATTGCTGCCAGTTTTTGGAGCACTAAACAAAACAGAGAGTGACATTGTGTACTATGTTCATACTGTATCAGAGCTATCTGATGTATGCCACATATAAAAACACAAGTAGTGGCAACATTGTGACTCAATGCAACAGGTGGAGATAAAATAGATGAGCCAAAATTCTAATCTGAAAGTCCCGAAACTCAAAGGCTAGATGCTAAGGGTGTTAAATCACACCATCTGTGTAATGCTATTAAAATGTCTCTTGGGCTGAACTTGTGCTCTGCTGTGCTGTACTTTTCAAATTGCACTTTAAGCTCTGTCTCACAGCATGTCTTCCACAAACTGCTCACTTTCAGTTTTTACAAATGTCATGTATTTGCTATAATCCTGCCCAACAATAACATTTTCACTGATCCTCTTCAGCCATTGGCTTTTGGCAGGTGTTAGGGTAGTGTATATTGCTCCAAAGTCAGGTTAGAGTTCTGTTAGTCATATAATAAGTAAAAGTTATTGCTGTGAAACACCAGTGTGTCAAGTATAAAATGTATAGGAATGCTTTTACTGGTGTTTTTTAAAGTGATGAAGACGGTAAAATATGTCAAGAGACACCTGGATATATTTTGGAGAGTAATTCACCTGGGAATGTCTTGCTTCTTTTATATTATACAGTATATATAGAGAGAGATATTGGGGAATGCTTCAGAGATGACAAGAAAAACAATGCTCATGGGGACAAAATGCTCCAGAATGTTTCAGAATATCCTGTAGTTTGTCCTATAGGCCTATAATCTTTATATTAAGCAAATGAATTTATATCAGTGAGTGTCAAAATAGTAAAAAATAAATCATTAAAAAAAATCACTTAGCTCTCCTTATATAATTTTGCCACAGTAACCTGTTTGTACCATTGCATTTATGTGAAATTTAGTTTGATTTGATATGACTGTAATAAGAAAAAGTACAAAAGGCCATAACAAAACTTACTCATATAAATATAATCATGCAAATTGTTACAAATATTCTGAATTACCAATGTGTGATCTGTTACAACTTTCTCAAAACATACTTAAGAAATAAAATATGGATAAGAGATTGATTTATGGCTGGATAAGTTAGTATGAGAATTTCTTAGTTTTTTAGTTCTAATTAGAGACACATCTTTTCTGACAGCAAATGGAAGACAGCCTGAAGTCATATTTATTTCCATATCCAAATGTCAGGGTCTGTGTAACCCTTTAGAAATCTCTTTGGAAATATGTTAATAGAAAAGTTGTTCTTTGGATGTGTTCTTAGCTTTATAAATGGTTCTAGTTTGGAAACTTTTATGACATATATTGTATCATTATTTTCTACGTGTGCAATGACTGAGGGCTGTGTTTAGTAGTAAGTAAAAAAAATAAATAATTTTTTTAAGTAATAAGCTAGACTCACAAAGCAGTGAACTTTTGGGTTAAAGAAAATTACTGATAAAGCTAACCACACTTTTGCTATAATTCACAATAGGTTGCCTAAAAGGTAGAGATAATTAAATAAACATATAAGTAAATAAATAAATACATAAACTTCAGACTAATATGGTAATATAGACAAGAGAAGGCAAATATTCAAATAAACATCTACTAGTTGTGTAATATATTGTGATTGTACTGAGATTGATAGTCATGGTTACTACCCTAGTGTGCTATCTTAGCCAGCAAATGGAATCCAGTCCAGCTATGGCTGAGAATGGCTGCTCAGTAAAAAAAACAAAAAAAAACAGCAATGATTTAACTTTACTTTGATTTCATTTAAAATTCACATGACAGTTTCACTAAACTGTATTATATGAGCATTTACATTTCATTCAAGAATACAAAATAATCAGCAGATGATTTTAAATAACTATAATAGATTGTGTCAAGCCTCTGGTATACATTAATTTAAGATTAATGATTAAGATCAATTAAAACAACTAAAAGAGCGAAAGAGTCTATAAAAGTAAAAAATTAACATCCATATCTATTTTTGTCTTCCCTGTTCCCCCAGCTTTGCAATTATTATTGCAAAAGTCATTAATGCCAAACAGATTTTATGTATATCCAGTCATCTTCTCATTTTTCCAAAGTGTCTTTCTGAGATCTATCTTGCTTGCCTGGTAGTCTTGCATATTTTTTAATAGTGTTTTTATAATTGATATAAAAAAAATGATTGATAAAATGATATCAAGTTTATCTTTTTTTTAATTATTTGATTTTTTTAAATAATGTTTTGAACTCCTTTGTATGAAAGTTTAATTAATAAAAAACCTGCAGTTTCATTAAAACTGATTTTCACTGTAAACTCACCTCCGTGCAATTTTAAAGGCATGAATACAGCGTTATAGGCGGGTGTGTGCAGCTAAAGAATTCATATAGCTGTTTGCCCTTAACAGCTTTATGTTCAAATAAAGATGTGATAAAAGCTCTACATTAATGGAGAGGGATGGTTCATTATCAAAGAGCATTCGATCTGAACATCAGACGTATACCGATGTCTTATAATTATGCTTCTCAGAACAAAGCTCTCAACACAAACTTCTACATGAACTATGATGATGTATTTATTGAATTTTTAAAAGGTTGAACCATACAGGATGTAATATCTCATATTCAAGTGTTCTCCTAATTGAATTGTGAAAGAAAGGCATACAACCATCACAAACCAGGCATTGCTACAAGAGCAAGAGTTTGTGTATTCTACACATCCTGTGTTTGGAGTTTTCAGGTCCAGAAACATACATTAGTAATGTTCTTGTTCATGTGGTAGATACTCTTCTGGGTTCAACACCACCAAACATAAGACTTCTTTAATAAATTGAGCTGTACAATTGGCTCACTGTTCACTGTTTGTTCATGATATGTAAAGTGAAATACACTTTTTTTTCTAAAGCAGTAAGGATAAGGATATGAATGTGAATTTAGTTGGTAATGGACAGAACTACAAAAAAACAAGCTCAAGGGGCCAAGAAGAGCATGGCCTCTTTACCCATTGTATCAGCCCAGGGCATTTTACAAGCATAATGTATGATTCACCTGTGTGCAGGTGTCATGTATTTTGTTTTGTTTGTTTCACGTTTCATGCCAATTTCTGTCAGCAACCACAAGGCAGCAATCCTTCATGATTCCACTTTACGTTTATATATACGTTCAGCACAGAAATATAAGACGATGCAACAACCTCGGTACAGTTCTTAAAGCGTACATTATGCATTCATCATACACCTGAGTTAGATATGTTCTCCAGTAACAACATAATAACCATTCCAACATGATAAACATATAAAAAATGAAAAGAAAACTCATTTTGTCTATCTGCACTGTGTTTAGTTCTCCAGATGCAAATACACAAAGCTCTGCTTGTTTCTGTCCCACATACACTGCGGAAGAGGTGGCCATTTAATATACACAATAATGGGCAGAAAAGAAGCTGAATCCATTTCTGCCCAGGACAGGGAAAACTAATAAGTCACATTTTAATCATTTTGAGAAAAACATACAAACAAACAAAAAAGAAAAAAAAAAAGATAGAAAAAATATTCAACCTTGGGATAAAGTTTAATTATACGGAATTACTGATAATAGATCATTATTATCTACTCTATGGGAGGTACTTTATAAGGCACATGTAAAAATATTATTTTCATTATTTTCAAACAAATGACCAAGTCAACCTTTTTACAACAAAAGCCTAGCAGGGTTATAGCGAAAAATGAAACAAACCCGTGTTCTTACACTAATATTCCATAAAAATAGCAAGTAATCATTACATAATTCATGCTTTGAGAAGTAAACTTATAGCTGTAGAATGTTAGCCATGGGTAGGCCTACCTCTAGAGAGGTATTCTCTTAAGGAGCCTTCCATAGTTTATGTGGGTCACATGACCAAAATACCTGAACCTGATTGGCTCATAAGAGTTGCTAGGTTTTTTTGACCCAAAGTATCTAACTGTTTGACATAATAAGGACTTCCAGATCAGTATCTTGGAATGTTGTAGAAACTTTTGCAGTGTTAGTGTGGCTAATGAAGGGGAAAACCTAGCAAATGTGTGAAATTCAATTTTGACCAAATTGTAACTTGGGCAGATTTATCCAGATACAAACACTAAATCAAGAACCATTTATTAACAATAGAACAATAGAAAATAGACTTTATACTGTTTTGTTGGTTGGTTATAGGGGTGTACCACAATGCAGTTAACTTTGTCTGTATTTGTCCAGTGTTCAAAATATTCATATCTGTATTTTTTTTTTTTTTACTGTGCTCCAGTGTTTCTGTAAACATAGTGGTAAGGTATTTAATAGCTAAAATATTTATTATTTAATAATATTTATTTTTTAAAATTGTGTGCCTCCTATTCATATCTGCTTAGAACACATTAAATGTTCAATCTGAATAATGTATTCTTATTCTGTTAAATCAGTTAGTGTTATGGACAAATATGCAGTACACTACATGATGCCATAGCTTTAGAATATTTGACTAAAATGGTATTTGATGCTTATAATGCAAGAGAGGTTTATATGTATTAAAAGTGAGCATCTGAGGGCTCCGAGTGAAGCAACAGAAAAGCATTCATTCTATCATCTGATCGTGAGTTCAAATCCCAACGATGCTACGACCATCTGTGGCTGAGAGTTCAAGAGGCCAAAACTGGCCTGTGCTATTGGGGAAGAAGGGAGGGAGGAAGGTGTAGCATACTCTCTCTCCACTGTCATACAGCAACACTAGCCAATCATGGGCATCTGCGAGCTCATGCATGCAGAGGTGGGTGGATAGCACTTTCCTGCAAGTGTGTTCTGCTGCCCCTGATGTTGCATGAGCAGCATGAGAAAGCATGTGCTAGCCTTCACCCTCCCTGGTTTGTAGCTGTCTAGAAATCACCCCCCCTCCCATTCTGTCGTAATTTAAGTGAAATTAGTACATGCTAGTGACATGGATTCAGTGTTAGGCAATTAGATCTATGATTAACACTACATTTAAGGGTAAAGTGACAGATTTTTGTTGACATTTTACTCAAGTGAAAATGCTGACTTCCGAGACATGACTTAAAAACCTAAAACATCAGAATTATACTAATAACTATACAGAATTATACACTGTAGTCTACAACTGGGGAAAATATTTATAACTGCTATCACAATGTCATTGCTATAAAGTTTTCATTGACTACCTTGATAACTTAACATTGGCATTACATGAGGCCTAATGTATAAACTTTGTAAATGCAGAGCCTTGGCTACTGCTATATTCATAGAATTCATAAAAGAGTTCAACTGAATGGAAATCCAGCAATTTTCCTGACTTTGACTTCTATGCCTTTTTTCAATGACACATAAGTTATTATTATGCATCTGTGCAGCTTCAGCTTGTTACTTTGTTATATTTTTTTTTCTTTCTTGATAAAACATTTAACATTTATCTTTATGAAAAAATAAATAAAATTAAGTCCAAATAAAGAAAAATCGGTTCACTAAAATGTCAAACCTATTTACTGCAACAGTTTATAGATGAACACACGCATGTTCTGTATGTTAGTGATAAGTGGTCTGGAGTGGCTAGACTGACTGACTTACTCTATTCAAGACACAGAGTAACTAAGGGAGATGGATGGAAAAAACCCATGAGGAGATATTCTTTCAGCAACTGACCTTGATCTTGAATAACCAGATTTGAAGTGCTCTATTTGATTAGCAAAACTGAGTCATAATTATATTATGTAAGTAGTAATTATTTCTCACAGTATGTGGACTACACTTCAGCAAATGGAACCTGTGGTTGATAAAAGTTCATAACTAATTTATGAATGTTAATCAATTTTGAATGTGAATTGTAAATGTACATATAATATAGAAGAATCAAATGTCAAAAGTTCATCCGACACTATTGAATTACTTGAATATTGCAACTACAGTAACTCTTATTATACCTACCTCCAAGTTGTATATCAACATCTGGGTTTAGACATGTTAACGCTATAAAACATTTGCAGATTCCTCCTTCAAAGTATCAGACTAAAGACATGAAGCATGCAGCGTTTTATGGCGCTTCAAATGTTTCCTTTCACACACACTGTATCTTTTAGTTATTTTGTGACTCATTACAGCTAAATTCACATTTTTTCAAGAACAATGTTTTCTGCCTCAGTTTTCTATTCAGTAATCGCTTCAACATTTCAAAGCGTCTTAAATTGGGTGAAATTACTCATGAAACTATAACACACCATTTAACAATACCCTTGACAGACTAAATGAGGTAGGAAAGCTTAATGCATTCTTTTGTGCAGATGCAGCTGGGACAGGAGCAAACAGATGCCCGTTGAAATGATGCTGTTGCATCCTTGTGATAAGGAAAAGATGAGTTTCCAGCTGCAGAAAGAATGTCAATGTCAATATTCTACCTAACTGTGATTTGCATATGTCTTAAGACGTAAATAATAAATGCGCCTAATTATCTCCGTGTTTTAATGTGCACGCTATGGCTTTCAGCCCATTTACACATCACAACAAAACACATTAATTAGCACCATATTTTGGGTCATTGGACATAATGGAAAATACCAGTAATTTAGGAGAAACAAATGAAATTTTAGTGAATGAGTGAAGTCATTATAGCTGGCTCATATGGTGGCTCTGAGCAAATGGCATTGGAGGACTGCGGCTCTGAGCCGTGCTATTATAAAGATTTTCTAAGGGAGTTTGGGGAGATGCTTCTCATTTTCAGGACAAAGATAAGTAGATGTGTGTTGGTGTGTGTGTGTGTGTGTGTGTGTGTGTGCACATGCATGTTTAAGCAATAGATCAAAACCACAAAAGTAAATAATATGCTGTACTGAACATATAATGGCAAGTTTAAAATTTTCTCATGTTAATTTTGACATGTTTCTAGCTACATAGTTATTATCCAGCAAAGATTCCCCTTAGACATTATCCTGAATATTATCTATAGGCTGTAGTAGCACTTAGATGTATTTACTTATGACAGACAATTGCTACCAAACATTAAAATAACGTATTAAGTTTAAACTGACCTTTACCCGTAAACCTTCAAAGATCTGGCTCGCTTGTCTATCTCACTCAGCTAGCTAATGGCTTTCCTGTACTATATGTTGAATTTTAAGCCGTGAAATGTAGATATCTTCAGGGCTACCGACTAATAATTTGCAGATCATTATCATAATGTTTCTTTTGAAGCATTTAAAAATATCTCCACTGTCTCAGACATTGCTGCTGCTGATTAAACATTTGGCTTAGTGTAGATTTTCCACAGTTTATCTGTGTTATTAATAACTGTGTTACTTTGATAGGGTCTTAAAATGTGTTTTTTTTTAAACTGAAACAGTATTCTTGGGTTAAATGCATTATTATTTATGTAATGGTGATCAGAAATAAATTTAGCAAAGTTTAATATTTTTAAAACTTTGGTAAAACTACTATAAATTAATTATACTCATAATAGGTAAAAATATGTAATCAAGTAATGTAATGAGCGTACATGTGGTTTTTTACTTTCCACCCCTGCTTCCAATACACCTGATTCAACTAATCACCTAATTAACATCCCTTCCTGAGTTGAACTGGGTGTGTTAGGCTATGTTCACATTACAAGCCTCATTGTTCAATTCCAATTGTTTAGATCATATTTGCCTATTTATGATTTATTTATGAGCATATTTGACGGTTCGCATTCCTGTAACTAACTGTGATATAAAAACATCTGTCCTCCAAAATGTCACACATGCACACTGATTTTTTACTCTCCTCCATTGGTGTTTTGGGTTGCTGCCACTCTTCTGACAATTTGTGCTACCTTGTTGAAAAATGCTACTGTAGTGTGAATAAATGCTACCAATAGCAAAGATCTTAATCATAGCCATTAATCTAACCCTAACCTTAACCCTAAAGATTAAAGCTTAATGTTAACCCAGAGATCCTAACCTTCAACCTAACATGCAACATTTAAGTAGCATATCTCCATACATAGCACAAATTGACAGCACACCATGCTGGCTGATGACGACAGCACTCAGCACATGTGTTTAGTCAAAAAGCCATATGAATTCTGATCTGAGCGTTCTCATTCATGTCACATAGCCATGAATCATATACATACCGGATTTAGGACCACATATAAAACTGACTCAAATGTGATTTGAAAAGATCAGGTTTCTGTGCCCACACAACCCTGAAAAGATCAGATTTGTGTAACATTAAGTAAAAAAAAAGTCACTTCAGCATGGTAATGTAACGTAAAGCAAGGAAAACATTGAAATGTTTAGTATAAGCACCCAAAACCACAGGAACTTATGATATGTTGTTTAGTGCTCAAGCTTGCTACTGATGCAGAAATGATTAGACTAAATTATACTTCAGACAATTATAAGAATATACATACTATGATATTTATAGTAATAAAAGCTGTAGACTAATTCTGATGAATTTGGTGAAATTCTTAGCCCAAAGCTGAGCTTAACTTGTGATGGCATTATTCAGTCTTGCAGCAGAGAGACAGGAATAAGCTTGAGCAATTGCGCAATCAAGCAGCATTTCCTTTTCCTGGTATAAATTGTATACCATCAGCTCCATGCTATTCTTTGGCTGAAGGAAATGACAGTCTGATGTGCTAAAATGGTTTTTGATTGTACTTGTGGAACAGAGCAAACTTCATTTTGGCTTATAAAAACAAAGCGTGTTACTTTTTCTTAAAATATATCTTATCTCTTATTTTCATCTTATTATTTTATATCCACGTGTGTAATAGAGCTAATTTTGTTTTTGGCAAAGGAGTTTGGGAACCAGACTTTTGTGATGATATGATATGTACTGTAAACCATATGTTGACTGTATATTTCTATGCATTAATGAAAAGATTAAAAATTATTATGCATCTGTTCATATAGGATTAAACTTTTGCATTCCTTCTCACATGCCCCTTATTCTCATGATGGTTTCTGAATGAATCTGAATGTTAACATTAAGTGCCACTTTTGATGATCCTTACCTGTGTACTGCATGTTGTACACATCTACAATTGATCATTATTAATCACTTTGACAATATGTTTGGGCAGTGATAGTCTAGACATAAAGCATACATCAAATATGAATGTAAAATTAAGTCATGAAGGGTAAGAAGTGGGAGTAATGTAGATGTGTGTACCATGCCTGAACACTCAGCTATGTACACTTTGTATTTTTGCACAGGTTCTTTATTGCTTCTGACTTAATGCAATATTTATACTATATTAAACGGTCCTGTCCCATTATCCAACAGTACAGAACCTATATCTTTATCATGTGTTGGTAACATTATGAAAGTTCAAACCGGCCCCGAGTCTACAAATCAAACTTGATGTATGTAAATTATTTAATCAGCTAAATAATGTAAACATCATACCAAGTATAAAATTAAAAATGACACTCTGTAGCTGTGGTGTGCTGCTTCTCTTCTTGTGTAAAATATAAGTAATACTTTGATGTGTTTATTCAACTAATCCAATCCCTCAGGCAATGGCCAGTGGGTTTTAGGTAATGTCTTGGCACACTTGGTTTTAGAGTGGGGTTTTTTATGTTCTTTTTCTGGCTTAAACCAGTGTTTTCACAAGATTGAAAACGGTATGACAAGTGACACATCAAGGCTTTCGAAGGGTTTCAAAGCATGGAAACATTTCACCATGGACACTAACCAAGAGGCTGCAAGAATCCTAAAATGCTGGTTTTCAAGATTTGCACTTGTTGTACCAGCAGAAAATCCCTATGCACTTGAGAAACATAACAGAATTTTTTTTATCCACCAAATGACAGGTAGTGTTTTGAACTGGTGTCAATGATTTTTTAAAATTCTGAAAATTCTTTACACATTCTAACACAGATAGGATCCCTGACACTTTTGGTTCGGCAAGCAAAAAAAGCAGCTGCATTGTGTGATTCCTGTTAAATACTTATGGATTTTTGTCCCTTGTAATGTTCAGCCGAAGCTTTCAGGAAACATGAAGCAGGTCTCTGTGGTTTTCTCAGTAGTGTACAATCAGTTGGGAACAACTAACGACTAAAGCACGGTTATTATAGACTGATAACTGGAGAAATGGCCATGGCCATTTCTAAATACACAGTGCAGAACAAGACTATTTAAGATGAACTCAAACATTTCTGACACTGTCTCTCACAAAAAGGCATAACTATTTATTAAGCATGTGTTCCCCCTAAGCACATATTTATGTTTAGACCCATATTGGTTCCTTACAGGATTAATAAAATGCAGACAATGCTACTGCATATGGTGTACTTGCTACTGTGCTACTTTACACTCTTGTTCCTTTTCATTTTGTTTGATTTATTATGAAGGCCATTCACTATGGACCCAATAAACACAGAGTAAAATGTTTCTTAGGTAAGTGAAACAACACCTATAATTGCAGCAAAATAAAGGGGTGGCAAAGTGTATTTCTGAATACATAACTACTACCAAGGATAATTCAAGCACAAGCAAGAACAAACCATTATTATCAAAGATGATAATTAAATGGATTATGCGTTTCAGAATGGCTGGAACAAAATGTTGGGCCAGTCCTTTATTAGTTATATACCTTCAGTGAACTGGCAGTCTCTTAGTAAATGTCACCCATTTAGAGCAAATTATTTAAAATTTAGGCAATCACATGCTTGTCTTTTTTAATAATCCGCCTTGGTCATTTGCACCTCTGGCATACCATCTGCAGCAGACAATTGATCTAGGCAGAGTGGATGTGGGAACAAAGGTCTCTCTGGCTCGGGCCTCATGTTTAATTCTCAGATCGTCTCACTGAGAGACTGATCATGTCTCGTTTTCGTTCTCCTGGTGCTCTTAAATAACTAATGCAATGCAGCGCCATTGTTCATTCTGGCTTATTTGTGCATTAGCATGTGAAGATGGTCAACCGATGGGACTGTCACAATCCTCCTCTCTAATTCAGTGCTGAGACTTATTCCCTAGCCCATTAGCAGCCATGACAGAGTGATGTGTTCTGGATTAGATTAGCAATATTAGGAGAATGCTAATGTTGGAGAATATATTACAAGAATTCTAACACTGAAAGATGAGCAAGAAAAGCCTTGGCCAAATGATGTAATGTCTTCAGTAATCTGAATTATTGAAAGTAAGCAGGACTGTCTGACCTTGTGATTCAGCTTCTAGGATAAGGACTGTGAAGGAACTGTTACATAATAAGCTGAATCAAGATCTACTTCTTTCTCATGTTAATAATTCAAATTAATATAAAATATTTACTCTCCACCATAAAGTTCACAGGAAGAGACAGTATCTCATCCATGCGACTTTATATAACATTGCCAACAATGCACGTTCCACTATCCAATATTTCTTGACATTTCTATTTCATTTTAAATAAGCACTTAAGTCCTTTTTCATGTTCAAGATGATTTGCAGTTTTTGGACTCTTTTGGGAACAAGTTCTCAGTTTTGGAAGGCCCGCTAACCATATAATTCACTTTTTGCTGTATTAGTTTCTGGGTTTAGTGCTTTTGTGAATATATTTCCCCCTGTCAATTTTCATCTACCAGACTAAAGAGAAAAGCTGTCACCTGATTAAGATTAGCATTTCATGCTTTTTTGTGTTAAGGTCACTGAGACTGAATTACTGGCAAAAAGCCCAGTCACCTTTAAACACCTCATCAGCAGATACTTTTTCTGGGCTTCATTTTGTCTCTCTTGACCTGATGTTCTTGTATTGATCCAGGCCCTCTCGTAGTAGATTTCCAACCATGTCCTTTGGAGCAAATTAGTGGAAATGTGCTGTTAAATATATAAAAACACAGAATTGTGAAATAAACTATTTCACAGCTTTCCACTTTTATTAAAAATTACTTTAATTGCTAATATAGATTTTCCATCCCATTTCAGGTTTCATGTCAGGCATCTGTCACATTATAATGCTGTTTATTGGAAGTGCATTTGTAATGCAGTAGGAAACTCATGCTCATGTTTAAGTTTTTAAGTTTAAATAATATTCTGTTTCTATAGCTTTGTGCAAGTTCCTAACTCAAGCCTTTAAGAAGTGCTGAAGTAGTGTTTAGGACATTCTCTGATCAAGTGAACGCTGCAACTGACTGCTGTCTTTGTTAAGGTTTTATTGATCTTAACAATAAGGACAGCACAACATTTTATTGTTTGCCAGTGGAAACATGAGGTCCATAACCTGAAGCAGAGACAGGGCTGTTTTCATCAAAACCAATCCCCAGTAAGTTCCATCTTTTGATTCTTTTGCTCTTGGCTACTATAAGAGGGCAGGCAGAGAATCAGTGGGCTTATATAGCCTGAGAGAGCTGCTATATAAAACAAAATAGAACAAGAGAAAGGATTCTGTTCTTCACCTGTGAAATGTGCTATCTGAAACATCATTTTTCTCGGGGTTTACATTCTTGAAGATTAATACAAGACATTCGAGGTTAAAGCGGCAAAAACAAAACATAAAAATACTTTATGCCTTACATTTAGATACAGCACTTTTTCCATCCCTCATTTTTTCTAAACTTTTTTTGCCACATGCAATAACATAAAAATAAGAAGTGAAAGCGAGCCAAGATTCATAAAACCTGGCAAATTCACCACAGGTGATTTCAATTTAATGGATTTAATCAGTGATTTCATCCCACCATTATAGGATCCACAAGGCAATTATATGAAGTCTCTGTCAGAAAAATATATACAGTATATCCCAGCCATGCTGATTTAATTAACACTGCATGTAATCATATTAGTAATATTACCAAGCTGTACTTCACCACAGCTACCACAGAGTGAAGCACAAATGAAAATTACACCATTAAATTGCTTTTTTGAGCAACAATTTCTGAATGAAATCCAGAACTGGATGCTGAGGATGCTTGAATTCAATCCAGATTATAAGCATTCCTGTATTATTCGCTAAAATACAATTCAGTTTGAATTTTATCCTATCCTATGCTTTTAGCATTTTTTTGGACAAGGAGTTGGAACATGGCTATTGAAAAAAGTTTGATTTTAAATGCTTTGTATATACATTTCACTCATATCATTCACCTACCAAAGAAAGTCCAAAGAAAGAGGAAGGCCATGTCTTTGCTTTGACTGGAGAGATTTGAATGTGACTGTAGTAAAATGCAGCTCTATGTAATGAAAATGCAGCTTCAGCTTTGGAGCAGCTCTGTGACTTTCAGTAAGCTAGATATAAGAATTGAATTGAACTTGATCAAAATAAGGGCAGGGGAAAATGCATTGCTCCCTATAGAAGGGTCCTACGAATACTTGGTTGTGCCTTATGGTATGGTCAATGCTACTTCAAACTTTAGACAGACTCCTGTAGCTTCCTGGATATTCTGTTAAAGAATCATTCATTCCCATTTTTTGTAAAAGTCAACACATTATAAGTAGAAGTTGGAGCCATAGTCTTATAACACCAAGGTAGTCCATTTAAGCTGTTTCCATGTGCTTATATCTCAGGGAAAATATAGAGAGACATTGCAATGCAGGGAATAAGCATGAGACATTGAGACAATGGCTGGAGGTGGTCGGCATCCGTCTGTTGTTCTGATAGATCTCCATAATCTTCAAAAAATCTGGACCACTAAGAGATGGGCTTTGAATTTTCCAGATCCAATTTAACGATCTTATGTCCTATAACAAGCTCATGTCATCCTGCTAGAGTGTAGCATTTTGGCTCCCAACTTACTTACATTCAACAAGGATGTCTGTTGGGGACAAGAGGAGGATCCAGCATCCAGTTAGTAACTTCAGGGGAAGTCTATTTCTACCTGACAGGTTGCTGGTATTGGCAAACTCCACACAAATGATAGAGGAACTGGCAGCTGTATTTACACATTATGTTCATTAATGTAGTACTTGAGCCATAGCAAAACTCCCTCATATACTTCTTGCAGGTACAATAGTTCTACCTTTCATAATTCAATGGCCCTGGTTGCACTGTCACAGACTTTGTGATATATTTCTTTCTGAATGAATGATTTAACCACCGTTATTGTATTCAGTCTTCAGGAGAGGTGCTGAATGCTGACATCCTGGACCTAAATCTCATTTCACTGCATCCATCCTGACCATCCTTCTCCTTGTCCCAGGGGTCATCCTGCACATCTGAGGGCACCATCAGCTGTTTATCACACACTGTATATACATTTGCTTATAGTTTTGCCTACTGATATGGGTTATTAAACAAACTCTTTACCATAAGAGACAACTTTCTCAGCCTCAAAATCTGCTCATGTTGAATAGAGAAAGCCCAGTTGACACATAAAAAATCTATCTTTTCGCTGCAATGTTTTACTGCACAATTAATTCC
>JAQMYM010000006.1:16248439-16264325 GCA_030014255.1 Parauchenoglanis ngamensis
TATTGCCTCAACCCAGTGCATTGATGTCATCCAGTTTTCTAAACACACATATACACAAGCCTTTTATTTGCACCATCATATAGCGATAAACATCGATTATATGTCTACTTAAAATGAACTGTCAGCACATGTCGGTGAGTTATGTGAAACTTGAGAAGTTTGGAGTTTCTATATGTTGAAATATGCTGGGCAGTTCTGTTAAAGGTAAATAAGCAGAATTTTCAATTAACCATTAAGTGAAATAAATGTGTCTGAGTCGCCGCACGTTAAGCATTATGGTAAGTAGTATTGAGATATATGGATCAAGATCATGGGACTGTATAAATCATTCTGGACTCTAGTGGTCAGAAAAGGTCTTTTATTTTTATTCTGTAACTGGCCATAAAATGCACAGTTAAGAGACTGTCATAGAAATAATAAGACAAATATTTTTTATTAATGTGGTGGACTGGCGACCTGCCCAGGGTGTACCCGAAAAAGTCTGCTTAGATTGGCTCCAGCTTCCCCCGCGACCCAGATAGATAAAGTGGTATAGATAATGGATAGATGTATGGATATTTCTTATTAAACTTTGATAGCATGCAACTTCATGTGATTTAGAATACAACACACCAGAATAAAAACCAAATTCTCTGTATTTGTCTTTTTTTGTCTTTGTCTGGAATTTTCTTGTTTAGCTTTACTTTCAGAAACATTTTCACTAACATTTTAGTTAAGAGAGTAAGATATATGGAGCCTTTAACATCTAATTAGTGCTTCATTCATTTTTCTTTTATTGTAGCAGTTTCTTCCGAATAATTAATCTTCCTAAAATGCATAGGCTAATTAACAATTAAGTAAAATTGCTGTGAAACACTTGTGCTCCTAATCCAAATAGTGAATAAAAAATTAAATAATAAAACAATACTTTATAAATGACTTATTTTCATTCTATGTGTTTATATAAGTATTTCTGTAGCACCTACCGTACAAGATCACTAATTAAGAACTTTAACTGGACGTCCAATGGGTGACTCATATTGTAAACCGTTAAATATTTTATCCAAGTTTTTATAATGTAAAGAGAAGGATCTGGCAATCCAAAGGATACAATCTGTAAAGCAATGGAAGACAGAACAACAAAAACATTTCAAACATTAAAAAAAACAGCAGTAAAGCAAATAAGCAATGAAGAAAAAGATCTGATTAACAAGGACATATACAGATAAAAGACGATGAATGATTTAAATGTTAGTAGTCAGAGGAAGGAGCAATATTCACCCTGAATGTGTACCAGCGAGACATGAATGTCTCACTTTATGTTCCGAAGCATGTATTGAGGGATTAAGGATATTTAGTGGGCAGCTGCCTGACAACAAAATACAGAATTGACCGACAGAATAGCTTTACTCATGATTTTAAAAGGGTAATTGCAGTAATTCCATTGAACAATTCAATCAAAGAAATTCAGTAATAATTTAAATATACATACATAATAAAATAATTTCTTTCTTTTAAAGGTCCACTAAGATTTAGGGGATGTATTAGCAAAATGGAATATAATATTCATAAGTATGTTTTCATTAGTGTGTAATTATCTGTAACTATGAATTATTATGTTTTCATAAGCTTATAATGAGCCCTTTATGTCTACATAGTGAGCAATTCCACCTCCACAGAGTCGCCATGTTGCACCGCTACAGTATCCCAGAACAGACAAACCTCTAGAGAGCACCTTCAGAGTTTCATGTGGCAGCGTGAATCTGGAATGAAGCACCAGAAAGATGACAAAGAAGAAGACAAGGAAGAGGAAATAAGAGGAATCAGGGTCTGCTGGTGCTGGATAACACATTTGAAAACTCAAATTTTGAAAAAATGGAGCAGATCATACTTATTATTTAGCATGAAGAAAGCAAGGGAGTGTAAATGTAAGTATAGGAAAGACGCTATGGGCTATGGGCACCTGATGGCCATTCAGGTGGTTGAATTCTTCATAGTGGGCCTTAAAGAGATAGCAATTGGTTTTTTAAAGAAAAGTTTGTTAACAAGCCAATTTTGTTTGTAAATTAGATGTCATGGGATCTGTAAAAAATATAGAGAACAAATAGTGTTCATTAACATTTTGTGATACTCATATAAATTCACTCTTATGCTAGATTCATATGTTTTATTAAAAATGCATTTGTTGACATTTAAAGTCAAGTATTAACTTGTTTACAGTTGTCCTCCTCTGTTTACTCTGTTTACACCTGATTGATTTCTGCATCTTAAATATCAGGGTTATATCCAAAAGGAAGAATACAGATTTTGGAGAAGCTTTACGTACATCAACCATACGTCACCATATTTGAAACTCTGTCCTGCGTTATGTTTCTCTGATTAACAATGATTATGAATATTTCCCATCGGATTACATTGTATATGAATACGGCAGTAAAGAGAAAAAAATGTATGGCATACAGCTCTAAACTTTAAATGATGAAAGCATGCAGACTAACCATTATTCGTTGTTGGAACAGAATCCAAAGCAGCATCATTCAAATTTGCACTCACATTTGCAATTAACCCTTACTCTTCAGGTCTGTAAATTTCACAACCTGTTTTTTTTTTTTTTTGCCTATACTAAGACACAATTTAAACAAATAATCTTCCATAGCATATTTCCATATTTTCAGCAGAATTTCAGTACTAAATTGGACGATTGTTCTGTGCACACAATGCAGTGATTTTCCTAATCAAAATCAACTGAATATTTTCCTGCATGGGTTTCCTTGTGTTCTCGTATAGAAGCTGCTTCAGGTTTTCATACAACAAACCTTAAATGTTGTATAAAATATTTGTTAGTATATAACAGCAACATCAAAATCACCTCTGCAATCCCCCTACTGAGTACTTCAGGAAATCTCAGCAGGGTAATTTGCCTCTAAACATGATCTGTGAGCATGTGGTCCCCATCGCAATTTCACTGGACCATTTCTGTACACAAGATATGTTGGTCAGCTGACAGTTAAATGTTACTCACCAGAAATGCAGTGATGTTTATTGTGTGATTGAGGCATGAGTAATCACTCAGCTAGATGGAGAACAATTACACCCCAGACACACTTTCTCTAAGAGTGCATTACAGCTGATTAATATTTAATGCAATGAGCAGCTATTTGTGATGCATAATTTGTAATACTGCAATCAGGATGTGATTAATGGCATACTTTAAGTAATAGGATCTATTAGACATCTGACAACTTGGAAAATTAGACCTAACTATATCTGGTTGACCTTGATAGTTGGTAATAATTAATGTAAGAAGGTTAGACTTGTATCTCTACGAATATTCAAATTCTTAATGCAGTTGATTATTTAAATCTAAGCAAGTAGGTTGTTGTTACGCTTTAACAAAAAGTCTGTTCATGGCACAACACTTGCTGCATGAAATTTCTCAAAACTTGTAAGGATCAGTATAAATTAGCATAGGACGTTCAAAGTGAAACTCAGTGAACAGTATAATTAAACATAACCTAAGACAGCAATGCGAAGGCTAACCACAATTAAATCGAAGGCATTAGCTTTACACATGTTGAGAGCTGTAATATATCTATGGGAAATTTTATGGAGCACAACTGTGCCTTTTAAGCGGGCTCTTCTAATATATTATTATAAATGCTTTGGACATCCTTAATCTTAATAGTCAAAGGGACAAATGCAAGGAACCATGTCATAAAAACTCAATCTGAGTTATGATGGAATCATTTCATTAGTGGTGTCATTGCTTAAGCCTAGAGAATGGCTTACAGGAGCATGAAATATGTTGGATATCACAGAGGCACATCTGGTGTTGGTATTCAATTTTTTTTTTTTTTTTTTTTTTTTTTAATGCTCTCTGATATTGTAAGAAAACACAAAGCAATCAGTAATGTGGATCCAAAAAGTGATGTCTGTAGAACATTCATTGTGTTTTTGTGAACTGCTGTTATTAAAAGACACTTCCAAAACATTAACATACTTAATAATGAGAGAGCCAGTAATTCTTACTGCTTTTTATTATCTTTATATTGTTGTGAACATTAGCCTTCTGTTGAGAATTATTCTGCTCAATCTATTCCTTGACTAAGCTCTGACATGCAAATCCAATAATTGAATAATTCTGAGAAGGTGGAATGTCATCATAGATTTTTTTTTTATTTTGTTTTTTGGCCTTTTTTAAATGTTTTGATCATTTTCTGCTGAAAATGTGGGTGGCTGAAAGTGCAGTGCATCCCTAATAAAGTCAAACATATTTTTAGAGTTTATTTCATATTAATGAACTCAAAATATTCTCCATTTACCTTGACAGAAAGTGATGGTGCCAAGTCAATTCATTTCTCATGCATGAGAATTTGGTAAAGATGAGTGTACGAGTGAAATGATTACTAATGTAAGATTGTGGTAAAGCAGGAGCTTCTATGGGTCAGTTAATATCATTTGGATGGTCTGCCATTTTTATTGTGGGGAAAATAAAGAAGATGCATTTTGAGCATGTTTTTGAGTGATAATGCATATTCTGATGTTAAATGCAGAGCTACTACACAAAATGCATAAAGCTTGGCAGGTCTGTTGAATCTCTACAAACTAAATTCTTGGATTACTTAAGGGCTGGTGCACTGACATTCCAAGTGTGTTTGTGTGTGTGTGTGTGTGTGTGTGTGTGTGTGTGTGTGTGTGTGTGTGTGTGTGTGTGCGCACTCCTCACACCTCAGCCATGTTTGTTGATGAGAATGAATATTAGGCCAATGAAGATTGTGATGTTGCTTGGAGTCAGCCATGTGTGATGCGTTTTGATTACATAGTCAGCTTGAGTCAATGACCATGTGATTTTCAAGCATATCAATACCTTAGTGTAGGCTCAGGCTTGCATGGCAGTGCTGTGGCAGTCTCATCATATCGACTGATTGCACAGACAGTCAACAGAGTACCCACTGCTGTGAAAAGAGGTTTGTGAGGGTTCTTTCTTTCCTTTTTTTTAACTGTTTCAGTTTCTTGGCCAAAAAACCCCAAAAAAGGTTCACGTCCCATTATAAGTGTGTGCGGAATGAAAAAATGCTTCGATGACCCAAAATTTGCACATTCACCCCATATGCAGTAACAATTAATCTTTCATTGTTTCAGATGGTTCACATGGTAAATGTCTGGAACTTTGCTCTTCTATGCCTATTAATTTAATGTGATTAGAAGCCTTTAGAAATCAGTATGGTATCATATTTTAATTATGAAACTTAATTGGAAAACCAACATGGTTTACAGATTCAAAACAAATCACACAATTTGTGTAAAATTTATGCAGATTAAGGTTAGGAGCAGGGTTCCTTAGTTTTCATACCTTTGCATAGAGTCTCATTAGTGTGACTGAATTTGTATGTATTATTCATATGATCATGTGGCTGGGTGAAGAAACAGTTAAACGCTTGCATGGTTTTGCTCCAAAGTTTTTAATTTCTATATTTGTTTGCAGTTAGAATGTCAGAACGACTTAAATATTCTGAATCAAGACTGCGCTCTATTTTCTCATATCTCTGTTCTGTATTTTTGGTTGTTTTTTTTTTAGCTTCTTGATTAATGAATGCAAATGTACTGGTAGCTTTTGCTCCTTCCAGGTTTCATTAGGATTCTGTCCAAGATTTTCATTTACAATGTGCTAATGTATGTTCTCTGTCTCCATTTTTGTTTGCTTGTTTGTTTCTTTGTTTGTTTTTACCTCACAAGTACTAGTATCCTTGTACTGAATAAGCCCTTTCATAAGTAATTACAGCACATTCCCATGTGCATTTACTGTATAGCGGTGTAATAAATGCTATAACAACTGTCTTCCTCATATAGAAAGCTGCTCTGCTAGTGTAATTCAACACTGGAGCTGAAGTGTAAAAGTACAGACATGATGCAAAAATAAATCTGCTTGGTTACTGACGTTACTTAATGGCATGTTTAAAATTACATGTAGAGACAAATTATCGCAGCTGTAAAATAATAATAATAATAATAATAATAATAATAATAATAATAGTTATAGAAAAGTGATTGTAAGTGGTCTAAATTGACTGCTAAGCATATAATGTGTTCAAATCATATCCAGATGATGACAGATGACAGTAATGATTTTATGTTATGATTACATTGTGGATGTAGAGAAACAGAATATTTTGGATAAAAGTTCTTCATCAGCTGTGCATGTAGCTTATGTAGGTAGATAGTGTGTTGCAGCATAACTTTTTTTATCTGTGAAATATGCTAAAATATGGTTTCGCAGCCTTATATTGTAATACATTGCCATAGAAACACATAATTTATGTGTCCAAAGAGATGAACAGTTTCACACAGTCTTGGTGTTGCTATCTTGTAATTATCATAATTTTGTGTTCTAATAGTTGGTTGGAGAAAGGTACACTAAATACACACACACATACATACATTCCATGGAGGTGTAACTAATCTCTTTTAACACCAGTAGTCTACATAGCCGACAGTATTAATATAGTAATATGGGGCAAAGTAAGACAAATGCAGCCTTATTTAAAGTAAAATTCTACTTTAAATTAGTAATTTCATAGTCATCTAAATTCAGCAGTTGTATTAGCTGTCAACACTTTTCACTTGTTAATTTATTGGCTAAAGGGCACTCTGGTATTAAATTGACTTGCCAGATAATGTCTACTGACTTTATCAATTACTTACTACCTGAGGAAATGTCTCATTAGCATAGCTGATCATCCCATACACACTGGTCAATTATTCTTAAAATGACATTTTACATTTTAGCATTTATTTTGTCCATTCATGCAACACCCTCTTCACTAAACTCATGATGGAAGCTTGGACTTCTTTGAGAGTTTAAAGCAGCCAACGTGGCTGACTCCTACTTGCCCTTGAGCTGCTCAGTGGAAATGGTATTAAATGCACTATGTGTCAGTTTGCTGTATTTTTATACTCTAGATCCATCAAGTTGACAGGCAGCTCAATTTGACTGCTGCTAATACTGTTCAGTTCATTTAGCCTGCCCAGGAGCCTGACGTCCTAATTACTAATGTCCAAGTCAATAATTTCCAATGGCTTCCTCTGACATGTTGGAGATGAAAACAGTTTAGGTTTACTGTGTAGAGTTACACTTGTTTTTTGTTTTTTTTCAGAGCAAGCAACATTGATCACGAGTGATTTTATTATAACTTCTTTACGGGAATATTTTCTAAACACAGATGGAAAGAATTTATAGAGAATTCTGACTTCTCACCAGAGCAACAATGGCTCATGAGCATAGAGTTTGTTGGTGGCATTAACATTAATAATGACACTGACTCAAACAAAAATTAAGTTGAGAGATTTTCATGATTGGCTCATGATATAGGCTACTACCTAGTGACTTTTTTAGAGTAACCCCATAATAGACAGTTGAGAGTTGACAGCATGCAATCTAGCATCCAGCATACAGTCTACATTTAGCCTACATTTGTTGAACTGTATTCATTAACCAGGGTTGCCAGGTTTCAGCAAAAGAAAATTATCCCAATTATACCCCAAAACCACACAAAGGGCCTGAAACTATCCCAAAATGTTTGGACATTGGAAAACGGAGACAGATTTTTTGTTCTTTTTCTCAGCCTTTGCATGAGAAACAAAGCTGCCATCATGCACACACATTTCTAATGTATATATATTATCCCCTCCATAATCCCTCTTTCCCTCTCTCAATCTTTGCAATTTATCTTAGTATTACTGAAATGGTTCTGAACATCAAATATACACTTTCTGCTCTTACAATTAGCTGTTTTTTGGCAACCCTGTTATTAACTGTTCTGTGTTCTACTCTGAGCATGGGGCAGCGTGATTCCCACCCTAATAGGCCTCTATTAGCACTTGTTGTAGTTGCAAATTTTGACCAGTAGGTGTGATAATAACTTTCAAAATTAAGTAAGGGAGTGAAAACCCTGCCCCATGATTGTGCAACATCTACAAATCAATGGAACATCAACTTGAAACTGTCAAATAGCTACATTTTGTAAAGATAATTTGCATTTCCATCCACCCATCCATTATCTATACTGCTTTATCCATCTGGGTCGCGGGGAAGCTGGAGCCAATCCGAGCATCTTCGGCGAGAGGCGGGGTACACCCTGGGAAGGTCGCCAGTCCACCACAGGGCCAACACAGACACACAGACACACACGCTCACATTCACACCTATGGGCAATTCAGAGTAGCCAGTTGACCTGCATGTTAGGACTGTGAGTAAGTTACGTAAGTTGACATTGAGTAAGTTGTGAGTAAGTAAGACTAGGAGTCTTTGGACTGTGGGAGGAAACCGGAGCACCCGGAGGAAACCCACGCATGCACGGGGAGAACATGCAAACTCCACACAGAAAGGCACCCTGGGGGACCCGGGGATCGAACCCAGGACCTTCTTGCTGTGAGGCGACAGTGCTAAGCACTACACCGCCGTGCCACCCTAATTTGCATTTCATGTATGTAGTTGTGAATGAAGATTACATGAATGAAGATTACCTTTTACCGAATGGCTGATATAAAATCAGCCCCATGGATATATGCTATATACTATATATATATAGTGAGCAAGAGAGAGAGAGAGAGAAATTCACTGCTGTAGTTATTTGCAGATTCTAGATGGTAGAATGATTTATTGGTGGTGAAAGTGGCATTGTATTGTCATTATCAGTGACCCAAGCATGCTATAGGCAGGAACATATGTAGTGTTTCTACTAAGTGCTTTCATGTATTTATCAGTGCTAACAACTAAGCCATACAGATAAATCATTGTGAAAGTCTTTTGCTTCTTGTGCCACTCGCACACATATTGTTGTAGACTGTATGAGCACTTTCCTCCACAGTTCCCTCCATAATTTAAGGTACAGTCAATTCTTTTCTGTCACAAAGGTACAGAAAAAGAACAAAATACTAATGCTGCCGTAACCTACCCAGAACACCAGCTACATTCTTGTATCCATGAGAGAAAGATAAATCAAAAGGGAATGGTGAGGAAATTGAACAAGCCCAAGCTGAGCGTGATCTTGCTTGACTTTCTTTCTTGTCTTTTACAACACAGCAGCTTGAGCATTCACCTATGTAGGTCAGATTTCTTTCCAGCTATGAATTGAAAGGGCATGAAGGGATCAAATTGGACAGGAGGTATGCACTGGGCTCTCACAGAGCCGTAAGCCACAGGCCTGAATGGCAGCTGGGGCAATCCTATGCAGCAGCTTTTGACTGGAAACATTGATCGTTTGTGTTGTCAGGGATCTGACTTCTTACCGCTGGATGGATTTAGATAAATAAGTGATGGTTGGTGTTTCAGAATTTCTCCAGTATTAGGGGGCCTGGTGTGTATGTGTGATTGAGTCTCAACCATCACATGCTTGGGACTATGAAACCTATCCAGACGCCCACCAGGAAATAACATAGAGAATGTGATCACGCTTCACATCTTCACCCCCTGTCACTCTGACATACCATTCCTGCTCAGTCCAGGAGAAATGAAATACACAATTTCAACCAAAATTTTATAAATAAAGACTCAGATAAAAATGGAATCTCCATGTGGTTCATTGAATAGTATGCCACTTCAATAAATAAATAAGTAAATAAAATAATAAATAATGTAATTTTTACTACTTGTCTTTTTTATTTCTGGAAAGAACACATGCTTCAGTTTGATGACTAAATGTCTCCACAAGCATGAGAAAATCAGAATAAGGTCCTTGGGGGACATTTGGTTGGTCACAAAAGACCACCAAAAAGGATAGCTTTAATTTGTCAAACTTATTGAACTTTTGAGTTTCTGTGTGTGTGTGACCTTCCATTTAGCCTATATTTGTACAATTATCAGGCCCCCCAATTTTCATCATCAATGCAAGGGACTATCACAGGAGCACAGCTGACCAATGATCATTTCGGTGGTGGAGCGTTCAATCATTGTGGCATGGTAATTTGTTGGTACCCGTGCATTTTTTTCATGCACAATTTGTGTTAATTATCTTCCATCCATCAGTTTCTGACCACAGGACTACTGATAGACTGTTTCTCCACCACCCACATAATATCTGGTGAGCAGGGTTGTTTTTTTGTTTGTTTGTTTGTTTGTTTTTATTCCACAAGCAACAAATGGACTACAGTCAGTAGTCACCCTCTGCGAGGTGGTGGTTAGTACTGTTGCTTCACAGAAAGAACCTGCCAGCCGACAGGGGCCTTTCTGTGTGGAGTTTGCATGTTCTCTCTGTGCCTGTATGGGTTTCTTCCAAGTGCTTCAGTTTCGTCCTACAGCCCAAAGAGATGCAGATTAGGTCAACTGGCTACACTAAATTGCCCATAGGTGTGAATGTGAGTGTGAATGAATATTCATTTCTCTGTATTAGCCCTGCAATAGATTGGTGACCTGCCCAGGGTGTACCCCACTTCTTGCCCGAGGTCAGCTGGGACTGGCTCCAGCTTCCCCGCGACCCTTAATGGATAAGTGGTGTAAATAATAGATGCATGCATGGATGAAAATAGTTCACCCTAAGTTGTATTTGTATTTGTATGTTTTTCATTGTGTCTCTAGTTGCACACAGTATTACTAATAATTTTCATGAAAGGGGATTGCAGGAATGTAATTAGCCATTTTCTCTCTCAATCATTTTCTCTCTCATCATACATATTATGGGGGACAAAAAATAGTCTCTAAAGTTTTCACTGTCAATAAAAAAAAATAAATAAATAAATAAATAAAAGATTATCGATTCACTCCGTAATTTGAGGTGACTGCTTGGGATCTTATACTAATGCACAATGTTCTCTACACACATACAGTATGTACACAGGCAGCAACTTAAATATACTTTTTAGTAAAGGTGCAGAGCTACTGACTGAAAAGAATCTCACGAAAATGTATTTCTGTTTGGATCTGCGCTCTGATTATGATATAAAATGTCATATTTGTAGTAGTACACAAGAAAAGGAAGAAAATAAATAGTGAAGTTTTCAGTGATAAAGATAGATGCTTACATGATTATACTCATAAACACTGATTGTGAGCCAGACTTATTAAGCCAATGACTGAACTGTAGGCTTGGCTGGAACAAGGACCACTTCAGCTCATTAATCTTATAGTTTATACATCTCATTTAGTGAGACCCACTAATGATTACCACATCCCTAGACAGATCAAGATTAACATAAATCTTTATTATGACCAAAATATCTTTAATTAGATGATGTTCTTAAAGGCTGATAAAATCCAATTTGACATTATCTGATCGTTTTCACACTTACACTCTTAAAATATGAAAAGATTGTTAACATATACATATATAACACTAAAACCACCTGCCTAGTATTGTGTAGGTCCCTCATTGTGTTGTCAAAACAGCTCTGACCTGTCAAGGCATGGACTCCACAAGACCTCTGAAAGAGTGCTGTCGTACCTGACACCAAGAGTTAGCAGCAGATCCTTTAACTACTGTAAGTTGTGAGGTGGGGCCTCCATGGATCAGACTTGTTTGTGTAGCACATGCCACAGATGCTGGATTGGATTGAAATCTGGAGAATTTGGAGGCCAAGTCAATGCCTTGAACTCTTTGTCACATTCCTTTAACCATTCCTGAACAATTTCTGCAATGTGGCATTGCACATTATCCTGCTGACAGAGGCCACTGCTATTAGGGAATACCATTGCCATGAAGGGGTGTACGTGGTCTGGAGCAATGTTTAGGTAGGTGGTACTTGTCAAAGTAACATACACATGATTGCCAGGACACAAGGTTTCCCAGCAGAATTTTGTCCAGATCATCACTCTGCCTCTGCGAGCTTGCCTATATATAGAGACACACACACACACACACACACACACACACACACACACACACACACACACACACACACAGTATTTCTGTATCATCACACCAACAGCTCAGAGAGTCAGACTGGACTGGATAACTTTATTTAGAGCAGATTTCTTCCTTCAAGGTGAGGTTTAGTATATTGCAAACAAAAATAAATAAATAAAAAAAACCCTCTGGTGAAAATACTTTGTGCCAGTAGTCTGGTGCCTGTACACCTCAGGAAGTTTTAAGAGAATTTTAAGAGAAATTTGCCATGCCAGTCTCTGAGTGTGTCTGTCTGAGCACTTTACAGACTCACAGCAGGATACGGTGTCTTTTGTAGGATTTTCTTGATCCAGTTTTTTCAGCTCTATCTTATAATGAGACCATTTCTGTGAGCAACACAAAAAGTACTACAGGAGATCCTTCTCTCAGCATGACCAGCCAAGCCACAGGTTAGTTAGAAATTTAGTATTTTAAGGTCATTAAGACAATGATAAATAAATATTCTATAGTGAACTTGGATAATCAAATCTGACCTCACCAGTGTTTCCTGTTATTAAATAAAATTTATCCAAACACGCTGGAGTTTTTAAAGTCCCTCCACTTTTTTAAAAAATGTATTCATTGATTTATTCATTTCAATCTCAGTGTGTTTTAATAGTTACAGATAAATGCCTCTGCTGGTCAGGAGAAGAGCAAACAAACATGATGACAAATATGATTTGACATCTCCTGCTTTAACATTACTAAAGTCTTGGAAAAACAACATGATTTTTACCCTTAACTTTTATTTATTTTAATGGCTGAGAACATTTGCTATTTCAGGGTTAGTGCTTTCATTTGACAATATTATAATACCAAATTATATTGTATTATTCATTCATCCTTCTGGCCAAGGTTGTATTGGATCTGTTTTTGGGAATTGTCAAGCGAACCCTTTGCAAACACAGGAAACTCTACATAGACAGTAACGCAAACCTGAGGTCAAGGATGTATTGGATCTGTGGATTGTATTGTATTGTATTATATTGTATTGTATTGTATTGTATTATATTGTATTGTATTGTATTATATTGTATTCTATTCTATTCTACACCACGGCATGATTGAATTCTCAAATCTGATTGTTCAGAAGGCATGAATTAATTTTATGTAACAGTACAGCTAATATTTTCAGCTGTAATGAAAGCAATAGGTTCATGTTAATGCACTAGTTCTAATATGTTACTCTTTTTACAGTAACAGCTCATTCACAGGGATTTGTATGGCAAATGCTCAACATATTCTAAGACTTATAATAAATGCAAATACATACAAATACAATACATAGAAAAACATATAATCACTGATCTGGTAACATTTTTTTCTTAGGACACATGGTGAGAAATATAGAAAGGGGTCTTGCGTGTCAGCACGTAAATATATATTGCTTTATAAAGTTTTCCAGCATAAGAAATTCTTCAGAACAGATGAGTTTACATTTTATGGTTTCTTGTCTGCATATCGTAATTGAGAACTAGCTAGTAGATGGTAATTGGCAATGACTAAATTAATATATGTATATTTGGTCAGATTTTGCAAATGCTTAGGCACGCTAAACATGTGACTTCTTGCTTAAAAGTTAAGAGCAGACTCTTTTACTGACCATCTATATTTGGCCTTATGGAATTATTGAGAGCAATAAAAAAGAGATAATTCCTGATAGTTATTGATAATACATTTAAACTCTTTTCTCATACACCTGTCCAGGTTTAGGCTGCACCAGTGTGACATGTTTCCATTTATTTATGTCGCATCACATCCATCACAATTGAATCATTCTAATGTGTGGTTATTCGCGTGTCAGCACACAACTGGCTCTTTCCCAAAGGCTCCGGAGCATGATGAGCTCTATTACTAGGCCGAGAGAGTGTTTAAAGTGATCCACCCATGTAACGATGATTCGTCGCGCTATGATAGTTTCGGGGAACTGTGCCTGGGATGATTATGGATGGTGTCCATCTATCTCTCTCTCGCTCTCTGTCTCATTCACTCATGAAAAAACACATGGAGAAGTGAGATAAAGTATGATATATATATAAAGATTGAAAACTCGGAATATATGGAATAAAACCTGAATATATGGCTGAATCTAAGGCACTAGCTCCATGTTGTTGCAGGCCAATATCATTCTGTAATGATGCAAGAACGTGTCACTATAAAAACGTTCTACATAGACAAAAAAATATGAATAATGGCTTATTATTATCATACTGATTTCATGCTGGCTTACTCATAGACATGCTCTTGCATCAGCACGGAATGATATTAGCCTAAACATTGAAAACACAATATAGCACTAGTGCCTTGATGATGTCAAGCTTCATTCCATATATTCAGAGTTTTCAGTCATTATATATATATAAAATTTCCTAAACATCATGCCATAGCATATATTCATTCAACGCAATTATACTATTAACTGGGTAAAAAGAAATGGTTCTTAAGGTAACTATAATGGTTCCTAGGGTACGTTTTTCATTTTCTAACACTCTGATTAAGACGATTTAAGGGTCTCCCCAAAGGTTTTTTTTTTCAAGAGGGTATATTCCAAATACTTGATAGAAAACTAATACTTTGGTAGGTTACATGGCAGTTTTAGAGATATTCTGTAGGCTCTGTTGTTGTGGTGAAAGAGCCCATCTTCTACTGCCTATTACATTGTTCTGCTTCAACATTAAACTGAAGGCATCCCACCAAATTTAAAACTCACATCAGATCAAGTGGGCAATATCCAAGACTACTGAAAAGATGTTGCTTTCAAGAGGTAAAGAGAGATGTAGAAAGCAGGACAATCAGAGGAATGGTGCACACATTACCATATGTGGCTTTTTTTATGTGTGATTATGCGAGTACTATGTTATCATGTGTAAAAAAAAAAAACACATGCCTTACATGTAAATATTGCATTTTTTTTACAGAAATGAATCCTGTGAGAGAATTTCATGTGGAAAGCAAGCACATAAAATCACATGCAGTATGTGTGAAAGGTCCACATGTGAAAAAATGGTGAAAGATATGTGATGTGTCTCAAAATAACGTGTAAATTCAGAAATTTGTATGACTTAAGGGCTTTGAAGGTTCCATCATGTTCATCATGTTCATTTTAAGCTGTATAGCATAAATTAATTTCAGTCAGGACCATGCTTGTCTAGTACAATAGCAATTTATAGTGGAGACAAATTATATCTGTCTTTGGCATAATGGCTTAGTTCAGGGGGCTTCTTCTCATTATGCTGGTGGCATGAGTTTATCAAATGGCAAGTTTACCCCTGAATAGGCCAGCAGCAAACATGAAGTTTTAACAGCCATAAAATAATGGCAAAAACTTATCAAATACTGTACATATATAAACATATGCAAAAAGGTGAGATGCTTAAATGCCCATGATATGTGTACTAATACTTGCACACGTAATACACATAGCCAGTAGTAGGAGGACATGCAAAGCTTGAAGATAACCATAACTATTCACATTAGGGAAAATGATGCATGGGGAAAGTAAAAACATGTAGAACCATTAAGAGACAAGAAGGTGTAGCTGGGGTGGTGGCAGGTGTGTGGGAACAAGCTCAGTAAGAAAAAGGGAGTGACAGGGGAACTGCTTAAAGAACCTCCTTCATTCAAGGGGCGAAAGTGGCTGGTGTTTGTGAGTCAGCTAATTGTCAGCCGATGGCTGGAAGTGGGAGACTATTATACCTTGCCTGAACTAATGGTATGCTTGATATAATGAAAAGGTCATGAAAAAATGTCCAGTGAATCCAAGCACTACAAGTGAAAATGTGTGAAATGTAAAATGTGAAGAGTCTAAAAACCACTTGCATAAAAGTCACTTGTGAATTCAGTGACTTTTCTGTAAAGGTGTAGATGTGGGGTTACCATTATCACGGTAATCGCATACACTAATCCTTTTGTATTAATATGAGTTGCTTTTGGCCAAATGTAGCTATACATAATTATCCATCCATCCATTATCTATACCGCTTTATCCGTCTGGGTCGCGGGGAAGCTGGAGCCAATCCCAGCATGTTCGG
>JAQMYM010000006.1:16301049-16324682 GCA_030014255.1 Parauchenoglanis ngamensis
GAGAGAGAGAGAGAGAGAGAGAGAGAGAGAGAGAGAGAGAGAGAGAGAGAGAGAGAGAGAGAGAGAGAGAGAGGAACACACACAACATACCTGCATGAAGGGCCAGTACATGAGTCCTGTCTGAAATTTAGAAGATGCAATGAATGTTATGTAATGTTACATGATAAATACATTTCAGAGACTTTCAAAATCTTTATTTTTCTGTCACCTTCTGTATATCACCTAATTTTTCACAGACACTGTAAAAGAATTCCCATAGATGTCTACAGTCATTTACTGGAAGTTGGGTTGCCAGTAAAGTACGGTACAATTTACAGTAAACAACTTTATATTCACATTCATAGTAAAGTGCTATAATATCCTAATGTTATATAAAATACCACATAAGCACTTGTTCTTCTGGGTGATGCAGGATACAGCCAAGCTGAACGTTAAGAGTGTTACCTAGCCAGACCAGGGATATAAACACACAACCATCTGTACTACAACAACACTGCAACAAGTGTGCACTGATTCAACTATTTCTAACACTGAATTACCTCCATTAAAATATTGCACTGAATCACTGCTTTTGGTCCCTAATCAGTGGTGGCTCAGTGATTAAGGCTTCATGTCACAAATAAGACGGTCATGTGTTCAAATCTCAGCACCACCACACTGTGTTGATTGGATCCTTGAGTAAGACTGTTCAGCTCAGTTGTCCTGTCATTTTAAATTATGTAACAGTATTTTACAGAAAATATATTACAGTTTTTACTGTAAATTGTACAGTACTTTACTGCCAACCCAAGCCGCCGGTAAATTTTTCCTGTAAAAATCTATGGGAATTTTTTACAGTGTAGAATTAAGCGCTGATTTTTATGTCCTACCTTATACGTGTTGAAGAATTTTTCCCTCCAGTCCTCAAATACATCCTCTTTGCCCTCCAACACACTCACCCCTGTGGAAACAAGAGTGGTCAGCCTTCATCCTTCAACAGAGGAAGCAAGGAAATAAGAACAGGAGGAACCTCAGACAAACAAAGTATTTGTCCAGTGCAATGTCGAGTAGGACTTAATTTGTCACTTACTACTTAACTTGTCACAAGTTATTGGTACTTACACGTCACTTTATGTGCAATTACTGTTATTTACACAAGTCACTTTCTCTAATGTGCAATACTGCTGTCTGCACTACACCCCTTATTTAGGACTATTTAATCCCCCTCTTTTCTTATCTTCTAAGTTTATGTTTAGTCCAATTGTGTAGACCTCCAGTGCTGAGACTTGTTTCTTGTTCATACTCTCGTCCAGCGCATTTCATGGTAACGTTGACCCTGCGTCGGCATCTATATGACAAATGAACTGAACTGAACAGTGAAGTACCACTCAAAAGCGTAGCGATGTAGGACTTGAATGTGATTTTGGACTCCAGTTCAGTCTTTGGACGTTTTATGGATCATCTTGGAATTATTTGTATTCGTACTTGGACTTTTACATTTTGCATGGCCAATGTTCGGAAAGAAGCAATTCCTTCTTCTAGAACCCAGACTAATCATTTACACCAATTTACACACAAATGAAGCTATCTAGCTGAATTGAAACTTTGGTTGTTTTCAGTTTTGATATTGGCCTGGTTTTACTTTCATTTGGACTTGATTTTAACTTAAAGGCTCTTGGATTTGGCGACGATGATGGACAAAGCATACTGAATCTGCATTTACACAGCATCGTGTGATTACGCACTAAATAAACTTTATTTAAAATATTCCAGCAGATGTATATAAACACAAATATTCTTTCAATATATTTTATTCTAAACAAGTTTCTCTAATGTTACGCATTTCGTCCAATCTTGCACATCCGATAAAAATTCCACTATATAGGATTCAGTTTACAGCAGCCACCCGAATCCCTTCCCCGTTCCCTCTCCCTTTCCAAGCGTGTATTAGAGCGTACGGTGGCCGTCAGGTGCCCGTAGCGTACTTCCAATACTTACGTTCATACTGCCTTTATTTTTCCGAGCTAAATAATAAGTATGATCCTCCATTGTTCAAAATGTGGGTTCTCAAACTGGTTCTCCAGCACCAGCAAACACTGATTCCTCTCTTTATTCTTTCTCGTCTTCCCTCCTTCTGCTTTGTCGTCCTTCCGGTGCTTCCTTCCGGATTCACGCTGCCACTTGTGAAAATGTGATACGCAGAAGTCGCTCTCTAGAGGTTTGTCCATTCTGGGCTACTGTAGTGGAGCGACATGGCGGCTCTGTAGAGGTGGACCCGCTCCCTGTGTAGATATAAAGGGCTCGTTCTTTTATCTCTTCGTAACTTGATTCCTCTGAGTGCAGTTCAAGATTCGGTATGTTCATGTTAGTTCTACTGGCAGTGACAGATAAAATCAGAGCAATTATAACACCAAGAAAGCTTCCTATTTCTGGAAAAGCAAAGAATGTTCCCAGATTAGGCACTGGTTCTGTGTAGGTGGAAAAGTGCTAAACCTGAACACAGGACACCATTTTTAGTTTCTGGGTAAACAGAGTCATAAACAAACTCATATTGATAGAGTAAATAAAGACTTTCCATCCATTAAAATATAGACGAGCTTGAAGATATAAGGAAAAAATAAGGGGAAAAAAAGAATAGTTGAACAGAAAGGTGAGTTAATAACGATCCTGAGAATGGTTTAAGCTAAGGGTATGTAAGGGTAAGGGTATGACATAATCATAATCATTTCCTGCGCAGTTTGTGGTAGAGCTTGACGATATACTCTGCTACAATGATTGGACAATGCTATTTGGCAGAGGAAGTCCATGTAACACTTTATTTAAAGGTTCTCACACCATATGTAGGGATCCTTTCCCCTACCAAAGGTACTAAATTGTACATGTCAGGGTAAAAGCACTGGAGGTATACTCAAGGATACACATCTTTTCTAAGTACATCATTTGCCCCGGAGTGCCACTCTTTCAGCCTTAAAGAGACATTTGCTACACCAGCGACACTGACAGCACTGTGAAGGCTCGCTAGGTTTGAATGACCTTCCTACGTGGGTGTGAAAGACTAATCCATGATTATAGCTTTACGCTCCAGCACGTTTAAGGAGCTGAGCGGAAAACGACAAAGCAGCCCAACAAGTAAGCGCTTTAAAGAATCATTTCCTGCTTGTTTTTTTTGTTTGTTAGGCTTATTACTATAAAGTTTCTATAGACTCCAAACGCGACTTCAAGTTGGCCGCCACGACTAATTCTAGCGCCGTCATGCTGCGTCAGAAACCACATCAGCAAGTCTGTGTGAGATACTGAACAATCCCTCAAAGAAGACCGAGGCAGTTTTTTAACATTGCTAAGCTAGCAATGCTACACTGGTATCTGTTAGCTTTTCTTACTTCTAGCTTGAGTGCAATAATTAAAGAGACAAAACACAACTCGGGGTAACCAGGTGTTTCTTTAATCAGATGTTGCGTTTTATTTAAGCGACACTCTCAGACCCTGTTTACACTTGGTATTAAAATGCGTCTTGGGCGATATGATCACAACTGGATTGCGCTAAATACAAGTTATATATATAAATATAAATATATATAAATATAAATACAAGCTCCAAGACGCATTCGCTCAAACCACTTGCCGAGGTGGTCTGGGACGCATTTCACCACGTTTCTTCTGTAGTGTAAACGCTAAAGTGTCTTTGCAAACACTAATACATCCGCAACACGATTGTAACAGAAAAATACGTCATTAATGCCGGACGTGAAGGTTGTTTTCGTAACAGTGCACCATGCTAGAAAAAAATGGAAAGGAGCTCTGATGTAGGTATGTTCCAGGTTTTATGTTTTAATATAATTTTGCACGGTGACCTTTGACCTTCTAGCGGAAGTGATGTAGGCAGTAACGAAATGTGAACAAAAGCGGTCAGCTGGACACCTTGGAGACGCATGATAAACACAGGTGTAAACGGCATTGTGTCTTGGCAGTCCTGAATGTGACCTGAATGCTCAAGATGCATTTTAAAACCGAGCGTAAAGGGCCATATTGTTTTAAGTGGTGAACTGTGACTGATCATGAACACATATAAAGCATCTTTAATTGGATTGAGAGGCACAGTTTAAGCTTGGTCTTTTAATTTAGTCTTGATTTAACAATAAAATACTGAGTTCATCATTCATGATTCTTCTTCTTTATCCTGGTCAGGGACACGGTGGATCCGGGATCAATCCCTGGAATACTATGTTCCCAGAAAAAGCAGCTTTAAAACATTTCCTTGTATTGATCTTTTCTCTAGTTTGAGATATCTTGGACATTTTAAGAGCAATTAAAACAATAAATTCACATCTTCACAAGAAGAAGAGCAGCAGCAGCAACAACAACAACAACAATAATACTAATAATGCATGTTTCTTTTTTTTAAATAATTCATCTCTTATATATTACATGTATAATAACATATTTATTATATTATTAATAGTTTGCTAAAAAAGTAACTGTTCTATCGTCCACTTTAAATCCATTGCAATCCAAAGACCAATAAAAAGTTCCGGTATGAAATAGTCCCGCCTTCTATTTCACAAGCTCTCACCTGATTGGCTGGGCGTGTGCGCGTCATGGAACGTGGGAACAGTAGGAAAAAATTGAACACAAGGAAGAAGTTCAGAGTGGTGCACCGTGTCGATAAGGCGCCTTAACTGTTATCTGTGTTTTGGATGTAAAACAATAGTTCTTTTTCGGTTGTTTTGAGAGAACCAGGGTGCGTAATTTGGTCGAAAATTCATAGTACGATTTACGATGATGCAGTGCATGCTTGATAGCGTTTTTAATTGCATGGGCTGTGATTAGTTCTTACTGGTTGGATTGGATCCCGGAAATACGTTTCAGCCTTCATCCGTGGTGTCTAACACATAAGGGAAGTCTGTACTAGTCAGTAACCTTGTTGAAGAGTGAAAGGGCGGTTGGAGAAAGCCCCTCATCATGTCCATGGATTATGTAAATCCCCTAGTGCAGAATAAGAGACAGAGGGAGGAAGAGCACAGCCAGTGGGACTGCCAGTCGGTAAATCTATTCATATAATTTAATTTATATAGCCACTAGTTACTCACCTGATAATGAAGTGTCTCTACCTGTCTCCAGTTGATTACAGGTTAGGCAAAATGACAAATGATAGTTAATATCTAAGGCTGAAAACCAAATGACCCCCAACTCCCTATTCATGTGTACTACCTGGAGTAGGGGTGTGCAAACTTTTGCAGCCAAGGACCCTTTGTCCTTGCTTTAATACTTTGGGAGTTGACGGCTCAACAGTTAAGGCTCTGGGATGTGCAGTGGTTCGAGCCATTATTGGGCTCCTAAGCAAGGCTCTGAACCCTACCTGCTCAACCCTATCCACATCCACATCAACCCCACATAGGGATGGGGAAAAGATGCAGATAACCAACTAACTGATGCTTAAATATTTTTACAACTTTGAGCTGTGAAGCTTTTTTTTTTTTTTTTTTTTTTAAATTTCTTTATTTTTTTATAAAATTTTTAATTAAAACCATGCAATTCAAGTGACCAGGTAAACAGGCTAATGTAAAAACTTTGATAATGGTAGGATATAATTTCCACCACTGCAATAAATTTAGGGAAAAAATGTGTTACAGTGGTGTTTCACAGACCCCGCTCTGAAAATATAAAGTAATGCCATGTAAATGATATCCTATGGAGTCTCTTAAAAAACCCTTCACCCTGAAGTGCTCTTTGGTTTGTCCCCACTTTAAATCTTTCCTTAAGATCCTTTTTCCCTCGTTTTACAAACCTAGAACCACTGACCCTCCCTTTGAACAACCCTTTTGTTTCTCTAAGAGAGTAGCGACATTGTATTTAGCCAGTCATTTATTTTGGACTCCCCTGCACTGCCCTTGGTGGAATGACTCTGACCTACTCTTGAGTACTATTCTTAGCAGATATAAATCCTAACTGTGAGAGTGTTATGCTGCTGTAGGCCTACAGAATGCCTTTCACTTGTTGTTGTTTTGATGTTTATTACTGATCCACATGCATTTTCTGTGTGTTTCATTGTCTCCCCTCTCTCCAACATGTAAGAAAAGAGCATGCACTGGATTGGGAAGATGCATCAAGGTCAGGTGTGATGTTGTGATGGACAGGCCACTGGACTCATGGGACACCCAAGTTGGCCATCAAAACAGTGCCAGTGCAAATCACCACATCACCAGTATGGTATGAATGTCGACCTTGGCTTGTTGCTTTACCAGCTGTTTTATAGTGTTCACAATGCACTTGGGAAACTCTGAGTCACTAGTACAAAGTACAGAGATCACAGTCATAAACATGGCTTATGATAGAGACGAGTAGTGTCTCTAAAGCTAAAGTCTTTCAGTAATACAAGGAGCATTACATCTAGGCCAGTACAATAGTGCAAACTGTTGTCTAGGTAGGTTGTGTACAACACACAGAGCTGACCGTAAACAGGCGAGAGGACGTGTCGCAAACCATCCTAAAAACCCCAATTGAGATGAGTGTGCTGTATACATGACAAGAACGCTCCTAAAAGCCGAGCGACATCTGAATATCCCGCGTCTTATTTGGAAAATGCTAAATTTAGAATAAGGCTATTGACCAGGATCAGTATTAGTGTGCATGTAAATGTACTGAATGATACCTCTAAGGCTTAGCTGTACTGTACAGGACTGCTTATTAGGAGTGGTCAATGTTTCAAAAATATCATAACATGATATTTGAAGACATTTCTATGATACAAAATATGTATAAGGGTAGATATGGTACCGGTCTAATGTTTGGAACCACCTACTCGTTCAGGAGTTTTTCTTTATTTTGACTGTTTTCTTCATCATAGAACAACACTGAAGACATCAAAACTGTGGAATAACATATATGGAATTATGTGGTTAAAAAATATTATTCATATTTTAGCTTCTTCAAAGTGGCCTGCATTTACCTTGATGACCGCTTTGCACATTATTGGCATTATCTTAGCCAGCTTCATGAGGTAGTCAGCTGGAAGGCTTATCAGTTAGCAGGTGTGTCGTGTCAAAAGCTAATTAGTGGATTTCCTTGCCTTCTTAATGAGTTTGAGATCAAACAGTAAGTAGTAAATAATAAAATATGGTAAATAGCTCTATTCTACAACTGGAGTAATATGATATATGATCAAGAACCACTCAACTAGTAAAGAAAAATGACAATTCATCATTAAGACATGAAGTGGCTTTAAAGTAACAAAATGAAAAAACATTGAATTAGAATGTGTCCAAACTTTTGACTGGTACTGGAGGTTTGCTAACAAATTAAAAAATAAAAATACACCTTTAAAAAAATCAGCTCAATGATACTTCTACTATGTCTACAAAAATAAATTAGCATTGAAAAGAAGGGAAAAAAAAACTTTTTATATATATATATTAAAAATCCAAAACAAAACATTTACATTAATTCAAGTGCTTCCAGAGTTTTTGGTTATTTAAAAAAAAGGTTTATGATCTCAATATTACATTGTCCAGCCCTACTGCTTAACATAATTTTTGTTAATCAGTTTTTGTAATAATACTCGCATCTTGATCCCTGTAGTATGAAAATCAGCACCCACAAGTAACCTAAATATATTATTTATATTATGGGATTCTCTGGTTTTGTTCCAAATCCCAAAAACTTGGCAGTAGGTGGATTCTCTATGTTAAATCGCCCCTAGGTGGGAATGAGTGAATGTGCTCTGTAATAGACCGGTATTCCATCCAAGGTGTATTCCCCCCTCTTCTGTCTATAATGTGAATTGCAGTGGCAAGCCAGACCTCACCCTCCAACAGACTTGAAACTTGTATGCATCATCAACCTTAGCGATTCTGTTCCATGTGGAGGTGGAGCTCATTTCTGGCCCAGAAAAAATAAAATGGGGAAAAAAAAAAAAAATCTAGCTAGCCTGACCCTGGCATGGAATTATTGTGAATGGCAGTTGTTCTCTGAAGTATATTTAGAATGAAATGGTTGGTATAGATCTGGTAACGCTCTTAAATCTTACAAATGGCAAACTCCGCTGTTGCTGCTCGCAAGCCTGGATGAAAAAGGAATAGGAGTTGGTTTTCTGCCAAAGGGCTTTAAAACAAGACCTGGGAAACCCACCCTGGAATGCCAAGAAGTGCCACACTTGATTGCCAAGCATGGAGAAGTATTTTTCAGAAATCCAACAGCACCCGTAGCAACGTACTGGCTCCAAGGTCACCCTAATTGAGATGCAAACCAGGGACCAAAACATAAAAACAGACTGCCCTTTTAACCGATAAACAACACATAAAACGAAGTCTATGTTCGAGCCAGTGTATTTACATGTATTGTAACATGGTCACTGTGAAACTAACTTTCAGTTGTGTATATGTGAACTTTTCTGCAGGTTCTTGGAACAGCTCAGCAACCCTGTCCCAGGTGCATGGCAGGAGAACCGGTGAGCTTTAGCACTTTTGGTGTTGGTTTAGTTTTTCTCATCCTTTTTTTTTTTTATCCCTTTGACAAGAACAAGATGAGGATGTAATGCTTGTGTAACATTAGCATTATGGTGGTAGAGTCTGCAGTTAACTAGCAAGTTTTAATATATACAGAAATGCACACAATGACTATGTTTATATAAGCTCTGTGTGATCACATTCTGATTATACTGTTCATATGTATCCTAAACTGGACACTTGGTAGATAGTCTCCGTTTATATTCACATTGCATGTAATACAAAAAGATACAGGTACAGAGAGCAGGCTTTTGTGTCCATGTTACCATAACAACAAGGAGTGTGTGGGTCCAGTTAGCTGGGTGCAGCGTGTTGCATTTTTAATCATGCTTGTATTTTTAAAAAGTTTTAAATAACCTCTTCCGAGTCTGATTATTAAACAAAAATGTGGGAAGAACAGTTTGTGACTGTGGCACATTACTTGGCATTTTATATTTGCACATTCAAGAGCAAGAATGCTCTGGTTGTTGTATGAAAATGACATTAAATGCACAGATTAAAGGTGATATACTGGCTTTCTGTAATATTACCAATATTTAAACATATTGTATGGGAAAGACTGTGGCCAAAAGTTTGTGAACACCTGACCATCACACCCATATGTGGTACTTCCACAAAGTGTTGGTACACAGTTGGAAGCACACAATTGTGTTGGATGTTTTTGTATTTTGTAGAATTACAGTTTCCCTTCACGGGGACTAAGAGGCCCAAACCGGTTCCAGCATGACGATGCTTCTGTGTACAAAGCGAGCTCCATGAAGACATGGTTTCCCAAGGTTGGAGTGGAAGAACTTGAGTGTCTTGCACAGAGCCATAACCTCAGCCCCACCAAACACCTTTGGGATGAAACTGAAACACTGACTGCACACCAGGCCTCCTCACCTGACATCAGTACCTGATCTCACTAATGCTCTTGTGGCTGAAAGGACACAACTCTCCACAGCCATGCTCCAAAAACTAGTGGAAATCTTTCCCAGAAGAGTGGAGGATATTATAACAGCAAAAGTGGATTCAGTCTGGAACAGGATGTTTAAAAAACACATTTGAGTGTGGTATGTTCACAAGCTTTTGGCCATGTAGTGCTATCTAAGTTCTTCCATATTTTTTCCTTTTTTTTTTTCCCCTACCATATGCAAATTCTGTATCCTTGCTGAATCTCGAATGCCAAGCTTACTTAGTTCATGTCCCACGTCTGTGCTTTAAAGGAGTCCATCATGATCAAAACACGCACGCACAGAACACACAGATTCTGATATTAAGTCATCACATGCATGAATATTATTATTATTATTATTATTATTATTATATATAATGATTATTAAAGGGATTATCCACCTCGTTCGATTGGATAGATTTGAACAGATGTTTATTAGTCGGATTATTATCAGATTATTAGGCTGAATGTAAGTAGAGCTATTGAAAACATCATTTTGAAGTTGCTTTATTTTGACATCATTTCAAAATCGCCCGTAGCACAAATGTCTGGAATCCGATGAGATTGGGAATTTCTCACTTTTGGAAAAATCGATGCAAGTTCACGACAATAAAGAAATGCACATTTGAAACACTTTACCTGCAGGCCGGGGCGCCTAGCGTCTGATCTCGCCGCTGCGCTCTTTTGATCCGTCTTAGCCGAAGTCAGCATATATGAATATCAATCGCAAAGGGTTAATGAACATAACATGCACAAAGGTGACCTGTGTCACATCAATGTTTGCTCTGTGTCTCTCTCTCAGGGCCATATAAATCATATCATGCAGAGGTATTGATCACAAGGTCAGACAGGTCCCAGAGAGGATGAATAAGGAAGCAGACTGCACGGATCACTGGGAGTGGAGCAGCAGCCTGCACTTTGGCCAGTTCATATCACAACACATTTTGTGCCTTATTTATCACCACAAGTACTCGACTTCTCACTTCTAATGTAGCCTGTGGATTTTTTTTCTTTTTTTTTTTTTTAATATCAGCACTGAAACTACTGCTGATTTAATTGAAGGGCTAGCCACAGGTAATGACTAGTAATTTCAGGTTATCACATTCAATGTGAATGCTAATTTAGATACTACTACAGTGTAGTATGCAGGGCATCCAACGATGATTTATAGAAAGCAGTATTTCTATTCATTTGTGTGTTTACTGTAGACCAAATGTGTTTCAAATTAGTACTGTCTTGCTTTTTCAAAAGTATTACACAACCAGATGCAAGGACACATTTTTGAGCTTTTGTAGAATCAGAGGATTCAAAGGGAATGTTTTTATTTTAAACAGCACTAGTCATTTCAGTTTTCTTGTTTTTAACAAATTCCATTAGATTAGGTTATAAAATGTATATCATTGTACTGTTGGTATCTAGACATCAGGCAAACGGTCAAAAATTGTACTGAAATCCGTTATGTAATTATAAAGGTTTTTTCCCACTTTTCTTCCTTTCTTTCTTTTTTACATTTTTAACGTTTAAAAACAGTTTATATACTGTTATTTTTCTGTGTTTCAAATGCTGTTATGTGAATAATTACTGATGAGGGATCACTCATTTTTTTGTAACATCCATTTATAACACAGTGTAATTATGTAACACTTTACATAAAGTCTAATTTGATTAACACTTTGTTTGCTGTTTGTACAGTATATGTTAAATGTACAGTATATGCTGTGCTAATTTGATGCACAGCAACAGTTCACACTAAAAAAAGGTTCCTTAAGGGTACTTATAACTTGCAAGATTTTATATAGAACCATTAAGGTTCCTTAAAAGGACAACTGAAGAACCTTTTTTGTTTGTTTCCTAAACATGTGCCTTTCACAGTGACCACCAGGTGGTGCCACAACCCTCAGAACCGCCACCTACCTACACGCTTCCATCCATGTTTAATTAATCACCACGTTGCTCAGAACATACAGCAAAGTGTGGGGGAAAAAACAATCACAAATTATTAAACAAATGAAATCTGGCTTGTTCTGATGAATTCATCACAAGGCAACCTGCTAGAGTTTGGTTTGCTCTATGATTTGTTTTGGTAAATGGAATTTACATCTCATAAACTATGATTTAGTCTTCAAACAGGAAACAGAAAATTTACATTTGACTTTATTGTGGCACTGATGAAAGGCAAAGCTTTTTATCCATATTCTCGGAGGAGATGTGCTTCTCAATTTGACATAAGCGTCTTTCATCCAATTTAGCCAGCTCAGTCTAGTGCTGGTCTACGTTTTATGACTCCCTCATAAAATAGCCCTCCCATTCCACAGACTTATAATGCCGCCTGTGTTGCAATGAATTCATAAGTCATAGTTTCTGCACTTGTAAGTTATAAAGGAATTATTTCGGCTCACGAGAAGCCGCGGGGATAGCTGGAAGTTTGTGGTAAGTCAACCAAGATGGATTTAAGTGTATTACCAGCTCAATCTTGTCCGTCCTCCCCCAGTGTTGCCTCTTGTTGCCTGAGAAATGAGAGCGCGAGCGCACTCAGACAAAGCTTGACCTCCAGGGGCCAGCTCTCACAGCCTAGATTTTCAATAATGTGGGACAATAAGGCTTAGGCCCCTAACCTGCTGCAATATGCTACAAGTGTAAAGAGCTTAGCCACTAATAAAGTAGCCGGCGAGTGTGAGGGGGTTCATCTTTGGAAAACTCATATTTGGAGATCAAGTGTGATGAGATGTTGTGCAGGGGTTGGCAGTAGAGCTGGAGCTGAAGCTGGTCAAGCTCGGCAATTGCCGTTTGACATGTTGGATATGAATGAGGGGCTCTATGACGATCCCCTCCGAGACTTTATGACAGGTGTACATCTGTTTACTTTGATGTCAGCTTTTTGGCCTCATAAAGACATATTTTCTCTCTATCTCTCTCTCTCTTTCTGTTGCATGCTAGCAATGACCTGTTTCTGCAGCTTCCATAAGAGGGCCAGGTTCCTGGTGTGTTCCTCAGGGAGGTGCACGGCCATTATGGCTTTATTGTGGAGATCAGCAGGTCATGCAGCACGCTGTACGCACACAAAGAGAACATTTCCGCTCTCATATTTTTCCAGTCATGAACACGGAGATGAAGACGCAGCCATAAAGGACATTGTCCAACAACATGCAGCCGGCCTACGTAAACATTACAGGACTGCTACTCAGTTTGGGTTTCAGTTCAGCATGTCTCGAAATTTACACTGAGCAATATAGCTCTCATAAAAGAAAGTGAAGGAGACTAAAAAAAAAAAACAATCAGTTTTGCTTAATGCTTTCGTCCTCCTAAAGTCTGCCTGCTCTTTTCATGTCTGTATCCTTCGCCGGATCACATATACTCTTACAGCATTTCCACCTACTTTGTTTATTAGTCTTTGATCCACAATATTCCAGGCTAAGTTACACCCATGCACTGCAAGGTGAACCTATCAGCATTGTTCCCTATAGAAACCCAATACTCGTGGAGCCTTCCCTCTCTGTGCACAAAAAAACTCACCTCTTTTAGTAACAGAATTCTCCAAAGATGCTGAACAAAAGGTCACACACAAAGACACAATTTTATGCTCTTTTAATGAGTCAAATTTGCTCTGCTATTCAGACACCGCCTCAGCACTCACTTAAAGATACATAGCAGATAAGTGATTGCGCCAGGAGCTTGTGTAATCCGTAGAAAAGCGTATAATCGATGGATTTCAGATAAAGACATTGATTGTCATCTCGAAGACAGAGAATAGCTGGAGTGTTGAAATTGAAATCTTCACTCCAATTCTTTAATTCTCTGTTGACTATTGTAAGAGACTAAATTGTTGCAGGATGAAGAATTATGTATAGACATGTGCATATCACATATTGTGCACTTCAATCTTCAATAGCCTTTGACCTCATTCGCAAAATGGTAATAAATTTTTAGTGTAAATCAGAAATGTTTAATATGTGAGTGTCTTGATAATAAGTAAATGCACCTGCATGTAAATGGATCATTAAAATGATGGTCTAGAGAACATACTTTGTAGGAATCAATTATTTATTTAGTAAGGAAGAGATTGTTATGCATTTCATGCCTCAAGTATACTTTCTATGTTTTATAAGCAATAGCTTATATGAAAATGAAATATGTGAAAAGCAATTTGTATTAATTGACTTGTTTAAATAAAAAACTGAACGAACAAACAGCAACAAAAAACCTTTCCTCATTTATAAAATGAAACAACTCAAGCCTGATGGAAGAAAAATGAAGACAATTTCCAAACCTTTCAAAAAGAAGTAAAACTGTATATGTTTCATGTCTAATAGCAATATGCAGGATTTAAAAAAAAAAAAAAAAAAAAAGAAGAAGAAGAAATTTCTGAAATGGATGAGTGACTGTTGTGATGGTTGTTAAATCAGCGTTTCCTTTGCAGGCCTTAAATGGGATTTCTGAAATCTGAAATATGTAGCTTAAATTTGGCATAGGCATAACAGATATTTTGATCCAATTAACCCTGTCTTCTAAGATCCCTGGTGAGAATGAACTCTTTCTGTTTTTATTCATGCCAGATCTGACTTAGATGTTTCTTCAGCACTTTTGATTTTACTCTTTGCACTTGCTTTGCATTTCCGCTCTCCTTAGTGTAAACATGCCAAATCCTGCTTTAACCTATAGATCCATTTAGAACTTATTCATTCAAAATGAAACAGACATCATGTATAAAAAAAAATATCCAAGTTATTTTCTAACAGCTCATTTTTCAGTACTGCTCTTTCTCCTGGGATTTTTTTTTCCTTGCTGGAAAACAATGACAGAACTGATGCTCGTGTGTTTTTAGGTTATTTACTTAGCTGGATCACCTCTGTGGCTCTCGGTGAGCCTTGACAGTGCTCAGAGCTCTCTCGGCGCTCAAAGCAATCCCCCACAGACTTATGCAATGTACACGGAGCCATGAAAGGGTGCAGAACGCTGCTGTCAGTCAGCAGTGGGCCTGCTCTAATGGATGAGCTGTTGAAAGTGTTAAGGCACACACACATGCATACTCATACAAAGGCACATCTTGAGCTGTCAAATAGCAGGTTGTGTCAGAAGGTTTGAAAAGAGCCAATGCAAGAGGGCGGCCATTGCCGAACGAGGTCTTTCATCTTCTCTCGCACTCCTGATAAAGAGCTGTAAGCATATTATGAATTAATAATGCCGGTGGCGTTCTCAAAGCCTCACGTCATGTTTGTATCTGAGAATCATTCCAGTGCAAATGTGTTTGGAGGTGTTTACCAAGGAGGAGGCATGCACCTTTGCTTTAAAGGTTAAATCAAATCCGAGTTAACAGGGGTGAAGCCACAGCGACTCCACTGGGAGAAAGAAAGAGCAAAGAGAATAAACACGGGCTCTTCTGATGCACAGAAAACTTCACACATCAGACCTGCCGATTCATTTTCACACATTATCATCTTCATTCAGCTCAGAATAGCACAGGAACTCACTAGCTGCATCCACAGGTCATGAGCATTACCGTGGAGCTTTTATAGGTATAAAAAATGTAAAAAGAAATTTAAAAAAATTCCAGAGGAAAAGAAATCAGTCACTTAAAATAAATGCTTTGTTGGCATTCTCTGATGTAATATATATATATATATATATAAAACAGATTGCAACATCTAACGTTTTTGAGCTTTTGAGTAACCTCAAAGTGCTTTAAATGCCTTTTAATATTTCTACATTGCATTTTTTCCTTCAAGGTTATATCACACAACACAATGCTAATTTTTATTACATGACATAATACATTATTTCAGTAATCACTGAACAAAATTCACAATTCATATCAGTTTCAAAGCTGATTCAGAGACATAACTTTGACAATAAAAAGAGTATATACTGTGTCTGAATCTCAAACTATAGATGAATTGGCTCAATGAATGAAATCAATCAACAAAATGTAAGAGGTGCTGTTTTAAATATTTCTAAACAAAAAAAAAAAGGTGTTAGTAAGCCTCTATAAAGAGGGGCACTGAGGAAACTGCTGAGTCTAAAGAAAATAATAACGTGTCAAATATGCAGATTTGTACATTTTTGTGAGTGTTTTGTGGTCAATCTGAAGTCTCAGTGCAGTGTAATTATATCAGTAAAAGTCTGAGTCCTGATTTGAGTTTTTAAAAGTAATTTATTCATTTTAATGGATATTTTGCTGCCAGTTTAACATAAATGTAACCTAAATAAATCGGATTTGAAGTCATACACTGACATGATGAAACACAGGAAAGCTACAATCATATATGATTGAATTGTTCAGTGCACTAATTAGCCTTCCTGTGATTCTTTTCCTTTTACATGTGTACCCACCCACACACTCATTAGATTTCCTTGCTCTTCTGTTGTTTACATGTTTGCGGTCTCCTCTTAACACTAACTGGGAAATAAATCCCATAAACGCCTGTGCAGCAAGGTTTTCAGCACCGCATTCCCTCTCAATGAACAAAATTACACTAAACAACAAACACACTCTTGGCTCGGTCTCTGTGATCAAAGCTTTGGCTGCCTAATCTAGCCAATTAATCTATTTATCAGCAGTGTACTAATGAATATGCATTCCATATGCTTTTTTTTCCGACACACTGCCTCTCTCCAAGTCTGAAAGTGGGACAACGCTCCATGCGGGTGACGTGTTCGGCGGCACAGTCGTGCCATAGTTCATCACTGAGCTGGTGAAATCAGAGTAAATGGAGATTAGTGCGAATGAGTGCCTAAAATCTCTCAATCACATGCGCTCACAAGCCAGCGTGCACTCACACAAACATGCGAACGCACACATTTACACACGCCTGAGATGCGAAATTGAGGGTAAAGGCTTTAGAACGCAGATGTTGGATTTCACTGTTTAATTTAAACATTCTGCCAGGTTTTTTATGCTCCTTCTTCACTGCTTCGCCACCTTGGAGGTCCCTAGCCACTCGCTGCACCGCTGTGCAAAGCTGCCAGTGATTATTTTTAGCTTTTGCTTGGCTTTTTTTTTTTTTCACAGCAAACTCTCATCCTCTTTCTCTGTGTTAATAATGTAGGATTCACACATCAGAATTAGTTTCGTATTGTTCAAATACTCAAGTGGAGGGTGAGCCGCATCAGACTGCTAGTTTCTGAGTGAGAAGAATGCTGCTCGTGGAGTCTTCCAGGAATGAATCACACAATCATATCAGATGCATTCTGTAAGATAAATATCACACAGTGCTTTCAGATACATGGTGTAAGTGGAAAAGAAAATTCAATATAAATATAATATAAAATATAAAAGTAATGTTTCAAGAGACGTTCTCTAATCCACAGCACCACTGTAGTTTGTATAGAGTCCAAGGGACATATTGCATGTAAAATGTAAAGTAGATTCATTTCTAGATTAATCATTAAAAAAAATAAAAAAAATCTCCCTCAAATGGTTTGACCAAAAGATGCATGCACATTGCACATTATTGAATACATCATTGCTGTTGTCCTGCTGAAGTCTTTTATTGGTTAGAAGGCAGCTCTTTCCTCTTACAAGAGCACACGTATGGCGTAAGAGGAACTCTCACCTTTATGAGACTACCTCCTCTTTACTACCGCTAAGGGACTTGGCAATCGAGCAGGCACTTTCCAGCCTGCTTCCACACAAAACCAGCCATTTCAGCTTCCCATACACTTCTGAAAACCCTGCTGCAATTCATTTGTGGGATTGAAAAATAAATAAAATAAATAACCCTTTCAGGTGGGGAATGATGTAAATCAGAGCAATGGTCCAGAAGCAGAGGCATGCAATTAATGTGTTAAATAATATCCATAAATAATTGCAGTGCACAGTAATTTCCAAAGGTTGCATAAATATTAAGGATTTTTTTAAATAATCATGCATTGACCAACAGTATACATGACTACAAGCTGACCTCATATAATGGGCATGTAATAACACGGGGCTCTAAGTGATTTCGCCAGCTCGCCCTCGTGTCATAACCAGTGGGATATGAACTACAATGTGATATTGCAATAGGGGAATGGATGAACTTTCACCCCTACACACCCACACAAACACACACACACACACACACACACACACACACTCCACTAAAGCAGATGGAGAATTACATTTAGATGCAGCAGAACAGTCACTATTAATCCCACTACTCACATTCCTCAATTCCTCACATTTACTGTGTGTCTATAGTTTTTCATTTCTCACCATTTGGAGAAGCATTTTCTGCAGGGGTCACTTCTTAAAATGAGAATAATGAGAATAATAATCAAATCAGATTGTGTGTCAAAAGTAATAAAAATAAATAACAATAATAATAATTACAGATTGCAATTACAGATATAAATAAATTAATAATTTGCACATAACTATAAAAAAAGCATGTTCCAAGTTTTATTAACATTTGCAAAATGTCTGTGTGCTCACAAACCACATAAATGCTGTATTGCATATTAAAGTGATACTGCTATTCTGAGTATACACTAATGAATATTTGTAAGAGTTTTTTTTTATTATTATTAAAAAAAGAAATGAAGGTATCACAAAATATATAAAAATATAAGCACTTCCTTTAACTAGGAATAATTAAGGACATTTTTGGATGCATGCTGGCTATATCATGCCACACAAATAAAGTGGTAAGATATAGTGTATTGGATTTATATAAATCAGCATGACAAGACAGTGATGCTTATTTGTTAATGTTAGCCAGAATGCTTTATTGGATCTTATGTGTTATGGAGATATATTATTATTGACATAAAGTCTTTGGCTTTGCTTGCCAAGTTAGATAAAGCACATTAGGTAACACATGTCTGTTGCTATCATCTGTTTTGGCCAAGCTTCAACACATCCAACTATAGCCAAATATCAGCAAGCTATGAATGCGATAAACTCTACATAATTCACTGACCCTCACACATGACTGAAAGCAGCTGCTCTGGGTCTGGTGAGGGGAAAAAATGCAGTCTCAGGAAAAATGTGCAACTTTAGCACCTTTAGTGTGTATCTTTTACATGGGAAGGTGTATATATTACACAGGTGAAGCTTGACTCTTATTGAAATAAGCAGTTAAATCATTTTAAACTTATGCTGTATTCATGTTTCATGTTTTTATACATGTATGCCGATGTTTTGTGAATATCACAGTTTACACACTAATGTTAATTATAAGAGATATTTGAAATGACCCTTCAGATTATGTTTCATATTTCAGCACTACAGCACTACTTCCTAACATTATTCAGTGCAAAACATGTGACTAGGAATTTTTTTTGTTCCTCTTAAAGAATTGTAACAGGTTTAGGAAATTTGATTATTTACATCTTTATTTGTGGAATATACACTTTAAGGACTATTCAAAATGTATGTGCAGAATCAAAACTAGTTTCATGATTCGAGAAAAACGCTAGTAAATGAATATTGTAAAAATAGCTGCAGGATTTGCAACATAATTTGAATGTTGATGTTATATTTTACTGCCAATGCTTTTTTTCCTACATGTTTCCTACTCATACGTGTGGGAATGTATGAGTGGCACTGAATATTAAAACCTATTTTAAAATATTATTGAAGGGATTGAATATGCAAAAAGTAGATTTTATCATTTTGCTCCTCCTTCTTTACAAACACTCTTGTTTTATGCTCCAAGTCATAATTGACATTATATAATACTGGGAAATCATCATTCCTGACCTAAACTAATTATATTAGTATATTAGTATTATATTGGAAAAATGTAATAAATCATTAAAAGCAAATGGATGGGTTTTGTAAGTATGCATTTAATAATGAAAGCTTTTCACCAACACCATCATCATCTTCTACTTCTTCTTCTTCATCATCAAATCCATATGATGACTTTTTTAATTTTTTCATTTTTTAAACTGTGTAGGAGTAAAGGCCATTCTGCAAACAATACATTTTCATGTCTATGCATTTTATTGTACTTGAAAAATATTTGGCTATCAGCAGGCCTGTTCGTTATGCATTGTACATCATTATACCTTTCGTACATCATTGTACATACCATTTATTTTGAGTTTAGAAAAATTAGAACTATCTTAGTCTGTTAAGCTTTTACGTTTAAAAATATTTAATTGGTAGGTTTGAGGTTTCCAGTGTTGTCTTACTTCTTTATTATTAATAATTAATAAGAATGTAATGACATTGTGTGTATGTATACATGTATATACACATACATGGCCTCTCATATTCTAATCCCATGGAACTCCAAGGTAGCAACTTAATGCATCTCCAGCCTATAACTATTCGCTTATTAAAACTATCGCATTTGAGCAATTATGAACTGAGTATTAATTATTCTTTCCCGTGTTACTTGGGCTGTAATGGAGCCCCTGATGTGATGGTGCGTTAATTCATCCATCCTGTCTGTAGGGGGCGCCCTGTCACCACACAATAACCAGTTTTTCACTTCAGCATTCACCGAGTGAACCTGCTGAAAGTGGCGGTGTGGCACTGATTTCTGGATCATCCGTGTTGAATTGTTTCCTTTACTAACCACTCAGAGGTTTTGTACAATTTCTAAAGTGGGTCAAATGCGACTCATCAAGGACATGGAGTTATTTGGATTTGGAGCTTTTGAGCTGTGTTTAAATCATACACGCACGCACCCACGCACTCACGCGCGCGCGCGCGCGCGCACACAAACACACACGCACACACACACCCGTGTGCGCGCAGGTGCACTGTGCGCCCCCAGACCTTTAATTACTGCGTTAAACTTTTTTAATCACGGAGTTTACGCACAAGGATGTGGAAAGTCGGAGAGAGGTGGGGAGGGAGAGGTTCTCTTTTCCGTCCCTATTTCCACTGGATATTTTACATGTTAATTATCTCGAATGGCTCTTGCTTTCTTTATTCATATTTTCTCCGCTTGCCCCTTTCTCTCCTCTCCTCTTCCCTCTCTTCATGTGGGTGTAGCCCGAGGCCGCGCCGCAGGCTCCCCTCTTCATTTCAACTGCAGAATGGAAATGCTAATTACACGGCGGCCGAGCCCGACACACACACACACACACACACACACACACACACACACACAATTTTCATTTTCAGGAAGTGTTCGCTCATACTGCATATTCGTTAGAATTAAACTGAACGAAATAACAGTTTAAGAAATTATTATTATTATTAATAATAATAATAATAATAATAATAATAATAATAATAATAATAAAAGTATTCTCATTTCTGACTTTGGAGCGCCAGCTGTTTGCAGGCGTATGTGTGTATGTGTGTGTGTGTGTGTGTGTGACGCATACAGATGTTGCGTATACATATTTTCTGTTATCATTACAACAGCCTGTAGGTTTTACGCACACCCTTTGACAGTATATGATTTCATATTAAATGCAGCATCTGCTCGAGCATGTTTCGCCTTATCAAAGGTTCTAACTTCATTTCCAGTGAGTGTGTAGCCCAACTTCTAATTGCCGCCTGAATTGTACTGGGACATCTGGACTGAGTGTATCAAAGCCGGCAAAGCGCGTCCCAGTGGCTGCCGGAAAAAAATCATCTGAGTTAATTAGCGCGATGCATGTTTAATTAAAGCCAATTACAATATCTAAAATTACCTAATCGAAACCTGTTTTTTAATACAGTGAAGGTGCCCTCAATCCCTGCTGTTCATCACACAATAACAGCTTCTTTCTGTAAATACAATAAAGCAGCGACGATTAAGTGGACACAGAATCCATGCATTTATTATTATTATTATTATTATTATTATTATTATTATTATTATTATTATTATTATTGTTGTTATTATTATAACCGTATTTTTTATAGCGTTGTCTATATTTTAATATATATAAATAAGCAAAATCGTGACCGCATCTGATTCCTTTGGATTCTCTATTCACTTTATTCCCGGCGCATCAACTACACGTCTTTAATAAATAAACAAACTAACATTTTATGCAGACTAAATAATCTTCTTAGAGTGACCCCAAACTACGGCATGCAGATCATCTAAATAAAAGCCAAACCATGTAAATGCATGCATGTATATTTATTTATTGAATAAGTGTGCCAAAGTGTTATGGGTTATTGAGCTCAGGTTTGAAACTGCATTACACAATCTGAGCAACAGGAGGCGCTCTTTATCAAATTTCAAGTAAATGTCGGCTCTGAAAAAAAGTCATGCAAATCTTCGCCTTGGAAAAATAATCTTCACTTTCCACCTCTTTCCTCTCACAGTTCCTTTCCACATGTCTCAGAGATCATTAACACGTCTGTTACAACGCCTGGTTTCACCGAGTTGGAGAAAACTGTTATGCTTTCTTTCTTTCTTTCTTTCCTTCTTTCTTTCTTTCTTTCTTTCGAATTTGCGGGGAAAAGTGTTTGCGCTTTATATGGTTTGAATGAAAGTCTCCATTCGATTAATACAAATTCTGAAAAAAAACCCAAAACATTTATTAATTTTGTTATTGTCTAAAAAAATCAGTATAGAGTACACGTTTGTATACACGTAGATTTATAAATTTAGATCTACATAGTTCTGAAAAACAAAATCGGATGTTTTTGCATCTTCTTAAAAAAACTGAATTTATTTCTTTATGTTTTGCATACATATTAGCTATGTGTTTCATTCAATAAGTACAACAATTGTTAAGGGTGTACAGGTCTTGTTTTTACTCCACTTTATCCATTAGAGAAGCCATTAGTGTGATGATCAGCTTGAGCTGTGACTAGCGCGCAACAGTTTCAGCATCACAGCGCTGAATGATTGATTCACTCCGTGCTCACACACACACACACACGCGCGCGCGCGCACACACACACACACACACACACAAATAAGTGGTCTACAAAATGTGCTCTGATTGTCAACATTTGACCGCTTTCTTTTTCTTTCCTTCTTTCTTTCTTTCTTTCTTTTTACATACAGCTCAGATTTCATCTTTTTCTTCCATGCACTCTTTGTTGAAACGAGGAATGATGTGCTGTCATGGTATTTCATGCAGTCGTGTGATGATCAGTTAATGACTAGTCTCCTTACTACATTACGCTGTATTAGCCCTGTGATGGTGGCTGATAGATGGGCCATAGATCACATCACATCACACTGGGTTCATACTGAGCCTTTTACGCTCGACCATGGTGAGCACAAGCGGTCAACAAGTATCTGTGGTCTGTCTGGTATCACTCAAATCTAGTCTATATTTAAAGGTATTAGTATTTAATGTGCTCCTCGGCACAAATTTCGATATTTGTCGATGAAATTCCAGCCACAGAAAATGGTAATGCAACATTTCTAATAAAACAACTAGAACGTCTTCTTTGGCCCCAAAGGCCCCATCACCATTACATTTAAAAAATATCCACTAAACAGCAGTGACACCATGATAGTGTATACTGTTATGTCAAATCTGTTACAGTTACCATAATTTCAAACCATTTCGCATGCCTTTACACTAAAACCCAGAACTAGAGGTGTGGCACCACAGGTTACAGAAGGCTAGTGTCCTATTCTGACGCGTAGTGCGGTGCTAAGCGGTTTCGGGTGCACTGGATGCGTAATTGGTGTACTGTTTAGTACAGCAGTATGCAAATTTTGGACCAAGCCATTAAGAGTCGTTTTATGAATGTGGTGCACTATTTAGTACGGTAGTCTGAGGGGGGGTTTGGGACGTGGCCGAGACTTTGAGGGGATTTGGTGGCTCGGGCACGCGCGGAGGTGGTGGGGGGCGCCGGTATGACGAGCAGAGAGGACAGCTGGGCAAGCGGCCATGTGAGCGACCACTCCGCGACATCTGGGAAACCTACTGGCGCGCGGCACGCGCGAATCGGTTGATGTCGCTATTTAAATGCTAATTTCTTTTTTTTTTGAGGTCGGGGATCGTCGAAGCCTCCGGCCCGTAAATGCGCACAAAAGGAGCATTTCGTGTGCACAATAAAGGAGGGAGGAGGGCTCGTCTCTTTTCCTTACGAGAGGCGAACATACCGAGGAAAATCTTATTCAGAGCTGCATGACCAACTTTCTCTTTGTGCGCTGTCGGCTGTTAGCACACTTTCCGCAAAAGATCTAACATTGGCGACACAAGACAACTAAATCCACCCACCCACCCACCTACACACCTACACACACACACACACACACACACAGACACACACACATCCACCTCCCCACCACACACAAACAATTATTATTATTATTATTATTATTATTATTATTATTATTATTATTATTATTATTATTATTATTATTATTATT
>JAQMYM010000006.1:16324782-16368513 GCA_030014255.1 Parauchenoglanis ngamensis
AAGAAAATATAAATTGATTATAGCCTATGAAATTTAACAACTCGTTTGAAGTGGAACAGGAAAGAGACTGTTTCAGTTCATCATGCACTTATGTCATTTAGACGTACAATTAAGCAAATTAACCAGCTTTAATTAAATTAATTCGATTAATTAAAGTTGTTAACTTTGCCCTTAGTTATACAACTGTTTCTCAAGGGATAAAACTTTATTTGGGTAGTACTTTTAGATAGTTGAAATGAATTCGGTTCATATAAAAATCATTATATGTTAGAGATATATATCTTCCAAACATTTATGAATGAATACGAATTATACATTTAAAAATGTCAAATATAAAAATCACAGGTAGTTAACTTGAGCACTGCGGTTGTGCTGCTGAGGGAGGAAACAGCTGTAGAGGCACGCGAGGCGGTTCGCAGCAGCACGCAGGAAACCAATGGCGGTCGGCTGATTTATGCAAATCAAACTTACTTACATCTGATTGGCTGGAGGAACTTTTACGCGACAACCATTGCAACCGAGCGGGAGCCAAAGAGCTCGCGCGCGTGGGGGAGGGGCGCCACAGCTGTCCGCGTGCCAGTGAGTCCGTGCGCCTGCTCGCTGCGCTTCTGATTCCTCTAAGCACGTGCCGCCTCTGAGTTTGCCGTTCGCGCGCTCAGGGAGTTTACCCCAGGTTTGCTTGGATTGCCTTTTTTAGCCTGAGAGAATTTATTCATGTAATAATAACATGTTAATTTTTGCACAAATGTCATTTCGTAAGTGCTCATGACACAGTTAGAACTGGAGTACGTGGGCATGTTTTATTAACTTATCTTAATATTATCTTATATTAACTTACTATTCAATAATAATCCAAATGTCAGGGTAAATTTTAAACTGTGCAATTTGAAATACATTATTTTAAATCTTTTTATTGTATATATTTGGATATATTTGGATGTTTTGGATATATTTGTACATTTCCAGAGCCACTTCCCTGAAGACTTTCGCTCCAACCATAATCGTGCTTTAAGAGGTCCTTGTTCACCTGCAGGAAGGTAGATCTCCAGAAACAGGCTTAGCGAGCACTGATATATAGGCCTACTATTTGACCCATAAACAAAAACCAACCCTAACAAAGTCTATGGGCCGTGTGATCTCCATAATTCCTTAGTCTCAGGCGCCATCTGTCGACGACTCTCAGTAAACTTTCATTAAATGCCATCTGCCTCTTTCAACCACTAGGCGACGCACTTAAGAGGCCCATCTCTGAAATGAGTTTCTTTATTTTGTGTCCGTGTGGCGAAAATAAATAAATAAATAAACAATTGAGCATTATGATAAAATAATCAAAGACTTGAATGAGTTGAGATCATGCATTCCTGTTTGATAAACTCACATAAGCATTGGCTTATGCACATTACTCTGTGCATATTCCTTGAATTTTTATACTGAAATTCTTATTCCTCTTTTCACTCTTCTATGTTTATGATACACAAGCTAGAAAAATAAGGCTTCTTAAAAGTTTGTTTAATCCTGCACAGGCGTCAGAGAAAATAAATAAATATATGAGTGCATACAGTAAGTAAAATAATAAGTAAAACACTTATACAGTATTTTTACTTGCTAAAGGTCATCTCCTGTGACGTTCAATTAATGTGCCTTTACTAATGAACATTAGGAATAACAATGTATTGATGATGAAGAAGAAAGAAACTTGGTTTAGCTAAATGGTTGTCTGAACAACAAAGCCTACTAGATAAATAATGCTCATAAATGAAAGGGAACCTTTTTATTTTCTACATATACTGTTGTGAGTTTGAATCCCTGATGAGCCAATCTAGCAATGTCTGAGATCTGCACTCTATTGTCTCTGTCAAGGAAGAAAAGCCTGAGGCAATGAGAGTTTATTAAGTCTATTTTGAGCCTGCTCTCTTGGAGCTTGCTGGCTATTGTGTGAGGGCTCTTGTCCTGGCCGCCTGAGCCTTGCTGGGGCATGGTGAAAACTTGTTTGCCTAGGATCCGTGAGGTCTTAGAGGCCAGCTGTGTGTACAGCCGCTCATGTTTGCCCTGTTTGCACTGGGATTGAATGAAAGGATGCAGCACTTCAGCTCTTCATGCTGTTAAAGCTAGAATACCTAAGATGTAGAGCAGCATTCCCAAAAAAAAAAAAGAAGATGGTGAGAGTACAAAATATATTTTTAACATGTCAAATTTAACAATGATCATAATTCTCACATAGTAAACAGAAAAATGAGTGAGATGCTGATGAAGAAGGTTGTATGTATTCACGTATCATGCCTGTGTAATGGGAGACAATGTGTTGATTATTTTATTAAGATAAAAAGGGCTTGACGCATTATATGTGTAGTCTAGCCTCTGTCCACTCCGCAGATGTGATGGATCAGAGCATACTTGAAAGATCCTTTCCAGCCAAAGCAGCCTTATTTGTCCATATATAATGAGTCACAGCTTCTCTCCAAATCCATGCAGAATGCAGAAGGCAGTCAATTAGATCTGCATTAGCGGCTGTTGCTGTGCCAATCTTCTTATGCGCTGTCCAATCACACTGCACCTAATTGTGTTTACCTGATGAATCCCTCACACAATGTGCTCACAATTCTAACTATAGACTCAGGCCTCTGGTTACTGTTACCACATAATTTATGAAGGCCCTATTCTGGATTCAAAATGTATGTAATAACATAATTACCTAACAAATGTAGGAAATCTGGGAAAATGTAAACGCAAGTAAACACAAGCTGTGATTTTTTTATTCCAGTAAAAATTGTTTGCCTTTTATTCATGATTGGTGTCCCACAGGAAATGGTGTAATCTTACATGATTTCGATGTCCATTCCATTACATACAGTCCACCTGGTCAGATTCAATTAACATTTAATGCTGAGTTACAGGTTTATTTTGAAGTAGTTTGAAGGATTAATTGCTGCATGGGAAAGAAACACTGGCAAAAGATCTAAGAGTTTCCTTTGGCATGGAAAGACACCTTAAAAATGTTGTTGCTAAGGATTTCTTTAACCCAAATGTTGTTGTATTAAAGTAACCCATTGCATCTACATGCCAGCTTTTCAGTGCTTTATTTACCTTTCATCTTTGATTTATTACTTCCTCTGTGGGGGGGCGTCATAACAGAGGTGAGAGGCTGCGTTAATTAATTAAAATATGGATATACTGCTTAAGGAGTTCAGGGGGGCTACATTCAATCCTCAGGACTTCAAAGTTAAATGTTAACACTGGTAGTGTGTGAGTGTGGCATTTCATGGAGTTTCAGTTCATTCTTCCTTAATCTTATTACTTCTCTATTGTCCTTATACCTCCAAAAAAAAACTTGGAGAAATTGTGTTTGCTTCGCTTTTCAAACGGTTTGTTGTCATTTTGCCATCTGTGGACCAGCATGTCCATTATAAGATGATGTATTCACTCTGGTCCTCTCAGTCTGGGCAAGAGAGGGAGTGAGAGTGTAATACAGATAAAGGAGCAAGAGACAGAGACACACACAAACACACACACAGAGAGAGAGAGAGAGAGAGAGAGAGAGAGAGAGAGAGAGCTTCCCCCACCCATTACATTTTGGTCCAATTCATGGTTTTCTTCTCTTTTTTAAGTGGGCTGTTGATGAGGTTAGCCTAATCAGATTAAGTCAACTCACATTGGTTGCTGCAGTTTGTTTTCCTTTGAAAGCCCTGGTGACATGTCCAAAAACTTTTTCTTTATCTTTTTTGGGGGGGTATTTTCTTCATGCCCCTCCTCAGGAAAAAAAATCTTTTGAGACCCCATTCCAAAGGACTCCTTTATAAACCTTAGTTCCAGAATGATATAGGTTATTTGGAATGGGTCACTTCACTGCAATGCCACGCACGAATGCCTTAAGCTGTGCACTGACACATCTGACCAATTCTTACTGGTGGCTGAATCAAAGGGAAGAACGTGGCACAGGCAAAACACAAAACACTAAATTGAATTCGGAAAATCACTGGAACCCTTAATTTGATTCCTAGATAAGTGTTTGCAAGAGATTACTAGGGTTAGGGAACACTAATGCAATGATAAAACAATGATCTGCCACCAGACACTTCATGGCAGCTTGTAAGTCAGAACTATAACAATCACAAGGCCAAGGATCCTTTTTTTTTTTTTTTTTTTTAATTAGAAAGGTCTAAAAGAGATTTTCCACTAATAAGAAGCTGTTTAAATTAAGTGAATTTGAGTATACTGAGGGCACAAGTGACTGTAAAATATTATCCTTGTAGAAATAACAATTACCCTTATAAATTGATAGATTTTCAATGGGAAGAAGTACTGAGAAATTATGCAAAAGTGAAAATATAGATAATTATAAAATATAGATAATAGCCAAAAACGTATTGATGTGACAGTAGTGATGGTAAAAAAAATGCTACTTTTAAATGTACTGAAAAATTAAAAAGTAAAAAGCAAATGTTTTTAATCAATGAATTAATTTAATGTTAATTTTATTATGAGAAACGTAACTTGTTTTACTTATTTAAAACTGTTAAAAGATGATTTTTATCTTAAAGCATCTATAGTGTTTTGCCTGAAGGCATCATTCGTTGTCTGTAACTATATATGACTAATGCTATGTAGTTTGATAATAAATTAATCAGAAGTGAAATATCCTGTAAATAACCAGCATATACCATTAGCTAGAATTTGACTTGCTGCATAGCCAATTAATGAGGTGCTGGAAATTTAGCTTGATTTAGTCTTGTAGCATGCCCATCTTCAAATGCAAATACATGTAGATAGCTATACATTAACTACACTATACCATAAGATGATGAATTTACACAATTCTTTATAGTCTGTACAATCTTGATATTTAAATATTAAAATGGATGTAAGATGAAGAGACATTCAATATCATTCAGTCAGAAGTTTTACATAAATAAAAATACAATTCTAAACAAAAAAGCTCTTTTTTCCCATAATGCAATTAAGAAAAAATCTATTTCAGTTACACATGTATAAATATAATACAAATGTAGTGTAGTACAAATAAAGTATATGAAAAAATCTGAAGTATAGTAAAGATGCACAATAACTTTGGTAAATGCTAATTAGACAGAATGCTGATTAAACAAGGAAAAGATTTTCAATAATAAAAAAAATCTTACATTTTTTGTGTGGTCAATTAACTTCTTACTCTTCTCAAACACTTAAGTAAAATAGATTTCAAATTTCTGCCCAAAATGAAACAAATATCAATTGTTTTTAGTAATGGTAGTTTTTAGGAATAACACAATCTTAGACAATCTTAGACAATTGGTTTGGGGGAAATTGCGATAGAACAGGGAAACATTAATTGATGAAATTTATAGTTTTTTATATAATAATATACTATTCAACTATGCCACTACTATACTATAATTCTGTATTGTTGACTTTAAAAATATTTGTATACCTTTACTGTCATACATCCTGTAAACAGTAATATGAGTAGTGCATCTTGGTTGTTTTTTTTTGTTGTTGTTGTTTTTTAATTATCTTAAGCATAATCATATTATTATAATTAGTTTCAACCTTACTCTGTAGGAATGAACGCAAAACAGATCTGTGCAAAGAGATTTACTTTTTCCAGTTATAACATAGCGCAGCCCAGGCATTAAGTATTCTTAACACTACTTCAATTATGCATTAATAGTAAATTAACTATGCTTTCTCAAACGTTTGCACTAAACCCCACTCCCTCCCCAATCTTTAGTTTTCTGGTCCTGTGTCCATTCAAGCATGCGATATTAAAAGTAGCGAGATTAAGGACAGATCTAACACCTGTAAGTCCTCTGATGTTTTTACCAGCAGCTCTTGGTCATTTAATTCCCTGAACTAATAACAGGCTTTCAGAGACAATAAGCGCAATAAGTATAGAAGAGCTCTTTTCATGTGGTTTAAGAGGCTTCGCTCTAGACCGGGCAGTGGCACGCTAGTTGAATGGGGCACTATACGGATATTGCAAGTTAGCAGATCTCAGGGCCCATCCCTGTAATTACACTACCGTGAACCAGCAGTGATTTAGACTTGATGGTTTCCAAGCAGCAGTACACTGCTTCACTTGTTCCATATCAACACATAGAGAGAAATTCAGACTGACAGATATGCACTTTTTAGCCACTGGGGGACGAGATGGACCTACACACACCCTGCGGCTCCTGCACAAGTGTGTGGAAAGAAAAAAAATGGAGGCTCAGGAAAGCAGCTAAAACATCACCAACCAAGTATGGACAAGAAGAAAATTTCAAACACGTTAAGTGTCATAATGTAACAATGATGAAGACAGCACAATATTATATTTCTTTCACATTTTGGTCAATGATATATTTTTTGCTCCGACCGTCCTGATTAACATGAGAAAAAAGATCTTTGAGAAAAGCTGTATTCTGCATCTCATGTCAAGGTTCATTTTGCTTGAATGAATATATATTTTTCATCATCAATAACAATAACTCAATATCTGTCAGAAGGAAAAGTAATTATGTAAATTAGAATTGTTGCTTTCAGATGTGCAGCATAAACTATAGTGTCAAAAACATGTATGATGAGTTGGAAAACAGGACATTGTTTGTTATGTGTAGTGGATTGTTATGGAGAAGAGGCATCATTAATTTGTGCATGAGAAAAATCACATTTACCAAATCAAACAAATCTGAATGGAAAGTTTTAAAAGTTGAAAAGCAAATCACAGACTCATTTGTCACTGCTAGCATTTTCAATGCTATCATCAATCCAAATTATTAAAATTAGAAACCTTCCATTGTGGACTTAACAAATCAAATTATAAAATGTATAAGGCAGTTTTTTATATTGTGTAGAAACATGCATTCTTTTTAGAAGAAAAGCACGCAACTATAGGCAAGGACAATGTGGTAAATGCTCAAAACCAACATTATGCTTAGGACCCATTTTAGAATTCTTCTCTCTGATAGCCATGCTGAAGCTGCCATTGATCTTTTTGTTCCATTTGGCTGGTTGGAGAAAACGGTCCGCATCGGTCCTTGAGCTCACAAAACGGCTCTTTTTGTGAAGACGCAAAATCAATGCAAATTAATCCTTTATGCATTTCCCTGTGAATAATTAAGCGTCTTTCCACTTTTGTTTGGGCTTACTTGCCAAAGCAAAAATCAGAAAGGTAGAGAATGTGGCTATTTATGAGCTGGCTGGAGGAAAGAGTTGACCCCTCTCTCCATCCACAAAGAGCCCTTTATGCAGGCAGCACATTGTCTGGGCTGAGTTCATTTCTCTCTGACTGACCAGCACTGCGGGACACCCACCGTGTTCAATCTGTGCCAGCGCACAACCAAGACTATTTACCCGCATGAAAAGCCTGCAAAATAAACCACAAAATCCATGGCCATGACCCATTCTTAACAAGCACACTTGGGGACAGGAAGACACACATGGTAGCACTGGGTCAGATTTGCTCAAAGTTAGTCCAATCACTGATGAATCACTTGACAAGAGTTGCTCCCTCCTCCACAACAGGAAGCATTCAAATAAATATAGTGATACCTACTGGACTTCACAAAATACTCAAATCCACAAATTGTCTATGGAGAATCTTGTTGCATTCTATTTAGTTTTGGTTTTCTCACTTTCTCTTTTTTCTCTCATGAAAGTGGTGTAAACAGACAGGTTGATGATTTTCCTGCTTTCTCTGGTCTGGGACAGCAGAGAAATCAATTATCTGTGCTGAACTCTGTTCGTTAAGACTGGAGTTTTGCACCATTGCCTTATGTGTTACCCATATGACAACCTTTTCACTCGAGCAATATTACACAAAGTGACACATTATTGCTATTTTTAAAAGACTACACACTTAGACATCCATGCTTCCTATTTACATGCTTTTAATGTGGGTTTTTTTAAAAAGAAGAAAATCCACAGAAGCATTACATACATTGAGTCTCAGATTACTTGTATTTGCAAAGCAAATAGCCATGAGATATTTACTAGCTGGATGCAGGTACTAATCTCAGTCAAAGGATTTTAGTCATTTAATGGCAAATATTTACTGGTTTTATACTGTTAAACAGATGGAGAATATGTTAAAGATCCTTAAGCAATGGATAAATGATTAGAAAAAGCTTTCATAAGGTATACTGAGAAGACAGAAGCTGGATAAAAAATATGTCAACTTTAAGGACATAAGTCTATAAATTGAACTTGTTAATCTGATCAATTAAAATTTTGTCATTTCTGAAGTTGCGTTATTCAGATGAATTTAAATTTGAATATAAATTACAAATATTTAAACACTTCCTGGGTTTAACTTTTTAAGGTTCTTTTATGTGCAACTTTCTCCTTGCATGATGTTGATTGTTTTTTTTAGGCATTGTGTCACTTATGAAATGTCTGACATAAATAATACTATTTTTTGTATTGTTTTTATCAATGTATTTTACAGGCACCCAGTCAGATCAGATACCATCTGGCGTTAGACTTTTCCTTGTCTCGTCAGTGGAAGTAGGCAGTCTGTAGAGCAATGTCTTGGGCTCTTATCTTATTTTGAGGAGACAATTTGCATCCCTCACAACACTGTGTATCAATGGGCATCTGAAATAAACGGAACAAAAGCCTGGGCAGGACGAGAGAGACAAACACATTCATTAGCTGCCCCTCCCTCAGCCTCACCCTCCACCTAGTGAAGAGCTTCAGGGGAACGCTCGCTTCTCTATTTACACTGTTAATATGGCAGGGTTGTAAAGCAAGAGAGAAGGGTGGAGGAACAAAGAGATAACAACTCAATGGCCTTTCAATTAATAACAATAAACTGATTATTACACCAACATAGTGAACCCATGTCGTTGTTTGTGGCTTGGGTTTTACAGCACTAGCTTGTCAACGTTTTGCCTTTATTGCAGACTCACTGTGACATGTTAGACCCCCACTGCCAGCTCTACATTTACTTTTGCACTTTATGTCAGAAAAACTTCACTTTCATTGTCTTTTTAAATGAGTTCTCCTGGCTTTAGCGAGCTCCCGACCCCTACTGACATGGCGTCTTCTGGCCCCTGGCCCACCTGTCCAGGGAGGAATCAGTCGAGCTGGGGCTCAGGCTCATTAGTGGGCTCATCTATAGGCTAGTGGGCCTTGATCTGTGGACTATGATTAGTGTTGTGACACCATTTTCAGACTGGAGCCGGCTGACTGGCCATGGCTGCATGGAGCCATAGTATAACGAGGTCCCTCAGTGCTTTCACCAAAACCAGTCCTGTCACTTTACTGTCTCCTTGGCCTCATATGAATCACCTACTTCTACTGACTGTTTATGACTGTCACCCATATTGTGCTTGACAGTCCTTCTACTTATGAATTATTGTGTCATAAAATATAAATTCTCCTCCTTCCTTTTCTATATTTGCAAAATCCCTGTTTAAAACAACTACATCACTAATTTTGTTTCTGCTTGTACTTGTGCAGAGTCCCCATATAACCCCTAAAATGAAAAATATTATGTGGATGATTAGATTAGAATCTAGTCTTGTACTGCTGATTCTCTCTATGATCTTTATTATTAGATCTGACTTCTCATGAACAACAGGCAGGCTTGGGAGCAAGAGTGGTAAAAAAAAAAATCAGGCAGCTGAAGTCAGGCATGCTGTGGACATTCTAGAGAAGATAACAAGATGCAGAGCATATTTTAATACAAGAGAGAATTGGGACCATAGCAACAGAAATACCTACATACAGTTCAGAGGGTGCATGAGCTATGAATTGTTTTATTACATTCTTGTACCCTTTATGCTAAGTAGTACTTACTTGCTTTAGTGGATAATCTCACTGTTAGATTGGTCCCTGCCGTAATCATGAAGACATCCGAGGACACAATATTCTCATACTGAATATGCTAAGTACTGTTTGTCTATACTCTTTTACAGCTATACACTGTAATGCTATATACCCCCACTATCAGGTATCACTCAGAAGAGGACGAGTTTGATTTTTATTCTGGTTCCTCTGGAGGTTTCTTCCTCATGTTGTCTCAATGTGATTTTCTATGCCACTATCACCTCTGATCGATCATGATCTCAATCTAAATCCAATTTCCTGTAAAGCTGCTTTGTGATGATGTATAGGCTACTGTTAAAAGCATTATTCAAATAAAATGGAATTGAATTGAATTGAAATCAGTACTAACAGAAATCAACTTGTTTTGGACATCCCAGTCTAGAGTCAAAATGATTGGACATCCCAGTCTACAGTCAAAATGATAAAATGATTGTTTTGAATTGATTAAACACTTTTACACATACTCAGATCCAGGTCTCAGCAGTCTTTAGACGTCTCAGAGCAGTGAAATTGTGCTGTATAATTCTGCCTGTAAAGTGTATCATTATTCACATTGTTTTAGAACATTGTTGATGGAGAACAGCAAAAAGCTAACTGCATTTTCAATGGTTTATGACCACAGATTGCAAACTGGGAATTGAGCCTGTAATGCCAGTTGTAGTCCATTTCATTTAAGAATTAATTGTAGGTTTGAATGAAGCACCTGATGCTACCAGTTTCAGACCATTAGGCTGGAAAAGAACCATGAATTGAAGACCAATTTTGTGCCTGGAAAGCTATTTAAACTCTCCAGTTACCACCAAGACTGTGCTTTAGCTTTAATTGCACTTTTATGCTATAACCATATTTAACTTAATTTTGCCCAAAAGCCTTTGTAACAACTGTGATGCTGCATGTGTGTTATTAATGTTATATATAATAAGAGATCCTCACAAAATTTCAAGTTACCCAAAAATATATTTTTATTTCTATTTCTTTTTATTTACACCCTCTAAAAACTAAGTATCAACAGGTGTCTTCAGCTAAAAAGAAGGCTTGTGATAAAGTTACTGTTTAATGAGCAAACTCTAACTGCTGTATTTTGCTTAGTCCTCACTAACTGCATGATGACAGATTTGAGTTGAAAGTAACAGCGGGGTGGAGACAATGGTCCTTTGAGAACAGGCCTTCAGGCTCACTACTCTGCTGGAAGGCCAAGCATGGCCTCAGGTGAGGATCCCCCCATGGCATGCCACTGGGCCATGTGACTACTCTCATCTCAGCTGACATTAGACTCATAAACTTTAACTCTTAGCATCTTAGCTGTACAACATTATGAAACTAACATTGCATAGGTTCTGCACGGTATCCAAGTCAGATAAATTATGATATGTTCAATATGGAGATGTTGTTTTCTACATCTAACCTGAAGCCATCTGTCAGTTTTTCAGGTCAGGGGAGGGAATATGCATGGATAAGTATATTCAGTATTAAAGCCCATTATAATGAAAATCCTAATGAGGGGGAACCTGCTGACTGAGTCCATCGGAGCAAACCCATCAAAGAGCCTTTAGTCAAATTCACCTCTAGGCAATCTACCTCTGCTCCACAGGTGACAAAATGATCCATCAAAGAGCTGTAAGACATTACTCACACACAACTCACTGAGCATAAACCCAAATAAAACATTCTGATGCAATCATTTCTAAGTGTATGTCTACAGGTATGACTATAGTTTTTGTGGTCACATTCCCAAAGCACATGGAGCTAGCATGTGACTGAGGACGCTCTTCTTCCTCACAGGTCTGATGAATCCACCCCCTGTTTCAAAAGACCTAAAGAAGCCTGAAGGGTGATGGATACTTCGCGCTGACTTTACTAGATTAAGGGTAATAATCTTTAAATAACGAGACTTTAAATTTCCCCTTCAGCACTTAGAGTTCCCAACAGCCAGATATCCTCTGAACATCATCCTCTAAACTCAGGCTACCTATTAACAGATGAGGGTTTTTTTTCTTCTTATTAAGACTTCTTTATTACTTTATGGCCTAAATGGATGTGTTCACATTTGACAGTGTGACATGATGAAGTAGGTACTACTTAAGAAGTATTTCATAATACTTTGGCTTTATATGAGCTTTTTTCCCCATGATATAGTGAGGTTTAGTTGAACAGCAGTGTTTGGCACAGCAGGTCCTCTGCCTTGTAGCGGCTCCACTCCTAATTACACTCGGTCCAGAAGTCCAACAAAACCTAAACCATCCTGTGTAATCATTTCCACAGTACATACATCTTTTAGTGATTCTTTAGGGATATCAGGTTTTTCATCTAATGAAAACCATTCAATTACACAGCATTATGATATGTATAGCACTGATGTGTGTGTGTCACAATAAAATCTTAGTATACACTCAACATTTCTTTAAGGTAATAAGTAGCATAACTGAAATGCTGTCTAGCTGAGAAAAAGGGGAAAACATAGTGATACGAAAGGGGAAAAAGCCTTAAAATAGAGGAGAAGTCATCACTGCCAGCATGAGCACATTTAATTAAAAGGAAGAGACAGTAAGACTACTGCGGCACCAGGACCCTGTTGCCAGTATATTAAATTAAAAGGGTAGAAGACCTGGTTACCTTCCTGGGAATGAATGCAAACCAATAATATGGTACTGGTCTCCTGCTGCACCAATGATTTGGGAGATTTTTGTGCTGGGGCAGCACATCAGGACACTATGTGACCTGCAGACGTGTAGTCTCCCTCTCACACACATAAACACATGGTTCCAATTGACATTTACAAATGTTTAGTATATTGTTTGATGAAACTGTAAAAAAAAAGAAGTATTTTCTTTAAAGTGAAGTCTTTAAGAAGCTTATAGTCATAGTTCACCTGAATACACACTCACTTAGTTAATAAATGATTTCATTATGTGTCAAAAGCATGAAGCACTTAGCAAACTACATGTAAAATTAAAGTAGGACTTCTGATGGTTAAAAAAAGAGAAGACCATGTGTGTACTATAACTTAACATATTCTACTGCTTTAACCCCTTTATAAACTTCTGCTAAATTATTGGTTATTCCATACCATATACCGTAAATTATTCAGCAATTACAGAGAAAAACAGAAAAGGAATTGAGTAACAAGAGTGAGGTATGTAAGTCTGGACCTGCTAACATGTCCTGGAAGTTAAAAACAGTTCACATGACAACTACGCAAGTTTTTGCATGGTTCGTGAAATACTACGCTTCATTTTATTAAGGGATATGCCTGAGAAAAGACAGAGTGAGCATTAGTAAGCAATGGAGAGTGTGAGAAAGAACTGACTTCACTGTGACCCTACAGGGCATCAGGATGCTGTGAGCAAAATTCACACCAGCTAAACAACAAACACAGGCCGTGAGAACCTAGCCCTCAGTGCGCAGGACAAATTCTTCACCTGCAAACCATGCCTAAAGTGACAAGCAGCCGTCAATTGGAAGGCAACCACAACATTCCATTTAGAACATTTAACCTATTGACAGTATTTGCTGAATTGTGAATAAGTGAAAGGGGAATTCAGCATATAATGATCGTTGTAGGGAAAAACACTTTGGACTCAGGAAAACACAAAAAAAGAATCAAAATTACTGGTTGATAATTAGTGGCACAAAAACTAACATCTGACCAGGCCTGAAAACACAATGACATTCCATCCAAAAGTCCCCCAATGCCTTCACACCAGGAGAACCACCCAAAACAATCAGCGATGAGTCCAGGCCCCTGTGTCTCATGCAGCACAGACGACTGGAAATGCTAGGAATGCTAGACTCCAGCCCAATAGGAGACCATGTTCCACTTATTGGCTACTAGTGTGCACATCCCCGGGGATAACAACCAAGATGAGTTCCCACACAATGGGAAACAAGACATTTATGACACTGATGCTATGAAAAAAGGAAAAAAGGACTTGCTTCTGAGGCACTAATCTCCTGTGTCCCCCATCTGGAATCTCAGGACCATGCTGGTCATGCAGACATCTCCTCGTTTGGAGCAGTGGGTATGGAGAGTCACCCCAGCCAGTCTGTCCCATTTGGGTTGATTTAAATGGTATGTTATTAACTTTCTTGGGCATTGTCTGGTTTGTAAATTCTGGTAATGATTGCCATTATTGCTCACCAAGCAAGACTCATGAATCAGCAGAATTTCTGAATGCCATTGTCCTTAAGTTTTAATGATAGTATAATGCAATATCTTGAATGTAAAATCCAAAACTCATCACTGAAAATATGTAATAGCTGCTAACTAAAATATTCTAGTCCAGGAATGAGGAATGGTTATACTCTCAGCAGAATGCATTCCTAAAAATGTAGCATGCATTCCTAAAAAGTGAAGACAATCATGTTCATGTCTTCAGTAGCTCTGACAATACAGGAAACTCCATATAACCTTTTGAGTTTGTGGTGATCAGGAAAGTCATACAACCTCAGCTTTGGCCAAAAGAGGGTTGAATAGATTAATTAATAAAATTTTAGGAAATTAATATTTGAAAAAAATGTTGATTAATTTTTTATATGGTAGTTATTCTTCTGATAACCATATTGCAATTTGCAAATGAAAGCTACATCAGAAGAAGTAGGCTATAAGCCCCCATTACATGGCAAGCTGAGGCGGAGTAAACAAATTTCAGCCAGGGGCAAGGCTACAAGTATTCAGCCTCACATGATCAGTACACAAAGCTAAAATTGTAGAAAATGTCCTGTTCATGTAAAACAAAAAATATGAGTTAATCTTCCCACAAGAATTGTAAAGTTAAGGCCAGATAACATGGAGACAGTTTCTTGAATTTGATGCTCAGTTTATCATTTAATAATAAATATTTGAGCTGTATTGCTTTTGGGAAATTTGGTTTAAATGAATAAAAAAGTTAAAAACCTACAGTCATCGCAACTAGAGGTTTTCATAGAGTATGGTATTAAATTTCATTCATTTTATTCAAAATCTAATCAGCTAAATTAAAAAATATACAGGAGTATTCATATACAAATTTACCACCAATGAATTGAGCACAAGTGTCACAGATGTTCTCTAACAATTTTGCAGTTCTTGAATAGTTGAATAATTTATTTGTTTGTTTAATTAATTGATTATTTACTTTTAAAACTACTAGTACTTCTACCACTTCCACCACCACTACTACTACTACTACTACTACTACTACTAATTATTATTATTATTATTATTATTATTATTATTATTATTATTATTATTATTATTATTATTATTATTATTGCTGTTGTTGATGATGTAGTTGTTGTTGCTGTTAATCTTCGTTATCAACAATTTTCTAGAAATGACTTAACAAAAAAGGATAAACGGAAATCTATAAAAGAAAATAAAAATCAATAAATATTGTACTGTGTTGTAATAAGTTAATACTAGTTTTAGCCTATATATTAGCAGGTGTCTTCTGAATAATATATAATAAGTAAATCCCATAATAGTTTACAATTAATACAAAAGGCCTAGATTTACTTTATTAGAAATTTGACTTTTTTAATCTAGCAAAAGCAATTACATGCTTACAAAGGGGGGAAAAAAAGTATTTAAGTTAAAGCCATAGAACTCCAGCGTGTGTGTGTTCACAGCATGTCGGAGTGCAGGCGAAACTTGGCGGATTATTGTATTTGGTGCACACGCGTTCGGCTCCAGATGAGGCTGGAAAATGAGCCGAGATAGATGCAGGCGGAGCAGCTGATTCTCTCTGGCCAGATGGCTCCTGAACACAGATTTGCATTCATTTTCGCCTTAATATCTTCCAAAATAGAGGGGCAGCTGCATTTGTTGTCAAATAAGGTTTAAAACTCCCTTTTTTAGGAGGGGATCGTTACCTTCGCGATGGGATTGTTGAACTTTTCTCCCCTCCTCCCCTCCCCTCTCTAGTCAACAGTATCAGCTTTAAAAGGATTTAGGCTAAAACCCTAATTTGATAATCAGATTGAAATCGCTTTGGTGTGTAATCTGTATTAAAGATACTGTAGATTGCAGTTAGCCAAGCAGAGAGTAACTGTGAGGGAAATTCAGGCACATATAATTTGAAGAAAAAACATGAAATGCAAAGTGATTTGCATTTCCTAATAAATTATATTACTAATCAGGCTACACGTGTTGTTATAGGCTATTATGACAGCACAATTTCCTTAATAAAAAATATCTATTAATAATAATATTTTTAAATAATCAATCGCAATAAACATTGACCATTAAAGACACAAGATACAACATTGAGTTAATAACAAACACTCTGTGTACTATATTTTATAACAAAGTAATAGATTAATAGAATAAATTAAAACGCTTTAATCTTTTTTGGTACACCGAATTCAACATTACTACTACAACTGATAATAATAATAATAATAATAATAATAATAATAATAATAATAATAATAATAATAATAATTTTGTATATAATATAATTTATTTTATTACTTACGTATTTAACTGGTCGAGCAGGCAAGTAATGGACTTTTCAGACGGGCAACAGCTTTGATAATTCACTTATCTTTAGCAATAGTCATTAACCCCCCAACACCAGCACAAACAGATTGCTCTCACACTCTCTAAAACACACATCTCTCCTTCTCTTTCTCTCTTTCTCTTCTCCGTCCCCGCATCCCTCCCTCCAGTGCGCTGCGCTCCGGCTCCCCAGATAACCCACATCGGAGTCTCGATTTTCAACCATTCATTAAAATATTAACATCAATACACACCCTGCCAAGTGGTAAAAAAGGGAAAAAGAAGCACCTTACACTCCCATATCACAAAACTAAATAACCACTGGGCGCATTATTGTCCTTAAAACGCTCTATTTATTATAAAAAGGCTCATGGAGCGAGAGGGTGGACGCAGCGGATCCCTCGAGTCCTTCCACAGTTTTCAGATGCAATTTTAGCGCGATTTGCAAAAAAAGCATCGCGGTTTTTCTGAGCATTTGTGCGCGACTCGGCACGTGTGTGAGGATATGTGTGTGTGAGAAAGAGAGAGTGTGTGTGAGTGTGTTTTGCACACTTCGCAGATCGTTGTGCGCGTTATTCTACTCCTAACTTCAGATGCGCAACGCGCGCCTGTGCAGATGATCAGCACAGGCATTATAGGGGGATTTTGCGTTTTAAAATCTGCAATCGTCAAATAGGCAGCGTGATTTTGAAATATAAGTCAGTCGTGTTATTGATCAGTGTGCTTTGTACCTGATACTCCTGCTCTGTTTGACTTTCATAGCGACACAGGGGCCAATTAGGCATCTGAGATATCCGTCACTGTCATTTGCACGACACGGTGATTGAGCGGATGACAAGGGCCAATAAATGATTTTATTCTGCATGTGAAACCACAGCGTGCATGGATGCACCTAACCCTAACTGCCCTCCTAACTGCCATCTGAGCTCTTGCGGAGCTAATAGATAAATGCTTAACCCTTGTCATCCTTCACATTTTTACATTTATTTCCTCTTATGTGTATTGGTAATTCATGAAACTACATTAGTTTGGGGCATTTGTTTCTAAACAATAATAATAATAATAAAAAAACAATAGATCATAATGGCACACTGCATGCAAAAGCTGTGCATGTGTTAGGATGATTTTTTCCGCTCTCCTGATTAGCTCGAGCTCGTTTGTGTCTTGAAAAGGTGAATAGAAAAGTACATCTCGCTGTCTTCTTGTAGTGTGTGTATGTGTACTCACGCGGTACTTGGGCAACGCCAGCGACCGGAAATGTCAGACCCCTTCTCCTCCATATATGGTCAAAACCCCGCCCACAGCGCGTCATCGCTCTGACAGTGCGGATCCCGCGGGTCTAGAGTTTTGGCTCCCGGGAAAGGCTTCAGTCCTAGGGGATAGAGGGCTGAGTTTTGTACGCTTCCATCCATTCCGAGAGACGCTAAAGGCCCCCCTCATCAAGCTCTCTCCCGCGTCCGGGAACACCTCCGCGCTAAATCATAGTTTTTTTCCCGTTTATTTGTCTTTTGGAGCTGGAGCGCCTTGCCAGAAAGTGGTCGATTCAGCAGTGTCCTGAAGCTTTTTTTTCCTGTAGGGATGATGACACGAGCCTGAGAGCATCATCACAGCGCAAAGTTACAAGAGATGTTGAACTGATTTTTTTTAAAGAAAGAAAGAAAAAAAACAACAACAACAACAACATCCAGGTATTTCGACGACTCCTCCGACGGGATCTCGATCCAAACAAGCCGCTGAGAGATCTTGACAGAGAATCCTCCACTCACTAAAATCGTCCATGTCGTGCCAACACAGGACGCGCTGAAGAAGGAGCTGAGACTTGTTGTGAACCGGGCTTGTTTCTATTTTTTTTTCCTTCAACAAATCACGACCAAACTCTCACAGAGATCCGAGCGCGTCTCGTGGAGAAACGACGCGTCCTTTCCCGATTTTCGCTTTGACCTCGTCGGCTGGAGCTGGTTTGCGCGCACGCCGCTTTAATGTTTGGGATTCAGGAGAATATACCGAGAGGGGGGACGACTATGAAAGAGGAGCCGCTGGGCAGCGGCATGAACCCCGTCCGATCATGGATGCACACGGCCGGGGTGGTGGATGCTAACACAGCCGCCCAAAGGTACGTCTGCCAAATCATCCCGATTTTTTTTTCATGCATTTCTCAGACCAACCCTAAATCCCCACTTATGCCATGTATCAATTACGGTCTCCCCGTGCACCTCTCCGCCGCTCATTACATCATATTACTACTGTTTAAGTGACAAATCAAGAATACACTCCCGGTCACTTTCCAGCAGCTTAGATCCGTTTTTTTTCCCTGATACTGTATCTATTCCTTGTATATCCCTCCCTCCCCTTGCTCCCTTGCTCCCTCTGTCCCTACTGTTTAACCGACCCCGGTTTGTCATCTTTTCTTCCCCCGCAGCGGAGTGGGTCTGGCGCGGGCGCATTACGAGAAACAGCCGCCGTCCAATCTGAGGAAGTCCAATTTTTTCCACTTCGTCTTGGCTCTGTACGACAGACAGGGTCAGCCCGTCGAGATCGAAAGGACAGCTTTTGTGGACTTTGTGGAGAAGGAGAAAGTAAGCGCCGCTTTTTGGAAATGCCGCGCAAGATGATCTTTTTCCCCCCTTCAAGTTCACAGAACTTAGGGAAACGCACATGCGCCAAAAGAGTTCTGATTTGAACGGAGGATCACAGAAATTTTATTATGCACATACTCCTATATTAAATACATATCTGTGAATATTATTAAAGGATGTCATAATTTATAATTGTGCACTACAGTATAAAATGTCAACGCAGTTATTACAGGCTATACTCCAATGTGCAAAATTATTTAACACACATTGGCCTTCAAAAAAATTATAACACTTATTTATAGAGTCTTAAGATAGATTCTAAATATTTGTATTTTCAGAGATAAAGTTGTTGGACACATTATTCGAGTGTCCATGCGTACAGTAGCCACAATGGAAAACAAGACCATGCAGATATTTTGAGCTCATGCAAAATTGAAACAAAATTCAGAAAACGTCAGTCTGATTGCCAACCGTGCTTATTTTCAGGAACCAAACAGCGAAAAAACTAACAATGGGATACATTACAAACTACAGCTTTTATACAGCAACGGTAAGTCAAACTTCTCCATACTGATACTGACAACAAGGAGCAAAGGAACCATAATGACAGTATAATTATCCAACAATAGACGACACAGTAATTCTAAAAACAATTGGCTATCACTTAACAACAATAACCAGTTCTTTTAAATTATAGTGCTCTCTTTTATTTGTTATGGAAGTTTAAAAATGCTCAATTACATTGCACAGATAGCTCTTTAGGTTTATTTCTTATTTGGGATGATTAGAGCTCCGTGCACCTTTTTTTCGGTGTGAGATTTTACGTGATGCTAAAACAATAAAATATAACAAATAAATAAATAAAAAAATGGTGAAGTGTGGCTAATCCATGGCGCTCACTGAATGAAACATTTCCCACAGGCGTCAGAACAGAACAGGATCTTTATGTACGGTTAATCGATTCCATGACAAAACAGGTAAGACCCTTTTATTATTGTTGTTGTTATAATGGGTTTTATTATTATTATAATGTTTAGCACTTTAGTAAGTTTTACTCTTGCTTTTTTTCCCCTCGCGCTGTATTTTCCTCTTGCTTCTTGTTTAAGATGCATGTTTGAAGAAGTTGGGATTATTTTCCTATTCATTTTCTTTTTGTTGCCGTGTTGTTGCTGGATAATTTATTAATAAATATTAACGCCGCGCTATATATAGGAGAGGGGGAAAAGCCCGACCTGACTGAGCACGCGCTTTAAACCCCGCGCCAGTGAAGGAGAGGGTGATATGCAGGGTTCATGAAAGGCTGCTCTCTAAATGCGGGGGATAAAATGAGCTCTCATTCTTCCCTCGTTATTATTCAGCTCGTATTTAAGCTCTCCATGCCGTTCATCATATTTCTTTATGATTTACTGCCTTGGAGACAGTCTGATGTATTTGAGATGCCCTACGTTAAGTTTATCACGGCACACAATCCTGCGCGTGGAGTTTGCACGAAATTATTCATGCAAGAAAAAGCATGACTTTTTACAAAGAAACTTGTGATTAAAAGCAAGCTTGAATTGTTTAAAGCGCTAATAATCAAATCCTCATTTTTCTGTAGTATTAGTATTAGTATTATTTTTTTAACCAGTGCACATCTTTATATAATCCGTAGCCTATAATGCATATTTTTTCAAAAGCGTTGTTTTTATTTTTCGGCTGATGAGCGACAGTTTTATTTAGGCTAATTGGTCTTGCATTTATTATCTGTGACTATATAAATCCCACGATGTACAGCCCGAGGGTCGTGACTTCTTGCTCTATATGCTTATAGAAACAGAAATAAATCCTGAGAGGGCCACTTGAGTTGATATTGTACTGTTTCCTCGTCATGATGTCGCACTTTAAGCGTCTCATTTCCTTCCATCATGGCCACGTTTAAGAGCTAGACAAGTTGAACGCTCTGATTTGGTTAGTCCTTCGTTGAGGCAGGTTTAGGGGTGTTGCATGTACGACAGAAATTATAAATATAGGCCATGTCCTAATTGGTGTGAAAATGATCAAAGAGTCAATGGCGCTGAACAGACACTTTATGGATTTCCCGTATTTACAGCGTGTGTGTGTGTGTGTGTTTGTGTGTGGGAAGAGGGGGTGGGGGGTAGAGGGGGGGTGTATGAAAAATAAATCATGGCTGTAAGGATAAAGTGCCATCTGACGAATAACTTTCTCTCCTTCTCATTTAGACTTTTTTTTTTATATATATAATTTTGAAGCATTCTTTTAATTTTGATGTATTACAAATGTAAAATTAATTTATAAAGTTATTAGCCTATACGATGCAATACTATTGCATTTTAATTTTTAAGCACTGAATTCTGTGCCTGCGATTCTAGTTATTTTTTATACAAGGAATGTCGGAGATTTATCAGCTCTTTAATGTATTAACGGCTTTAATTTCGAGCGAGAAAGAGTGAGAGGGTGAGAGAGCTAGAGAGTGAGCAGGAGAGAGAGAGAAAGTGAAGGAGAGCGCACCTCCAGCTCTGCGCCATCTGTTAAAGCCAATGCTCAAAAATTACTCAACCGTACCCCCCGACACCGTGATTTTATCTAAAGCAACGAGGAAAAAAAATCATTGTTAGCGGCTCAAAAATAAACAGCAGATTGGCCATTAGCACTTTTCCCCCTCCAATGTGTGGCGATGATAGGCGCGGTGATGTGTGCGCTCCCCGCGCCCATCTGCACCCCGAGCGCCTTTAATGCACCAGCATTTCCCTCTCATCTTCTCAAATAAAATGCAGCGACGAGCTAAACGGTTAGCATATGCGCCTCTTCATTTATAAAGTGCTATTAATGTCACATTATTTATCATCACAGTGAAGCGCCGGGCGTTGATATTAATTTCAAATAGAATATGCTTCTTCATCATAACTTATTTATGGACATAACAAAGGTCATGCCGTATGGGAGGCTTTATTGATAAATTACGAAATTATAATCTTGCTACTTTATATACCTAGACATGCATTTCGTTTTATATTTAAATATTGTCTAATTTTTGTTAGTTAATTTTAACCCTAATGCATAGGATATAACACATGCAGATTTTTGTTTAGACAAATAAAACTTATTGATCTGTTTATAAAACAAACAAAACATAGCCTACAACTTGAATATTAACGATAATAAAGGTGGCGCAATTTTTCACTTTTTAATTATTCTTTTTTATTTTTTTTAAATTGTATCTAAGTGCACAGCTTATAGCCTCACTATTCTATAAGCAACCTAATATATTAAATATGCTATATAATACAGTTTGTTCACTAATTTCCCTCTCTTTCTCTCTCTCTCTCTCTCTCTCTCTCTATCTCTCGCTCTCTTTTTTTTTTGGCTTCAAGGCTATTATTTATGAAGGCCAAGACAAAAATCCAGAAATGTGCCGAGTTCTCCTCACACACGAAATTATGTGCAGGTAAGGGAAACAAATTATACACGCATTAAAAACGTGTCATGTATTGCTTCATTATTTATATTTGTCTTTTAAATACATTTTGCTTGCCCTGATATTATTTTAAATAATTTCAGAGGAAAAAAAATATGAATTGCTCGATGCATAATAATAATAATAATCCGATGCATAAGACATTAATCACCGGATGTGCTGAGCAGCATCCGGATCTTGAGAAGGTTTTGAATTGTGATTTACGGAGCGCGCGCTATTGCACAAAGACAAAAACGGAAGCAGGTCACTGATTTTTTTTCGGACTGCGTAATGTAAGAGTGCACAGAGACTATAAATTGTTACCCAAGATCTAAAATCCGCTCCAGACATAAACTTTTTGCATACTATCATTACACATTATAATAAAGACCTAGCCTTATTTCTAAATTATTATTATTATTATTATTATTATTATTATTATTATTATTATTATTATTATTTATTTTTTTTAATTATTATTATTATAAGATTCAGTAAAGGCAGATTTTGATAGTAGCTACTTGTCTTTTATAACCATAAAGCCATGATGAATTAGGAAGTCACACGTCAGATAGAAGTGGGAAAATTGTGACAGAAATAAAGGAGTACAACCAATCCAATTTTAACCACTAACATCAAGCATCAGTTACAGGCCCAAAGGTCATGCTGCATTGCCAGCTTCTGCTTTAGTGCCATTAGTCCCCATTGATGTGCTGCATTCACAGCACTGAGCTCTTAGGTATTAACATACAAAATACTCCTCTTCCTGTGTGCTGCAGTGGTATAGAGATAAGACACACATTGTTATTGACCATTCTTGTGGCTTGTGCTGTGAGTACATGCAACTTTCACGTGTGTGTTTTTTGTGAAGTGCAGTTTTTTTCCACTTTAATCACTTTAGCTGTCAGCTTAAAGGAGCTTTACATATTTTTCCGTACCATATGGTGAGAATTTGGACATGTAACCGTTATACAAGTGTGCTTCTTTAAATGCAGAAGGCATAAGATTTTTTCCCCTTGTATCACTTCAGCATTAATTAAAGCACTCATAATGGGAGCGTCATAGCAGCCTCAAAATGGAGGCATTGGCACATTGTAAAAGATTGATGCAGGCTTTTGAGTCTGTAATTAATAAGTGCCCCACAAAAGCACTGGTTGAAGGTGGCATCTTGCATCCTCTCCAGATATAACAGCTTGACAATTAGAGGTAAACAAAAGGCGAAGCTGTGAAAGTGATCCTCCTGCCTCTTGGCATCCCCCCCCCTTCCCAGTTCTCTGTTCAGCACCAATGCAAACACCGCAACATGTTGTTCCTGGTTTCGGCACAGCGGCGCCCGATTTGGGGATGGCCAGCCAGCCAGTCAGCCAGGCAGCCGCCTCCACCTCACGCTATAAAGGGAAAGAGCAAATGACGGATTTGGATTCAGGCTCTAGCAAGACAAAACACTCGCTTCCTGAACTGAGACCAAATCTTACATTGCCGCTGTTTGTTTGTCTTTTTCCTCCACAGCCGGTGTTGTGACAAGAAAAGTTGCGGGAACAGAAACGAAACCCCTTCAGACCCCGTGATCATCGACAGGTAAGGGCCCCTCTCTGTTTTCCGTTTCCTGTTGTCTCTGTGAGGGTTGTCTTTGTATGATGGGTGGTGCGGCCCGGTGTTTTGGTCTTTGCACAGGTGGGTTGACTCGGAAACCTAGGGGTGTCTTCAGGGAGTGTGTAATTGCTTGAGGTGCCAGGGGAGGCACTTGCTTTAGCCCTTCCTCTCCCAGCAACGAGTCATTTATTCCTAGAGAGCGGCTGGCTTTAGATTCACAGCTCTCCCTCCTTCATCCTAATTTGTTAACAAGTGCATCATTCACCTCCATCTCCTCTTCCCGTTATCTGCTCTGTAGGCTTTAGACGTGATGCTCACAGCTTCCCACTGTCCTTGTTTCTTTTATAAGGTGTGTGCATGTGTGTGTGTGCTCCCATACTGCTACTCTTGGGTAATGAGAGATGTTTCTCAGCTGGTTGTTGCCGCTTACGTGTTGATAACATTAGTGAGTTTAAATACATCGTCTCCTGCAGGATCAGAGATTGATGTTGTTGTTTTTTTTTTTTTTGCTCTCCTCCTCTACTTTTTAGTTCTGTTTGATTTCCTGTGACTTTGTGTTGGTTACAAACATTCAGCAAGTCTTGGAGTGCTTTCTTATCACCAATTATCTTGGCAGAGTATACAAGCGTGGAGAAGATGAGGGCAGATCTGAGGAGTAGGGATGTGCCAGAGCGCTGCCCGGGCCTCTTGGAGATTAGTGAGGTAGAACAAGCCCACCATGCTCCATAAAGACAGCACGAACAACTGGCGGTCTGTGCCAGAGCGCAGAGCCTTCTCTCTCCCTCTATCTCTCTCTTTCTCTTTCTCTCTCTCTCTTAGCTCTGTCTCACTTACTCCCCATCTCGCTCTGCTCTGTTGATGTTGCAAACTTATCTCCCCATCGTGAACTTTGCCGTCCACCAAGCAAGAAATTAGATTGGGGAGAGAAAGACAGCGAGTCGCGAGCCGAGGCAAAATACACGCCACCGCTGGACAGCAATGCTAATGTTTGACTAGCTGAAATAGCTGTTTGCTTAGTGGAGAATGTTTGGTATCTGACAGAGGGAACATCTCTCTTATTAGTAATCAAATAGGGACTGCCAGTTGCTACTGCCACTCAGCACAAGTGTGTGTGTGTGTGTGTGTGTGTGTGTGTCAAGTGTTGGAAAAAAGGACTCACTGCCTCGGTGCTGAATTTATGGCCGTGCTCACATGCTTTGAGCACTATGAATCTCCTCCCATCACACGTCATATGGTTATGGTTTGGAAATGCTGTTCTGCATGATAATCAGTTTTTACAAGCGTTGCCAAAGAATGATATATGAACAGCATTTACACTTTGTTCTTGGGATACATACTACCAAAAAGTGGAACCATATTTATATAAAAAAATCACTTTATGACCTTTAAAGTAGTATTGTTTCATTATTTACTGTCTTGTCCCTGAGTAAAGTCAGTGATTGCCGTGACATGCACTGTATTCTGTATTCTTTCACATCACTGATTGTAGTATTTGAACAGACCCGCTGATGTGCAGCTACAGTGCGTGAGCAGTAATTAGTAGCAGGATGTTTTAATAGAAGGTTGAGAATTATGTTACACTGCCCTGTAGCGGAGAGGAGAGGGAAAAGAAAAGAGCAGAGAGAGGGATTATATGGAGGTTGTTCTCATATTTGGAGCAAAAGATGAACCATGTCTCACTTCCTCTTGGTAGTTCCTGGGATGTCTGAAATCCAGTGGGCTCTATTCATCCGCTGAGCTGAGCTTACAGTATATATTTACCTTCAAAGAGACATGCTGAACACTGTACAACAGGGCGTCATTGATATTTAACGCACTGGCTCTTCCCATAAATTGCTCGGCTTTGTATCGCGCCTAAATAGAGTTGGAGGGATAGGGTGTCTGCGCTTTGTGCTTCAATCTGGCGAACAATGCGTGTAACACTAGTAAAATAGGAAAAGAGGAACAGTGGAGGAGGGATTGAGTCTCAGGGAAAGAGACTGTGGCGAAAGGAGGAGATATTGTCGTAAGTTCAAACAGTGGATAGAAAAGCTCACATTTTCATTGTGGGCCGTCTGAAAAGGCTGAGAGTATCGTTTTCATCCGTCCTGCGCGATCACAAAGGCAGACGTGCTTCATTAGCCTACTGCATTGTCCACGTATTGCCACTATGAGCAGATGATTTTATCCTTTTGCTCCCAGAACTCTTAGCCAGAGAACGGGGCCTGAAAAAAAGTGCTGAAACTTTAACCTGGAATGTGAAGTGCAAGTCCGGGTGGGACGAGCGGTGAAGAGCCGATTCCTCAGCACAGAACTTCTTTATTGCACTCAATTCTGTCAGCCAAAATTGTGACCGAGGGATATGTAGATATGAAATGATTGGTGTCAGGAACAGGGAGGCCTACGTGTGCTCATGTTCAACAAGCGCTTGGAAATAATGGTTTGCGTGGACATGGAGGGGAATGAATCTAGAAAATGAATGGGGGGATTGTTTAGGCAGACAAGGGAGGGCCGATTATGTTACAATCAAAACATTTAACTGGGGGGAACGAGAGAAAGAGAAGAGAACAGAAAGGAGGAGAGAGAGAAAGAAAGGAAAGGAAGAAGTGGGAGAGAGCGAGAGTGGAGAGAGAGAGCCTTATGCAGCGCAGGTCCATGCTGACCAGAGGAACTTGTGATCCATTATCGATAACATTCTCAGCACCATTTTCCCAGATGGCACTCAGGGCAGGCGCGCTGCTCGCTGGCACGGGCGCGGGCAGTAACTGGCACCATCACGCTGCTGGCATTTTCAATGGAGTTTAAGAGACTTATCATTCCAAATGTGTCCTATTTTCCTGTAGGCAAGCCAGACATCTGTTTATCCTATTTTCTCTTGGACTTTAGCACAGCTTGGGAAAAAAAAGAGAGAAAAATAACAGCAAAAGAACGAAAAGTTGGTCGCATTTAACAGCTGTTGCAGAATTGCAGAATCGATCTCAGCGGATCTTTAAATATTTCACCTCCCACTGCTCTGGCATAGATTATTCATCTAAGGGGGTGTGTAAAGAAGGTGGAAAATAAAGAGAGAGTATGAGCAAGATGTAACGCAGAGGTCTGTAAGTGATGGATGCTCCACAAGCTTTCAGAGACAGGTTAGTGATCATGTGAGAGTGTGTCAGGAGAGGATTGTGGCTTTATTCTGTGGCTTGGGGACTAATAATACTTGCCACTGATCAGGGTTTTCCTAGCCACCGATCTCCCTTTCACTTCCTGTCATAGAGGTCAGGACAGCCTGACCCCTGAGAGAGTCCCCCACCTCACCCACCCCATGCAGCTGAATAATGCATGAGATTGACTTTTTTTTGCAAGCACAGTTGTGTGCTGGGCCGGTTTTCGTCCTACAGCTTATTCCACACAGCCGCCTGCACCTGTTCTCCTATTGGGCTCAGGCATCATTTGGGCCTGTTGCTGATTTCATTTAACATTCATTATATTTCCATATGAGGCGGATTATGGGTGATTATTAGCCACCCCAGTCATGTGCTAGGAGATTCTCTTTAAAAGACACGCACATAGAATTTCTTTCTTTTTCCAAATATAAACAGGCTATCGATGACCATCTTTGATATTTCCTCTTCATTTCTTCTTCTGATTCGTTTTGAAAAATGTTTTTCTTTTGTTTGCCTCTCTGGCACGTGATGGCCCAGGTCTTCATGACGAGCTCTCCTCCCTCTCTTCGGTGTGCAGATGCTCGATTGCGGCTCGCTCCGAGCTCAGCTGAACAAATGCCAGCATTTAGAAGGTCAGAGCTTTTGTTGGTGTGGGGAGAAAAAAAGAAGCGCTATGGAAATGAGCGGAGGCAAAAAAAAAAAGAAAAAAAAAAAACAAGGGACATTTAAAACCTAAAAATTCAATTCATTGTCTCTCTGTTAATGTCATTTACATTTTTGGCTGCGTCCCGGGCTGTCGAGGAGGATTCTGGAGGCGTCTTTAATTACATATCAGCGTCGGAGCAGGAAAGCAGGACGTGATGGACTTGGAGAGAGACGGTTTGTTTTGAAATGCTCCTGAATGGCAGGTTTTCACAGACCTGTGTCGAGGGTAATTAAAAGAGTGTTAAGTGGAGAGTGGTGCTCTGTTGCTCTCTCTTTCGCTGTCTGTCTCTCCTGTAGGAAGCAGCAGAGGGTTGCTCAGCTGTTACTGTAGCCTCCAGCCATTTCAGGTCTGCATGGTTTTTTTTTCATGCTCAGGTGATATTCAGATGTGGATATGTGGATGTTATGTGTAAGTAAGCGTGCTTGTGAGTATGTGATTTCACGTGAGAGCAGCTTTTCATGTGTTGCAGAATTGTTTTTAGAAATGGTGTGTGTAAGAGAGAGATAGGGGAAAAAAAGAGAGAGGAATAAAGGAGCTACACAGAGAGACATGAGAGAGAGAGAGAGCGAGAGAGCTTCATTAGTTCTGATTAATGGCTGAGCAGACAGCAGATATATCTCTGGCCAGGTAACAGCCTCACAGCCGCACTACAGCACCAGCACAGGTGTGTTCTGCTACTCTTATTTATGAGGCAGTCAGCAAGCTTTCTGTTGCTCATGCCGTACACACACACACACCCACACACACACACACACACACACACAGAAAATAAAGCACATTGCTGTTCTTTCCCCTTCAGCCAGCTTGCCTAGTGAATAAGTAAGGTGATGGCTCGGGCCAAGTTACAAATTCTACTGACCACTACCAAATTAGCCGACGCAGCAGTAAAAATGCTCCCTGGCTCCTTCACTTCTCTCCAGTGTGTGTTTTCTGTATGTGTGTATGTGTGTGTGTGTCTGGCCCTGTATGTTAGTGGGGGGTATTTGCGTTATTCTAAGAGGCCATTAATGCGTACCTGCATGGAGCTGGCCATGCTAAGCGGCTGCCGTTTTGGTGCAGGTGTTCGGCCTGGCTCTTTTGAAGCTTCAGTCACACACCAAGCCGCAGCCGCTCGCTCCTGTCAGGACTGTCTGATTCTGCCTGTGGCATGGGAACCTTCTCTGGGAGATGGTTGTGTAAAGGATCGCTTGTGTATGTGTGTGTGTGTGTGTGTGTGTGTGTGTGTGCGTGTGTCTGTGAAGGAGTAGTAGAGCTGAGACTGAATTACAGGGAGGAAAGGAGGCAGTCAGAGATGTCAGAAACCCCTTTAAGGGAGTGAACTGATAGAAAAAGCACAATACTATGTACATTCTTCTAAGCTCGCTTATCAGGAGCATGAGCAAAAAACACAGCCATCTAACATCATTAAGATAAGGATTACATCCCTTTTTCTTATTTAACTGTGTGAAGAAGTGTTTTGGTATTGTAATAAATCATGACAAGGGAAAATCTGGTGCAGAGTCTGCATTAGAGGTGAGCAAGATGGTAAATGTCATAATACCTGAAGTATACAGAGAATACTCTGAGTATACAGAGAATATATTAAGAATTATTTTGGCTTTTTGGTGAACACACACACACACACACACACACACACACACACACACACCATGTCACCGAATGTACATGAGAAGAGTTCTACTAAAATAATAATAAAAATAACAATTATAAAATGTTAAGAAATATAAAATTGAAACATCTGCTTTATGTCTGTTAACACCTTAATATCTTAAAAAAAAGGAATCATTGAATTAACAGACATTACGGTAATATTTAAGTTCCTGTAAAACAATATCTTGGGGAAACTATGAGGTCAAATACATTTATTTATTTCCCATAAAAATGATTCAACCAGCAAAGCATAGAAAATAAACTGCTTGAATATGTGTGTAAAGAAAAGAGCAAACGTGACATGTGTTACATGAAGTTAAATTACGTGATATAGGTACCACAGTATCAATATCATATCATCAGTTTGCTCTAGCCGGTGCGCAGTGTTGCACCTTTATTACCAAGTATGAAAAATGGTTGTAAAAACGTATTTGTTTTTCTATGTAAATGTATCTCAGCTATTAACAAGTCATCTGTGCTGTAGTTAGTGTGAGTCGCATCGTGGTGCTCGTTTGGAACAATCTGTTAATTGATCCCTTGTCTTTGTGCCCAAAATAATGATATTCAGAAATACCTTCACGAGCTGAGCAGATGACACTCTCACCTTGAAACTGTTCAGAACACACACGGCGTATAAACCATGAACGCTGTCTCACTGGAGAGACTCCGAGAGAGAGAAAGGGAGATAGAGAGAGAGCGAACAGCTGGCTTCCTTGAACTGAGGATAACTGACAGTTGTCTGTAAGAGGTTTTAATGAAGATTGTCACCTTTTATGCCAGGAAGTAAAGGGTTGCCAGATCTCTGGGAGAGCAGAAAGGCAGGGTTGTCAGATCTACAGGAGTGGAGAGAGCAAAAAAAAAACAAAAAACAGAGAGCTTAACCTGTGTTTGGCAGGCAGCAATCTGTTCACGCTCACACAGAAAATAAACGGACAGAGCGGTCGAGAAGCCAAAACCTTGTGTCCGCTAGCCTGGGCGTGCACTCGGCTTACAGTCGAAACAGATGTACTCTATTACACACTTTTTTACACGGCACCTCAAAACTATTTCCTAAGCTACATTTTCACAGAATTATGGATAAGATGGATTGCACTTCAGGGAATGGAGAAAAAGTGTGCATGAGAAAGTTTTATTTATTTTTTCTTATCATAATACAGGCCTCTGTATGAAGCCTAAGTGCAGGTTGTTATATAATTGAATCACTGGATATGATTCTGAAGGTAGTGAGAAGATTTCATGGTGTCGATTCAATTCGATTCACCTTGTCTTGATTTGTTTCGAATCAGTTTCATCCGGGTCGATTTGATTCAGTTCAATCCATTTCATTTCATTTCATTTCATTGCATGTTGTGTGGACTAAATATTAATCCGATTCGTTTAGATTCTGTCTTTGAATTGAGTCGAATCAATGAAATTCAGTTCAGTTTAATGCAATCTGATTCATATTCCGTTCATTCTTCAAGATACATTAATACTGAATGCACTACTGACACAAGTAACAGGGACTTGTTTTGTTCTTGGTAATGACCATAGCTCTGGTGTGTGCGTCCACCGCGTGTGTGTGTGTTTCTGGGTGTGAATGTGTGCGTGTCTGTCTATGTGGGGAAATGGCTTTAGCATGTGTGGAGAGGAGGGGGATCTGAGCTGGTGCTGTCGTAAGACATGTTGCATGGGCACAGAGAACGGAAGAAAGCGGCTCCACCAAGTCTCTGTTGAGACACACACACACACACACACACTGGTGAGAAAGAAAGGGTAGTGGACATTGTAAAGCCAGGGCATCAGCAGAAAGCAGAGTAGAAGAGGAAAGAGAGAGCAAAGCAAGAGGAGAGTTGAAAAAATAAACCCACTTGAGTTTGTGCATGTGTGTGTGTGTGTGTGTTTGTGTGCGTGCGTGCATGTGGTGGGGGTATTGAGAGTCTAATCTGACAGAACTGTGAGGAGAGGGACATATGTGCTCTAAAAAGGTCTTTTATTTGATTGGAAGCACAAAGAAGCAACACTCCCCTTTTGTCGGGCAGTGTGAATGCTCCTGCTGAGCCTGTCATCATAGTATGGTGCAAGTACAACTGCACACAGAACCCACACACACACACACACACACACACACACACATTCACACACACACATACGCTCGCGCGCACTCACACACTTTACAAAAATAAACACAATCAACGTCAAACCTACACATTTCAATCTTAACATACAAAGACGTGAAACCACACATTAGAAATATTCACCAGCATAAACACAACTATTATCAGAACCAAATATTTGGGTGTTATTTCACACACACACACACACACACACGCATGCACACACATACACAAACACACACACACACACACACACACACACACGCACATGCACAAACACACACACCAGACGGTTGGAGAGGGTCTGTTGTTACTCAATAGGCAGGCGTGGGTGCATGTGCCTTTTGAATAACAACCAGGCAAATTGGATCAGTTTTGGTTAGGCGAGGACTGTAAGGAATGCAAGGCCAGGGTTCGTGAATGCAGGCAACATGTTCCCGTTTCCAGCATACAGCTGAGATCGTCTCAAAGCCTCCTTCTGCTCTCCATTAACTTTAATGGGCAGTGTTATACTTGTGCAATTTGTTTTATGAAAGATTAGAAATGAACTGAAACCTGAAAGAAATCAGAAACCTGAAATGAGAGCGTTTTCATTGCGCAGCGCAGGAACCATGAGTACAATATATTGCATGTAAAAAAATATTGCAAACCGTTTGCATTTTCAGATGTTTAAAAAAATATTCCACAGAGGCTGATTTTCGACTTTTGAAAAAGTAGTGTTAGAATTGTAATATACTCTTACTGAATGATAGGATTGCATTGTTAATACGTTTTTTTCTTCCTGTAAACACCTTCATGAGAGATCAGATAAGTAAGACTAGAGTGATGTCATGTAATATTTAATCATATTGATCATTTTCGACAAAGGCCTTTGGAAGAATAAAGAAAAACTTCCTTGACTGATATACGTACTGTATATGTATATGTACAAAAAGTAACACCAACAAAAAGCACCAAAAAAAGTCTAGTTCATGGATTTGCTTTTTCAGAAATTCTAAACCCCCTGGATGAAGTGAACATTGCACAACACTCGCTGCACACATGTCTTTATGGAGTTTGATTGTGTTAATGGGCCAGTAGTGTGTTTGTGGAAAGCGCAGCACGGCTGGCTGTAAATGCAGCTCTGACACACTGGAGGCCTGGATTCACTGATTTTTTTCTCTCTCTCCTGCTGTACGAGAAAGTGTAGATTCACATCCACAGCATTTGTTTCGCATTAGGAGAGGTTTGTAAATCAGACCTCAGCGCTGCCGGGGCTCCTCTGCCTCTTCACTCTCAGTGGGAGATATCCCGCTCTTCTCCTATCCATCTCTCCATCCATCCAGCCATCCATCCTACTCTCCCTCTTACTCCGCCCGGTATCCCATCATCCCAACCTTATTCACTATTCTCTCTTTACCTACAGCTCCTCTCTCATCCCCTCCACCACCCCCATCATCCCCCGCATCACCATCCATTCCCATTTTTCCGAATGTGGCAATTTGTTGTGTGACACGGCTGAGATTAGGTTAGGAAACTGTGTGCGGATTGTATTGGACTGCGAGGTCACAGGCCAGCGATCTGGACATTGGGCACAAACCATCAGTTTCCCCCTGGTGAGAAGCACTGGGCCTTGGCCATCTCAGTCCCTGGAGTCCCCTGTGCTGGATCCATCCTCTTTTCGAATCTTTAAAAACTGCAGCAAATAAGTATCATTTATTAAAGCTGACAAGTTATCTCTAAATATATACCCCCTACACCCACCCTTCACTGCTGTCAAACGATTATCAGCGTCCTGTTGATAAGAAAAGCACATTTTTGTCTATCAAATGAAAAAGTGGTCTTTGCGTGCGGATTACACTGAATTGCGCAGAAGGAATAAAAGGGTTTTATAGTTGTACTTATTATTTTTATTGTAATGGCAAGACTTTGTCTGTGCATTCGTTTTGCGATTTCCAACCTCATGTAAAGATGATGCAATGCTCAAACACCCCCAAGTCAAAACAACACAGAGGAAAAAAAAAGAAAGAGAGATGTGTTTTGGCTAAAGAGAAGTGGTAGTGAGTGAGCGAGCGAGCAGTTCAGGGTTAAGAGAGCGGTGGATGGAGAGCCCTGCTCTGGCTCACGGCGATTTGTCATTATAAGAGAACCTCTACTCATGTTTCCCAAGACCTCATTAGAATTATTCCCAGCAATTATGCTGTCCAGGACCCCGGTGCAGTCCAGCAGGCCTCGCTTGCTGTTTATTAGGCTAAAAGCAGGGTCTGATTTCCATGCCTTTAAATACGGGGTGTGACGCTGATTTATGGGTGTTGCAGGAGGTCAGGTGCAGTTGATAAGGCATCATTAGAGACGGCAAATATTTGGCCGACAGTCAAGAGCTGTTTGGTCTCGCAACACAAAGACAATTAGCAAAATGATTTTATATTACATTAGCATGCGATAAATTATAGTTGCTGGATTATCAACAGCTGCATCTAGATGAGAGAACGAGGGGGAAAAATCAACAATAAAGTATATGATGTTTCATTTTTATTGCCAATTAATGTATTAAGCAATGTACATCAACAGCTATCTAATAGTGTTTAGACTAGAGTATAACTTCTTCAATCTACTCAACAGCAAATTACCCTCAAAATAATAATAATAATAATAATAATAATAATAATAAAATCTTATCAATAAAGTAGTGCATATATTGGGTTATTGGTGTTAGTGTGGCCACTTGCTCTCTGAGGAAAATTTGAGTGGTTGTGATGCGGTGGCTGCATAATTATCCTCTTGTGGAGCATGCACAATGGCGCCAGGATGATGAATCGATGGCAGATTGGAAGCGTGGTTTAACTGTCATGTCCCCCCGATAAGGGGGAGCTCGGGGATTGCTCGCTCTCGCTGCTAGCTTCCTAGCCTGCCAGTTTATTAGCGCAAATCCCAAATGTTTAGTAAACTCATTAGGCTCCATCTAACGCTAATTTATCATCATAGATGGACCGTGGGAGGAGAGGGCCACGGAGAGGCCCGTGGCCGTCCGCCCGATCAATCACTGCTATGGCGGCAGCCATATTTCATTAAATCTGCCCGACCCTTGTGAGTTATGTGGACTCCAGTGTGGTGGACGGGCTTCTCAGGCTAACGATGCCCTCTTATGATGCTTATCTACAGCAAAACACTGAGGCCCTTCGACCCTCATCACACACACATAGCCCCCTGCTTCACCAGTCCTCCAAACACAGACCGAAAGCGATAAAAAGAAGGCTTTTTTAAGAGAAGTGGCCAAATTTAAGACAAGAGGCGCACATTATGGATGCCTGTGGGTTTTAAACCTCAAAGGCTGGAGATAAAAAAGGGTTCAAATGCTGACTCAATTTTCTCTTTCTTATCATAAGTGTGATGCCTCTGTAGTGTGAATAAGAAGATCCTGATCCTGAAGATCCCCGAGAACTACTGTAATTCACAAATCAGGGCGATCCTTATGATCTTTTTCCAGATGAAATGTAGCTTTGCTGAAAGTAAGGGGCCACCATCGATTCTCCCTCCCAGACTCGATCATTAAAGACGAGACGTGTAAAGAAGAGCGAACATTCTTACTCTGCTCTATCTGGATGCTGAGCAGCTAAAGGTCTTAGATGTGCTTTTTTATCATCAGCTATTTAGCGACCTCCTTCCCTGGGCTCTGTCGAAGAAGAAAAGGTCTAAAAAGGAAAGAGGCACTGAATAAACCTGGTATGGAGGCAATAATAAAATATGACAGGTATTTCCTGGCGCTGGTCAGATGGCGAGAAAGGTCCCCGGCAGTCTGTTTTAATTCACCTGACTTATGTTCGGCCAGCTTTGATTTACCCTCCGATTAAAACCCACCACTCGACCGGCCGACTGAAATCAGATCTCGCCACAGCTTGGCCATATTGATCCCTATTTAACATCAAGGCTCGGAATGGATTGGCATCGATTAACAATAAAAACACTCGGCGGCTTGTCCGGGAGGCTGTTCAATATGCTGAATGAAAAAGTATCGTGCCACTGCCCTTCATTGAGCGCAAGAGAAACAGTGGCAAAGGAAAAATAACAGCAGGAGCAGCCTCGGCTGAATTTTACTAGATGTATTTACTTTTTTTCCCCTGCTCTTTATTTCAACATCTGCTCTTGACAGCACAGGAATAAAAATACGAGACGGGGTGAGAAGAGGATATAAAGCATCCAGAGTGTTTGGAATGTGTCATAAGCAAAGGGCATGACTTTTTATTCGCAACACTAATGACAGAACAGCTGAAGTATGTGCTGGGGTTTTGTGGGTAGTTTCCAGCTAAGTGTGTGTTAAGTAGCACAAACCTGCACACGCACAAGCACACACTTTGGCTCCAGATCCCTGAGCGATGGAGTGACCTCACTGCTAGAGCTTGTCCACCCTGACTCATGGGGTAAAGCCCATAGCACATTAAGTTTCTCTCTGGAAGCAACGCTTTCTCAAATCTCTGAAGCCTCAGGGCCAGAGGAGCCACCCGCATCTGCAAAGCATTACCTGATCTCATCCATGCAGGAGTTTACAGTTATATAACGACACAGAAAAACCACAAATCCTTGTGGGGCACTGAATTTAACACTGAGTTTATATTTCTTTAAAAATGGCATCCTTCTGCTAGACCTACAGGAAAACATGCTAAAAAAAATGCCTGCACACACACACACACACACACACAAACCTCTTACGCACACACATAAGCCTTACCTCTAAGGCTAGTTCGTTCGTATGCCTACATAGCAAAATTTATGCATATATGCACCTACACACACCTCCTACAAAACAAATACGCAAACATACACACAGACACACGCTCCTTTCTCCACACTCCTCCTGTGCACACACAAACAATCTGGAGTCTATTAGAGTCTAGGCCAAAACCAATTTGATTCTTTAAGTGTTGATTAAGGTGGTGGTGACTGAAAGAGCTCGTCCTTCTCCGGCTGTTTGTTGATTATTTACCTCTAAGCTTGATGGTATGTATGGCCACCACACCATCAGTGTCTCTCATCTCCTCTCAGCTCTGCTCCTCTACGTTGTTTTCTTAGCCAGAAACCCATCTGTCCAAGCTAACCACCAGTATGTTACTACTGAAGCGACTGAGTCTGTTCCGTCTATGGAGAAACTTCGGGATTACATGGGAAAATGAAATGAAATGGTTTGTATAAGGAGTGCAAAATCTTTCATTTTGGCAGAAACGGGACAGCAGTGTCACACATGGGATCAGGAGATCAGATCAGTCATGGTCTGCTTAACTTTCCATTAGTACCCATTCCTATTAAATTTATGCTCATTTACTTATTAGTGAAAAGCTACTACAGAATTATAACCAGTGTTTTCTGCTTTTAGATTATAACGGAGTAACATTTACATTTAAAAACCGAAGCCCTTCCGATTAACACGTCGAGGTAAATGTATGTTGAAATTTGGGTTGGGATTACGATACAGTCATTTTTTGGACTCTACATGTTATGTTCCTTGTTATGTTAAACATTTGATTGTGCATGACTAATAAAGATACACATTTTTGTCGAATGTCATTCAGAGGCAGCGGCATCAACACACCTCACATTTAGGCTTACGCGTGATATGTTTCCTAATATTCAGCGTCAAATTTTATATTTTTTACTCCATTTCCTTTATGAGCTGAATATTTCGAAGCGATGAATAGGCGCTTTGCTGCTGACTAGAGCACGGATGTACCATATGCCTTTCAAGTTCCAAGAAGCTTGGTTAGTGTCTCTAGCTCATTTTACAACAAAACCCATCCACCCCTCTTGCTCGTATCTTTCATTAGATTACGTTGTCTTTATGTACTGATTGGTTAGGTTGGTTATGTACTGGATAAGGACTACAAACAATATCTGAATACGATTTTACCCCCTAATAGAGCAGCACAGATCCCGAAACAAAGTCTCCCAGAGTCTGAATATGCTTCCAACTCAAGATCAGTGCTGTTCCTCTGACAAGGTTCCCAGCTGTGGAGGATCAACTCAAGGCGAGTCCTGTCTCACTGCCAGGCACACAAAAAATTATACACGGAGCTTGCAGCAAAATGCCAGGCTGCTCCAACTGCAACAATGTGAGGCGTCTGTGCCAAACACGGCAGCAGCTGCCACCTTGTGCACGGCGGGAGTGAGACGACACGGCCGCACCCATGCCGATGGTGCTGTGTTTTAATGACACTCTAAAGACGAGGAGAGCTGAGAGACAGGTATGTTGGATATCGGGAGAGGAATGCAACAGCTGCGAGTGTATGTGTTCGTGCGTGTGTTGATGAGGAGTTGCTAAGCAGAGAGACAGAGAGGAGTGGAAGAGGGGAGGAGGGAGAGGAAGTCCTGGCTGACTTTTACTGTGAGTGGAGGAGCTTTAATTGGCCAGTGGGAGGCAGAGAGAGAGAGAGAGAGAGAGAGAAATTTGGACATTATCTCCTCAAAGCGTCTGGGGTCACTCCCTTACTTCCTTCTGTTCAAATGCTCAGCCTTGTCAACCTGATACAAGCCAGACAAGTCTTTAGCTCCCCTTTAACATGCAACACACACACACACACAAACAGATCCCAATACACTTCCACACACAAACTCAATGCCTCCAGATCCACAAGCAATATCGAATGCAACTACACATAAATCTTGCATTCGAGTACAAGTATATAAACTACTCATACACACACTCCTCCCTCCTCCCTTTCACACCTTTCAACAGGTTTGTTTTACAAGCCATTAACTCAGCTTAATGGCGATGCACTTTCTCCACTTCCATTGATTCTGCAGTGTTAAACTGCTCCGAAAAACAAGCCAACCTCTAAGAGTCAGTCTGATCTCCCACACCTCGGAGTGCCACCTCTCGTTTAACGGAGAGACAATGAACACATTGAGTAGCTTTCTCACACGCTTCCGTTCTCCTCCAGGATTAAAAATGTTGAGGTAAACTGGCAGTCACACCGGATATTCGCATCACTATTTTCTTCACCTGAACGAAGCACAAATCAGGGTGTGAGATTTTGGAGGAAATGTAATGATAGCTGGCTAGCTAGCGACAAACAACATTGAGAAGCTAGTATGATTCTGGAGAGTACATAATGGTAAGATAAGCTAGCTGGCTAGTTTGTGTTTTTTTGGCAACTGACAAACAGGGACAAACAACATTAAGAAATACTGATAACTTTATCCAGATTAACTTTTATTTTTTGAAATGTTAGAGACAAATATTGGTATGAAAATAGCTAAGCGTACATCTACTAAGATTGCTAGGACTTCTTTTCCATGAAAGAAAACTCACAACACTTCCTTCTTGTTTTCTAATAAATTCAATGAGCTGAAGTGTACCTAGATTAACTCATCTTGAGTGAAATTAACCACTACTGAATGTAATTGTCCACATTTGGTTGTACCACTGCTTTTAACAGGTTCGCGGCATTTTGTAGTTTCTCTGTCCGTAAGTGCGTGAAGAGCCTAGCTATTTATTAGCAATGTCGCTAGGAAATCCTGTTAGCCCTTGTTCTGAGTCAATGTTCGTTTTCAGTCACTTGGTGTTTCACCGATTTCTTTTCTTACAACCTTCCTTGGAACTGCTTTTTTCCATGATACTTGTTCGTTCAGTGGTTTCACTGACTAGCAGCAGTGTTGCATCAGATACATGTGTCAACAGGGTAATTAAACCACAGAAACTCGCACACACATGCACACAACCTCGATTACTTACAAGCAACCGTTACAGTGCTAACTATTCGTTCCCTTTAACCACAAAAATAATTATGTCGGGCCACGGCTTGGTAATTTGTTTCGCTAAGGTAGCCATTTACCTTGTCACACGGTGCTGGAAATGAGGTCACATGCCACATCCATTTAAAGGTATGTGTCTTAGCGTGTTAGCATGACAGTATGTTAGCGACAGGGGGGCAAAGCAAAGTGTCTCATCACTGCTTAACTGGTGCCATTTTTTCGCTCTCCCTGTCAGAGACGGCAAATTAGTACGAGGCACTGAATGCCTGAATGTAACAGCATCCGGGTGCGAAGAGGTCAGGCTTCCTCCTCCATCATTTGTTGTTCATGAATCTGCTTTGTGCCAATTTGTGCATGCATATGCAATCAGAAGTGACTCAGGAGCGCGACCAATAATAATCACGCTGCCTGCTCATCATACCCGGAAAAGTGTGTGTGTATGTGAGCATGTGTGCTCCTCTGTCTGACCACCCTGAATCAGTTGGATTCCCGTTGAATGAGATTTTAATCACCTTCTGCTATCACCACAACATGCAGCCAGCAAGGCCAGACCTCCCTCTATATTTATGATAATTTTTTTTTGTCTTTCCCTCTCACACACTCTTTCTTTTTATTGAAATCAGTGTTGACGGAGTGGAGTAATCCTGATTAGCGCTGAGCCTGTGGCCAGTGAAGGGTGAAAGGCATCAGTGCAGTGTTAGTTTACCGGGACATGGGGCGAAATTGAAAAAGGGGGGACGAGAAGCTGAATGCGCAGCGAATCCTTTCCCCCACCAGCACCACCACCACCACCACCACCACCTCCCCCCAGATAGACACACGCACAGATCACAGAGCTGCTAACGCTAATCCTGTTCCACACACTGCTTCATGTTAGCCAGTGTACACACGCTCAGATTGAGTGTGTCGGTGTGCTGCGGTGTTGTTTTTGGGCGCTAACGGCGCTATAGATCTTCAAATTCGTGTTATGTTAGCTAGTGTAGCTGTTTAATCGGGATTATTTCATTCATTTTTTGACAAGAAATAAAAACACACCGGTACAAATATACAGTCAATTAAACAGTGTAAGGAACCAAGAGCAATACAGTGACCAGTACAGGATGACACGCAGTATATCAAACATGAAAGGAGAGAAAATGCTAATCTTTTTGCTCTTAGCTCTCAGTGCTTTCTTCCAATCCAATTTACTCATTAAGCAGTCCTAATACATCATCTGTGTATTAACACTACACTGCGTCTTGTCAGATCTTCCCAATTTCAACACTACAAGTATGCAAAGTATGCCATTAAAACTGCTTTTCACATTTGTGCTGGTTGTGGAAAAGTGTGTGAGAATGTGTGTGTTTTGGGTGGGATGGGGTAGAGAGGCGTGTTCAGCTCATCCTGTTTGTTTTGCTTGAACAGCCCGGGCTCTTTCATATTGATCTCATCTCTAACGATGCATTTTATTAAACATGATCGCTCTTATAAAGTACGTTGACATTTGTCTCTGCTCGGATCAGGAACGTTTGCAGACGCAGCGCTCTGATGTCCCCATTAAGAGCAGCGAATAAACAGGCATGCAAATTAAACACACACACACACGCTTCTCGCACGCTGACTCTTCCTGCTACAGTACGTTCATGATAAATTACTTTATTTGTAATGGCATGTGTTGAGTGACATGCGCGCCACTCATAAATGTTAATGACAGCGTTTTGTTGTCTTTATATCGTTTTCTTCATGCTCTTGTTAGCGGGAAGAATCATCGGCTTAGAAGACTTAGTGCTTACAAGTTGCTTTTAATCAACCTCGGGATCCATCTCTGTCAGACGAGTGAAAAACTAACCTCCCAAACACATACACACACCTTCCTTATGAATCTCTAAGAAGAATGCTGGTCTGTCAATTTGTGAACGCTCCTTTTTGCTCAGCCATCTTATGCTGTTTTTCGTTCTTTGAGCGGCAGACAGAGGACGGGGGTGGAGGGGTAAAAAGCCGAAGCTCATGTTTTTGTAGTTGGAAGGAAGTAAACTTCATCAGGTCGACTCTGACGCCTCCTTCAGATGTCACTCAGCGCAGCTCTCTCATGATGAAACGCTTCGTTCTGAATTCTTCCTTTAGGGCTCCTGGGGATAAGGCCTTAAAAAAAAAAGAAAACAACTTCACCCCCTTCTCCACGGGATGAGAGAGATTCAGAAAGAAAGTGAGAGAGAGTTTGAAAATGTGCAATTTATTCAAATATTGATATTTCTGCTTGTCAGCAGAGGTGCCTTGGAATTTCCACAGAGCTCGGTTGTCAGAGGAGAAAGGCGGGAAAAGTGTCAGATAATTCATAAGCGCAGTTCAGTGCTGGGGAATCAGCTGGGAGCTCAGTAGGGGAAAATGTGTTATTGTCGATGCAGAACAGGGGTAATACAACAGGAAAAAAAAAGCACGCGTACCTCTCCATCATGTCTGGCAAATGTTCAATTTGGGCCTGTCGTTTTTATTCCCCTTTTCCTTTTCGCCTTATTTATTTATTTATTTATTTATTTCATTATTTCATTTTCTGTATTTTGCCTGTTGAAGAGCTGCCTGTCTGTACTGTGCTCTCTGATGCGTGTGGAAGCGTTGGGAGTTTGGGCCAAGGGCTTTCAGCTTTGTTGACGTGAAGTTGTTGTTTTTTTTTCTCCCTAGACTTCCCGTTTCCCATCTCTCTACGGCCAATGAGAGCACAGCTGCTTTATAATCTAGAGCCATCAACACAACTTCTACATGTGGCTTACATTAGCAACCCTGACATACACACACACACACATTGTCTCCCACACACTGTGTCTCTTAAATTCTGACATTTCAGAAACTGTAGTGCACTGGTCTGACCTGTTCTGCTCTTTATGACGTTGGATCGGGTGCTGGCCCGGCCAAGATTTCAGCTCATCCCACCCTGTCCACATGCACACACACACACACACACAAACACACACACACACACACACACACACACACACATTTATCAGGAAGAGGAAATGCCAGCAAAATAAATCACTCCACATCCGGTAAAACGCTCAGCTCACTTGGCACGAGTTTGCATAGTTCTGAGAATGTGAGTGTCAGTATGCGTGTGAAAAACTCATGAGCAGGAACTTTTTTTTTTTTTTAATGATACAGGAATTGGATAATGTAAAAGATTCAAGTTAATTCTTTCAATCCAAAGTTTCAGAAAGAGCCTCTCTTACAAGATGCAGCATCTTATCTAATATACTGTGTCTAAGATATCAAGATACTGTATCTCTGAGGAAATGTCTATACATATGAATGAGCTTTTTTTTTAAAGAACTCTTTCTGTGATGTGATTTATGGAGTGGGCTCTATATCCGTCCAAGCGTTCCGAGGACCTGCCAAAATGCACATCTTCCTCTCCAAGACACAAGAGCTATTTCCTCCCGAGTCGCACTCGCACCAATATTCGCCTGTGATGAATTGGACAGTCGAACAATGGCGGGACCCTAATACAAAATTGATATAAAGACATATCTCTTGTCACCATATGATCTCGTAGTTCACGAGGCTGTTGACAAGAGGCATTTTGGCACAGCTTGCAAGCCATCTGGGAAGCGCTGATAGAAAGTGCTGCTACTATTTCACAGCAGTGAATCAGTGTGCTTAAAGAGGTGGCTGGCGTACGGTGCGGGGGAATCAGGATGCTCCGCATGCTCGGACTGAAATAAAGAAATTAATTCATTAAAATGATGGGAATTAAAGGGAGAGTCTAGTACTTGTATTCAACTACAATTTGAGGTTCAGGTACATAAAATTCCTCGCTTACAAAGGCCTGGATAAGCAGCTAGCATGACTGAATTGTGACAACGGATACATTAATGTTTAACCATTACTGGTGATGGATAAGATGATAAGGTGCTTCAGTGTGATGATTACATAGTGTTTCACATTACCACTTTTGACTAGCACTATGGACTCTTTTTTGGACTCTGGACTTTTATGGACTCTTTTTTTTTGTCCAAACATCTTTAAACACTTTGTTTTTGTCATCTACTTTCTTTTGGAATAAACCAAAAAGCCACTTAATGACTTCATTAATCAGACCCAAGAAGGTAAATTAAATCTAAAAAAAAAAAAATAAAATCTCCGAATGCCTATTTCCCAAACTGAACGAACTCTTCCATTTCTCGAGCTGCCTTCCTCTAATTGTGGCCTCCAACAAGCCACAACTGAGAGGATCTACGACATAATGTTTCATGTTAAAAAAGAAATAAATAAAACGATCTTCCTGAACCACAGCCATTTTTTCCATACATTGATCAGTTCTGACATAGTATTTTTCAAGCGCTCATTATGATCCTCCGCAAAATTCCACATCTGGACTTCGCTTTGCCAGTTGACCCCCTGCTCTAGCATTTTCCTTCCTAATCTATAGTGTTTGTGTGATTACTGTGGACACAGACTGTCCTCATTTTCTGCACTAAAAAACACACACACACACACACACACACACACACACACACACACACACACACACACACACACACACACACACAC
>JAQMYM010000006.1:16368613-16444237 GCA_030014255.1 Parauchenoglanis ngamensis
ACAAGCACTCCCTCACACACACACACAGAGACAGACACCCACTCACTCACACACACACAACCACTCCCTCACACACACACACACACACACACACACACACACACACACACACACACAAAGCAGTTGTCAGGGCAGTCCATAACGCGTTTATGTAGAATATGTTTTTCTCAAATGCTTTCTGTCAAAGTTATTTGCACTGTGTTTTAAGAATGTATACTTGTGATTTCAACAAGTGATGTCCATTATGTGTTCTTTTGTCCAATTGTTATCGAGTAGAATGAAAATCCAAATGCTTATTCAAGATGGAGGTGATTTAGAAATGTGATTTATATCATTTTGTCTACCACTGGTCACTGATTTTACTTTTCACCCTGGGTCAAAACAACAACATGGTTATCCCAACATCTGGCTGTAGTGGGCCTCATTATTTGGGGAATTTTTTGTATGTCGTTTCTGTTTTCAGCCAAGGACAGTGTCCATTTCCTCATTCTGGCCATCTCATGACCAACGAGAGAGATGACAGAGAGATAGATAGTGAGAGAGAGAGAGAGAGAGAGAGAAATAAACTGTGTTGGAGAGCATTGCACTGGCAGCTTCTCTAGTCCTGTTTCCTAGGCATCCTCACTCTATCCCTCTATCTCTCGATCTCTCTCGCTCACTCTCGGCGAGATGTTCATTGGCGAATGAACACTGGTAGCGGCTGACATCTTTGGCTCGTTAGAGCTGGCCTGCCTGCAGTGTTTGACGTTTTCCACGTCTGCCTTCAGCCCTTTTCCTCTCCTACTCCTCCTCCTCCTCCTCCTCCGTCTCTATCCTCCTCCACCACCTCGTCTTCCCCCCACCCTCTATCTCTCCATCCCTCGTTCCCGCTTTCCTCAGCTCGCCTCGGACTGTCTGCTACACGTCCAGCAGAATCTGTCATCTGTGCCCGGCTGCCCTTCCTCCCCTCCTGGACCCTGACACCGAGAAAGAGAGAGAGACAGAGAGAAAGTGAGAGAGAGAGAGAGGGTAAACGCCTCTGCACTGAATCCTCCATTAACTTTGTGAAGTGTATTGATTTCTTGTAAAAATAATGATATTGACAGGCTTTCCAGGAGTAATTGTTTCCAGAGCGCAGAGGTCATTGCAGAGAAACGAGAGAGTTTGGATCTTGGGGGTGGGCAGTGGTGCAAGGGTTGGAAATCTGTGTAGGGGGTTTATGTGTGTGTGTGTCAGAGTGAGGCTGGTTGGGAGGAAATAACTGGTTGTGCTGCTGTGTGTGTAATAGATCTGGGTCTTAAAGAGGTAGGCGGAAGAGAATATGAGGGTTTGCTAGTTGATACCATTGACACATGTCCGTGTCTCAATGACAGGCTGAGCACAATAACCTGCCCTGCTGTGCTAACATTGACAGTGTTTATGTGTATGTGTGTGTGTATGATTACATTTTGAATGAGCCTTCACATACCTCCATGTGCAGTATACACCATTACAACCTGATATAATATACCTGACACAGAGCAGGTGAAGAGCTCAACATCATCCACATTTTGTTTCTGGTTTGCGCTTCCTGACAATTGAAAGCGAACGAGAGAGGAAGAGCAAGAGAAAGAGAGAGAAACATATAGGGAGTGAGAGATCTGTTTTTTACTGAATTGGGGGTTTGACACGGTTTCCGAAACATCTTTCTGTTTCTGTCTTTATTCATCCCAGGCCTGGCAGGCGAAAGAAGATGCTGCAAAGTGAAAATGCGCTTTCAATTTAACCACCACACAGAATAACACCTGTAGTCATTTGTAAGGTTAAGAAAATGCTTCTGGTATGTTCTACCCGAGGTCGTATGAACCACTGGAATATTATATCTTTCCTGTTTTCCAAATTTTTCTTTCATACAGGTGTTGTGAGGTGCTAACAGAAGCCCCTGGAGAAGCCTATGTGTGTTGTTGTGTATTATTGTGAGTGTCTGTGTGTGCAGTCACCCTTCAGAGCAAGTCTCAGTTCCCCCGTTGTTAGTGTTTCTTCTCATGGAGGCGCGTCTGACACACAGCTGTTGAACAAACAGCCATTAGGCCATCAATAGTGTCTCGGTCTACTAATTGAGCTTGTGAAATGAAGTGCTTCTTCTCTCAGACAACACATTAGCAGCTGTGCGCAGACTTCCACCAGTGTGGCATCCCTTCTCTCTCTCTCCCTCTCTCTATCTCTCTCATTCTCTGTGAGATTTGCGAGGTATGTGATGAGGGTTAGTGTAGCCTCAGTTAGTTGTGTGAGCACGCTCCTTCTGGAAGCTGTATGTTGGGATTCTGATCAGAGGTGCTGGCCTGGCTAACTGCAGCCTTATTAAATATACATGGCCACGGGTCACAGGCAGAGGTCACAGGTTCACTCAGACAAAGCACACTTCTCTCAAAGAGAGAGCCTATAAAACTGCCCAAGCCTCTCAGAGCATCTTTATGGCACCTTACAATGCCCCTCCTGCTGAGCGCAGACACACACATTCTCTCTCTCTCTCTCACACACACACACACTATATATATATATATATTAAACATAGCCTGTTCTGTTTTATGGACATTATTTAGACAAATTTGTGCTTTCTAACTTTGTTTTACTTTTAAGATCTAATTAATTATGCATATTTTAAATCCCTTTTTTGAAATCTATATATGGTGTACTAATATGTCTCTAAAACCGTAATAAATGATAACGTTCGAGAATAGGATATAGAATAATTAGGAGTTGTACACAGTAAGAAAACTGAATATTTTTCATTAAATATGATAATAAAATATGTGATATAACTAATATAATTATTTCTGAATAACTGCACTTCACTTGTATAGTATGCCTGAATATTTATAAGTGTGTGTGTGTGTGAGAGAGAGAGAGAGAGAGAGAGAGTGTGGGTTAGAGTAGGTGACTACTAGTACAGATTAATTAAGGCCCGTTGTGTCCGGACTGAGCAGATTAACATATCACTGTAAGCAGGTCCCTCTTGTGTCCATGGCTAAGCCTGATGTGTCTCTCTAATGAAGTGCGGCCCGGGCCTATCAATTAACCTGACAAAAGCGCCCTCACCAGCACGGAGCCACCTCTTAACAGCAGCTTTCACTGCCACTGCAGCCATTACCCTGTCACTCCCTTCCTCTCTCTGTTCTCTCTCTCTGACACTCACACTCACACACACACATACACCTCATGTCTCAAATTGGGTCTTTTGTCGTGTACGGGGAAAGGCAGAGATTTGTGTTAACCGTAATCCAATAAAGCCGTGGTGTAGCGTGGAGCAAGAGTCCGCCGAGAACACAACCAAAGGGTCTGGAGCTCTACCTAATGGCCATTTAGGGCCAAACTAGCTGTGAAGTGTTAAATATTTACATGTAAAATGCCAATAGTAATTGTCTACTTTGTCTGAGGCACACAGTGGTGGGAGGTAGTCTATTTTTGTTTATATAGAATATTTACCCAATACACACACAGATAGATCGAAAGGTTTATATAGATGGTATTTAAATAGTCATCCTGTACATACTTACGTATATAGAAGTACATTCACATTCAGTAGCAATACATGCAGTACATACTGGATACATACAGGAATGTCATGCAGGGTTCATTCCCATATAACGTCCTTGTTATCTATCTCTCTCTCTTTTTTTATTCTTGTTTTATTTCTGGTGAGTGATTGTGAGGCCCAGCAGCAGCTAATGTGGCTTTAACTCCATGTGGCCTGTCTATTAGGGGCCGACAGGAAGGCTCTGGCAAATAATAAAGAAATATTTATGCTCCTCTTAGCCATGCTAACAAGGCAACATATCAAACCGCAGCACGGCAGGGTCCCCCTCTACACCTCTATAAACTCCCGAGGAGTCCACACACACACACACACACACACACACACACACACACACACACACAGAGACTATGTGTGACTGCTACGTCCCCCAACCCACCCCACCCCACCCCACCCCACCCCAGTCCCTGTCCTCTTCTTCCTTGTTTGCAAAATGAGATTGGTCATACATTCAGCCGTCTCATATATATTTGATGGCTGGTATTTGCCTCTGCCAGGAAAGTGCACTTTACATGTGGCAACATGCGATTACCTGAGAGCCTCATCACCAAGGAAGAGGGAAAAAAATCAATAGCAATTTATAATTCACTGTGGCTGCCTATCTGTTTTTATAGCACTCTGGCCTCCTCCATTAATGTTTCAGAGTGTTTGACTGGAACCAAAAGATTTTTAACATGCTTTTTTTCTCTCTTATTTATTCTGCATTAATAATTTAATAAATGCTAATCGGTCGTATTCTGAAGCGAGCCCATGATAGAGTGAATCTCGCATTAAGAAATGAAATCTTATTATTTATTAATGCAATCTTCCACTCATTAGAGCAGGAAAGCATGTGCAGGTTGTCACCCTGATACATATCTCGTGAAGAAGATATTAAAAGACCCGCTTAAGGATGTGAGAGCCAGATGAAGCCCTTGCATTTATATTTGCTAGGATTCCATTGATGAATCTGCGTTCTACGGCTTCCTCTCAGATTCAATTCAATCTCCAACGTGACAAAGCCTGCGCTAGTTCTGCCATGACCCCGCTACAGGCCTTTCTGATTGGTGCTTAAGTTGTTCCTTTTAGCCACTGGTGATTGACAGAGAGAAAATTGTGCTTTCAAATTCATCCCCCCATCATCCCGCTATGTTCGTCCACATTGGAAACCCCTCTGGACCCCGAAGTAAGGAGGGAGAGAGAGGGAATAGAGAGAGGTGTACATTAACTCGGCCCGTGTGAGTGGGCGCGGGAGGGAAAGACAATCGTGTGTTTGAGAACTCTGAAGGAAAATCAATCATGTCATAAGTGAGGAGTATGGGTAAATTTGAACTCTGACAACTTTCATCATCTTGGCATGGAGTGTCCGCTACGCTGCCGTTTTCTCGGCCAGCTTCCCCGCTGAGCGTGCCTCTGCTCTGCACCGGAAAAGAAAATGAGCGGGGTCGTCTCTTTTTTCCCCTCTTTCCGATCTATTAAGAGACTGGACAGTCATGCTGTAGTCTTTCTCTCTGTTTTTTTTTACTTTACTGCCTTCAAAGTAACCCCTCCTTTTCGAAGCACATCTGTCAAGAGGGGTGGATAGCAATGCAGTCTTTTTCTTTATTTTTCCCTCTGTCTTTATCTCTTCCTTTATAGCGCTGCAATATAAGATGCATTCTACCTCAGTTATTCCTGTCTTGCATTATGACTGTGTACAGGAGTGATAGATTGAATGGAGAAAAAGTTCTCAAAAGGGGCACTGACACTTAAAGGACTTCTTCAAATAGGAGTTCTTTTTTCTCAATATATTGTATATGTAGCATATGTGCAGTTATCATGAATAAGAACTTGGACATGCTTCCCTGTAAAAAAAAGAAAGAAAGATGTATTTAAGCAGTTCAGCATCTACCCTTAGACTTCAGTTATAAATGAACTTTTGTACCAGGAAACAAGCTGAAATTCATCTCACGTGCCCCACAGATGCCAGACATAGATATTAGAGCAGAAAAACGTTGAAATATTCCTTTAATAAGAAGGATTATATACACACACATATATATATATATATGACAAGAAAATCGATATTGGGAAATCTTGCTAAGCAAGCTGACCTTCATGTGTTCTGGTGTCTTGGTTTGTATCCCGCCAGTTGTGATCATTAGTGCAAATCCAGTACAGCGCTGGTGCATATTCTTGTTGATCCGCTTGGCGAGGTGTGTGCAGTGATGTATGGTGGATGTGTTGGGGATGTGTTAGCGAGCAACCGTGAGCAGTGACCCAGTTAGATGCTAATCTGCACTAATGTAGCCATTCGCCGGGTTAATGTGGCTGTGCGGGGGAGAAACGCTCCACACCTTTCAGCTGACAGGCCCGAACGGGAGAGGAAGGGAAAAAAAGGCTTCACTTTTTCACATTTACCTCAATTCCTTCTTCTTTAACAAGAAAATTAGTGTGCAAAGGAGATCTGTCATGATAAAGAACGATCTGACTCGGCCTCTCTCTGTCTTCCTCTGTTCCTCCACTCAGCAGCTCCCAGTGGGATCCGTCTTTAAGCATTATAAGGGCAAATTTATTGTCTTGGCTACATTATTTAGCAGGTTGATTTGTGCCAGGGATTTGCATTAATTCAGATCTGCAATGGAGGATGATTCATAAAGGCAGATGCTCTGTGCAGTGCAGGATTGCGGGATTCTAAGCCCACTACACTATGTCCACATTAAACACACGGCCTTGCCACATATCACTCATGTGGGTGGAAGGGAAGTTTGCTGTATTATTAACATTGATACCACAGCGCTGTAGGATTCTCAAATCTGGTTGGTCAGAAGGTGCTCAATAGTTTTCTATAACTCATTCACAGACTTGGTGGAGGATCTACCGAATCTAAGGCTAATTATTAATGGATTAGACATAAAACATGTTATTTAACAGATAAATGTGCGCAATCATTGATGTGGTAAAGTTTTCCGTAACAAGACCTTTATCGATCATTCATGGAAGGAGTCTCCAGTGTCAGCGCTTGATAGTGTAGCAGTCAGTAAGCTTTCAGACACAGGAAAGTCTTGACAAGCTGTGTTTTGTCTTGGCTTATTAATCTTTTTCGAATCACCATGGTATAAGATTTATAAACTGAAACACTTCAGGACATGCTGTTATTGGAAAATAATCAACTTCAGGGTAGTAACTGTAACTCTGCGTCATGTCAGGTAACATTACAGCACCCCATTGTTAACTATATTCCTATAACTGCTAGGGCCAAAGTGTTTAATTTCTTAAATAAATATTGCTAATACAATACATATATCTAAAATTATGTTTTACATTTGATGTCTATTAAAAAGAAATCCATTTTTTTTGTATCATGTGACTAATAAGGATTCTGATGTGCATTGGCTCTGATTTTTGCTTTGAGTGCTCTCTCTCTCTCTCTCTCTCTCTCCCTCTCTCTCTCTCTCTCTCTCTCTCTCTCTCTCTCTTTCTCTCTTGCTCTCTCTTACTTACTCACACACACACACCTATTCACACATGCACTCATCAGGGAAGGATGAGATCAATGCTAAAACAAGCAAACAACGCTGGCTGTGAAAACATTATCCGCCACACACACAGAACAGGAAGTGGGCATGGCAGAGAACAGGAAGTAAGCATTGGAGGACAAAACAAGCCTAACACCAATTCCCTCTGCCTTGAGCATAAATGTTTAAAGCTAAAGTATACAGTTCATTCAGCTGGAATCTAAGCTTTGCAATGAGCGTTAGAAAAGCTAATATCCCGTCCCTCAACGTCCAATTGTGGGGAAAAAAAACCTGGTTAGAATCCACTTTCCCAGATGACTTGCGGACAGCTCATTTCCACCCCTCACTTCTTGGATTACACTCTTGGACAGAGCATGTTTCCACCATCGAGGACTTACAGCGCGGTTATGAAACCCTCCTGTGCTCATCTTCTTACAGATGTTTGGCTTTTGGTGAAAATGAACACTGCTACGATGGCATTTTTAGCTGATCTGTAAATTACTTGCTTTCAGATTCACAGGCCGGAAAAAAAAATCCTGGCAAACAAGGAGTGTGTTTGCATTTATTATGAAAAGTCATTTTTACAGGTAGAAAGTGAGGAATTTGGGAATTTTTGTCCGTGCCGGAGTAGGGAAGTGGAGCGGATGGAAAAAAGCTGCATATTAAACAGATTCCTGCTTTTTCCATCTGGCCCCACTGACTGAGGAATCTGATCTGACCTGTCAATCAACAGGCCCCAGCTGTGCGGAAACCCACCCTGAGTCATTAAAACAGCCTCCAAAACACTCCTCTTATTTCCTCTTTTCTCCTCTTTCTCGCCATTCATGGTGTTTTCTTTTTTTTTTTCATATTTTGAGCTTGTGACAGAATCACTTTAGCAATTTGTGGGATTTATCTGCTGTTAAAAGCACAGCCTAAGGCTAGTCTAATTGGGAGGAAGGCAAATCTTCCCCCTCCTCCTGCCATCAGTCTCTGTTTTATTTACTGAGCCCTGCCAAAACCTATTTACACAATAATGAGGATAGATCACTGTGATGCCTCCGACACAAAGGCTCGCGCAGCATGCCATCCGCACTGTACAATTATATCCTGATCTGAAATTCATCTCTCAGCCTGACACGTCTGCGCAGGCGGAGGAAAAAAAGAAAAACAATCAGGAATACAGGTTCAGTCCTAAGTTTGCTCAGAAAAAAAGAGTGATCTGATCTGTGTAGGTCACCCGTCTCATAACGAGCTGTATCTCACCACCGCACAGTTTACGAGTGTTTAGAACGGTGCTCTTGTCAGATTTGCTCTGGATCGATGCAGGGATGATTCAGAGGATGGGAGGAAACAGGTTGTATTTTTCCAACTCAAATTAAAACCAGCCAAGTGCATCTCCTTCTTTCTTCTCTCTCTCTCTCGCTCGCTCTCGTTCACAGCTGAAGTCATTTCTCTGTTATTTGCAGCGTGTGGTTTTTATCCTTGACACCTCACAGAAAGACTGCTCACTCAGAACGAGAGAGTCATTCAGCAAAGCCATATTTCTCCATGCAACCACCTTCCCTTTTCACTCCGGCCCTTTCTTTCTCTCTCCCCGTCTGCCGCCCCTGACATTGTGCACACAGATGAGAGGACTCTATCTTCCACGTCTCCAGAGGCCTCCTTCATGATCATAATCTCAAGGTGAATATTGGCATTTATTTAGCTCGAGTCAGAGTATGAAAGAGCTGTTTAGAGGTTTCCGGCGCTGGCGGGAAGTGTGCAGTCAGCACCCGTTCCCTTTTCATATAATCTTATTTTATTTCTCTTTTCTCAAAGTCACTGTGCATCCGTTTCTCCCCCTCCAACCCTGTTCAAATTAATTTAACACTCCTCTTGAGGAATTCTGATGAAATTAAAGTTTTCCTTCATGGAGATGAGAAGGGTAGAGCGTCTATGTTTCGCGCTGAAATCGCGGCCCCCTATTTTTAGATGCCTCATAAGGGCTTCTTGCTCTTGTCTGTTGGAGAAAATTAATTGAAGTAATGATAGTCTCGGCTCAAACATCAATCAAAAAGTAGAAACGTGACAAAGTTTGCCAGGGATAACAGATGAGAATTTTTTTTTTTACTTGTTATTAACAAAACATTGTTTAGTTTCTCCTTGGGAATGAGGTTTAGCCAAAATTATGAATTTGCAAGAGTCTCAATTTGTGTGAAAAGTTACAGAAGCTATATGGGGTAGGAAAAAGCAGCATATAGTGGTATTTCAGTCATTTTCTTGATACGTGCGATGATATATTTTTTTTGCTATAGTTTTGCTAAGGACAAGAAATTTGAACTAAAAAGAGGAAAACGTCTGTTACTTGTTACAGTAAGTAGAAATGGAGTTATAAAATCTGTGACGCCTGATAATACTCAGAAAAGTGTAGCATAATGCTGAAGTAGTGCACAATTTGCAGTATATCATGTTTCTTACATCGCCTAGCCCTGAGTTTGAGTTAGATTTAGCACATGAACAGTTTTTTGTGACTTAATTTATATGATATCCAGTGGAATCTAATGACATTTCTTGACGAATTCTAGGAATTTTGTACTTTTCAACAACGAAATAATTATTTGGTAAGACAGCAAGAGGAAGAAAAGAGATAAGACAAGGAGAGAGAGAATTATGGGAGAGGAGGATCGGCCTGTGGTGGGAGTATGGTGGAACGGGAAGGGAGCTAGCGGGGAGTGTGTGTATGTGTGTGTGTGTGTGTGTGTCACACTGGACTGATAAGAGCTCAGACTGCAGGCTCTGCTGTCCAGACGCGGTCACAATGACAGATGCTGAATGGGAGACAATGATGCACATGTTGCAGAGTGACACTGGAGCGGGCAGCCGTGCAGAAAATCACACCTCGCCCCTCCGCCACCACAGACACAGCCCCGCTCGGAGCATTACTCCACACTCTGACAAGACTTATTCTCTGTGTTTAGCTGTGTTTCCTCATGGAGCAGTATCAGAGGCTTGAGCGAATGATCTCGAGAATGCAGGCCTGGTAGGAGAGTCCTGTTCCAAATCCAGGAAAAGGACCAGTGAGTTTTGGCGAAAGAGTGGCTAAGCTTGAGGATGAGACAGAGAGATGGTGAGGGAGAAAAAGCAAGCGAGCGAGAGAGATAGCGATAGAGGAAGAGAGAGAGAGTGAGCATTTGTGAGCCTGAGAGAGCTGTCACTTTGAGCGATGAGAGGTAGAAGCGGTTGGGACCACTCTGGCAGATGTGCAAAAGGAGCAGGGAGCATATTGATCAATTAAGTATGCAAATTCCCCCAGTGAGGAAAGAGCGAGTGAGGGATAAAGCGAAAGAAGCATTAAGCTTTGCATTAATGAGTTTCTGAAAGAAAAGTAAATAAATAAAAAAGGCACACATCTATTCCTGTAACACTACATTTGGTGAACATTTTGGCTTAGCTATATTATATTATATCGAGATTGCCCTTTTTTTTTTTTTTTTTGGAGTACTCTGTGTATCATCAGGTGTCAGGGATTCCTATATTTGAAATAAAAGTTGAAAAAAAAAAAGATCTTTGAACTTCTTTCCTTCATAATATAGCTAAACAAAAATACACCGAAATCCTGTATTGCTGAAACGTCTTCAGATAACGTAATCTTATGATTTTTGTTTTCTTTTCCATATTTCCCAACTCACCTTGTGTGTGTTTCTTTTCCTAAAAGTCACTGACACTAAATGCCACTCTACATTGTAAAAGTCTATTCAAAAATTTGATTCACAATTAGAGCGCTAGAAACATTCGCACAAACAAAACGACTGTTGTTTTCAGTGATCCAGTGTTTAGACTCGGAGCGAGCGGATCGAGGTAGAACAGCAGGAAAGAAAGCGAAAGAGTTCAAAGTATAGCAACGACAGAGTCTCCATTGACTTTTCCTTAGCTCGACAATCCTTTCCTGCATGTACTCTCTGAAGAAGGGATGGGCTTGCTTTACCAGCTACATGTTCGAACTCTGTAATGGTGCCACGTGTCTTTTTTAGCCTCTGTGTCCCAGCTCTTTATTCCATGGGAATGCTAACTGGGTACAGCGTGTCTCTGTGATAGTGAGATGTAATGTCCAACCCCCCATCCATCCCTTCTCTCTCTCTCTCTCTCTCTCTCTCTCTCTCTCTCTCTCTCTATCTCTCTCTCTCTCTCTCTCTGCCTCTCCCTCCATCCCTCCACGTCTCCCTCTGTCTCTGAAAGGCAGCTCATTAAGAGTTTCGCTCGCAGGCCTTAATGAAATTATCGCATTGTCCCTCCTGTTCTCTGTGCTGCTGTCAGTACATTGAAACATGGTGGTTTAATTATGGACACTGTGTGTGTGAGCGTACACACGTGTATGTATGTGTGTGTGTGTGAGTGTGTGTGGTGCAATGTGTGAGTGCGTCTGCCTCTTTGGTATACCAGAGAAATAGAGAAGACCTGAGTCTCTGGAGCTCGGGCCAAACCTTAGAGAGCTGCCCTTTTCCTGGAGATATGTTAAGGCTGTCATTCATATGAAAATGGAGCTCAGCAATCAGCCTCTCTCTCTCTCTCTCTCTCTCTCTCTCTCTCTCTCACTCTCTCGTTGAATCCGCTCCAAGTTTAGCGCACAGCATCTTGGCTCTCATTTGATTTCCTTCTATCTCCTTTCCTCCGAATGCCCCCCTTCTTTGAAAAGCTAGGGTGCGGCATGCCTTTTTTTCCATCCGTCTCCAAAACAAGAGAGTTTGGCCCTTGTCTGTGCCCTCGCATGCATATCGCCCGCCGGCCACACGTCGGCCGGGTTCACAATAAAGAGGAGCGCACCGAGCGCTCTCTTTATATAAAACGTTCGGAAATATTCAGGCTTTGACATTTGGACTGCATTTTTTTTAGATTTCTGCATGGTCAGATAGCATCGATGGTCCACTCAATAATAAACAGCAGAATGTCAGCTGTCAGTCAGAGTCTTTTAGGGAAAACAAGGACGGAGCCAGACGCGGAAGGAATATATCTTAAAAAAAAAAAAAAAAAAAGACAGAGGAACGAAAAAAAGCGATCCCACAGTTGCAACTGATTGTTTATCCGAAAAAGAGGGAAGGAAATAAAGGAGTAGTGGAGTGGAGCGAGGGAATAATCTCCCTCTTTCCCTCTCTATCACTTTCCCCTTTTTTTGTGGGTCCCAGCTGAAATCCCAGTGGGCTCGCTCAGGAAAACAGGAAGCTCTCTGTGAGTCCCCCTGAAGGAACCTCGTGTTTCTGGGAAAGATCACTTTCCCTTTTTTTTTCTGTCTGTCTCTCTTGGAAATTTCCCTCCCACTCTGTCTGTCTGTCTGTCTGTGTCTCTCCAATTCAGACTGGTCCCTGAAGGAAAACCAGCCCTTTTCCTATCATTCCAGCATTTTTAAACAGAAATGTCTGTATTAAATTTCTTCCTTGGTACTTGATATCTGTGTTTCACCCTCACTTGGATGCATAACACAAACAACAGTGTTATCTTTTGTCCGGATTCATATCGTTCCTCGAACGCCGGCGTTCTTGAGGTGCCTGGCAATTAGAGCGTTCTCGCTTCTGCTTGCTGCTTGATTAGCCAGAGTGATGGAGGAGGCCATATGTGGCAGTGTCACAACTTGGCTCGGCAAACCCTCTCCCCTTCCCCCTCCCCCTCCCTAACCCCTCTCATCCTCCTCTTCCCTCCTTCCGTGAGCATGAAGGACAGGAGGGATGGATGGGATGAGGAGGACAGAGGGCAGGTTCAAGCGGTTCTCCTCACATAATGGTCGGAGCCGATCATGCCAGCAACATGCTGAGAGGCCAAAGTGGGCACGGGTGGGTGTGTGTTTTGTGGGGGGGCAGAGAGAAGCGTCAGAGGAGAAAAAAGCGATAGAGGGAGGGATTTGTGGACGTGGTCCAGTTTGGGGAGGCAGTTGGAGGGGAGTGTTGGATGGGAATAGAGGGCAAAAGGGAGAAAAAGGAAGATTGCGTTCAAACGATGGACTACAGCCTAATTGTTCTCACCTTTCATGCCATCCCCTCCCCGATCATCTCTTTCTCAGACAAGCAAATATGACTTAAGAATTTTGGAATTTAGCTCTTTTGTATATATAATAGTCCACATAAAAGTTCTCATGTGTTTCATATTGTGCGTGTTTACTTTGGTCACTCATTTTGGCATGCATGGACAGTGGAAATGTTTTCTGCAATGGTGTGAGTGTGTGTGTGTGTGTGTGTGTGTGTGTGTGTGTCGTCTTGGCTGGGCTGTATGGATGTGTGTTATTGTGCAGTGGGGGAGAATAAGTGAGTGCTACTGAGCAGCTGAGCTTGGGGGTAACACAGCCACCTGACATCCAGCAGGCTGCTACACACAGGCTTTTTGTCAGTCACACACACACACACACACACACACACACACACACACACACACAAACACACACATAAAACCTGCCCTAATTTCTCCTTCATTTAGATGGAGATTCAGTCACATCACAAAGATCTCCTCTCACCCCTCCTCTCTCTCTCTCTCTCTTTCTCCCTCTTTCTTCCTTCGCTCCCTCGCTCCTTGCTCCTTCTTTTTTTTTCTCCCGACTTCATCTTAATCATCTGCGTAGCTTCTTGATCATGTCCCATGTTTTTTTTTTTCCTGGACAAGTTTGAAATTGCATGCGTCAGGACTTTGCTAATTAAAGTCATACTTTCAAAAATGCCATAATAACTGTTAATTAGCTTGATGCTATTTTCAGCATAATTTGCTAATTAGTGGAAAACCTGTACAGCATTTCTTGCTAATTACAGCTCGGCTCCACACGCCGCATCTGTGACTGGCCTCCAAATGATGCCATTACCCAGTCCCGCATCACACATTCACTCAAAACACTTAATTACCTCCGCCGATATTGACAAACTCTAAAGTCAGCTGGATTTTTCGAACAGTTTATGTGAAGGAAAAATATTTGTGTCATGCATTTCATAATTTCGTAGCATGGTCACTCAATATGCAAATAGAGTAAGGTGTTTAAAAAAAAAATGATGTAGGAAATGCAGGCTTTATTAAACATGCATGGATGTGGAAGTAGGTAAGATGAAGTCCTGAGTCTGGGCGGATTGGTGGAGTGTGAATGGCTGGAGCAGATTATTTTTCATGTGTATCATTTAGCTCTTTTGGTTGGTGGTAAGTGTTGAAATGGTGTGTGTGTCTGTGTGTGTGTGTTTGTGTGTGTGTGTGAGCTCTTCTCAAGCAATCTGGCCTTTTTAATGTACTCTTCTGTGATGTTCTGTCTCGCTTGCTGCAGATAGCATCTCACATTTCAGAGACCTCTTCACTAATGTACATTATCACCAATTACTGGCCTAGCTCTCAACAGCCCTGCCCATACACACACACACACACACACACACACACACACACACCCAGAGGAGACTGAGACCAGACAACAGAGTGAGTGAAAATGAGGAATCACTGTGTGTCCTTCATCAGTATTAGCTAATATACACAAACATGTGCACTAACATCACACACACACACACACACACACTATTCTAACACTTACTCCTAAACAGCTGAAGCCTGCACGTGAAAAAGAATCCATTCCTGCCATGGTACAGTTCTACAATCAGCAGGAAGCATCAGTGCAAGCCCTGAAAGAGAGAGAGAGAGAGAGAGAGAGAGAGAGAGAGAGATGGAGGGCTCCACTGAGTCTGAGGCACTGGATGATAAGGCCAATTTAGCACCCATCTAGTGTCTGCCGTTCTGTCGGAGTAAACCTTATTAGCAATTAAGCATAAGAAAGTAAAACACGGCCTGCTTGGTTGAGCTGCCGACACCCAGAGACGAGAGGAGATGAGATGAGGGGAGCGAGCGATGAAAAGATCAATCGGAGAGTACTTTTCTTTCTGCTCATCACACACAGAGAGAGAAGGGGGGGGGGGTGTCAGCCGTGTAGGAGGAAGTAGTCATCGATGACTTGCGCTGTGATTGGTGGGAACTTTGTCAGCCGTGTTTGGATGCCGGTGACCTGTGTGCTGACAGGAGCAGGAACTGTTGCGCGGAGAGTTTGGGACTAATTAATAACCCCCACCCTCCCTCTCTTTCTCCTCCCTTTCATTTAAAGCATCTGAAAGGCATTATTAAATTAATTAAATGATGAAGAGTTATTCATGATGAAATCAAGGTTTTACATGGATGACGGCGTCAATGAATTAAACATCTAAACTTCCTTGCAAGGAAAAATCCAAGTGAGTAACTAATAATTTTTCTTTTTTTTTTCATCTTTTCTTTCTGCCTGTGAGAAGAAAAAAAAAAGCAGAGGAAGCAGCAGATTCGGTTGGAAATTTGTAGGAAAGTGGGGATGGGAGAGAGCGCACAAGAGAGGGAACAGGAAAAGGGAGGGATGGAGCTTGTTAATGGTCCGGATCGGAGAAGAGGGTAGGAGGAGGTCAAAGCGCTCCTCCTCACAACAAACACACTGTTAGTTTTTGTGCAGAAACTAAATGTTTATTTACACATGTGACAGAATAAGTTTTTGGATATTAGTGTCATGTCTGTATTTGGGTTAGAGGTCTAAATTAGTGTGAGCTGGCTTTGGGATGGTGTGTGTGTGTGTGTGTGTGTGTGTGTGTGTGTATGTGGTGATTGCTATATAATTTGCTTGAGCAGAGGGGATTCACCTTGCTGTTGACCCCCACAGACGCTGGTAGTCTCACTGATCAATGAAATTAACGACACCCTTAAAATCTCAAAGGAGAGAGAGAGAGAGAGAGAGAGAGAGAGATTTCTTTTGTAGACTTTCATACATTAGTCTTCCTCTCACTTTCCCTTGCTCCCCTTTTTTCCCTCTTACCGTATGTCAGGACGTGTGCCAGTGCGCGTCTTTGTTTATCATGCCAAGAGAAATTTTCAAAGCTGGTAATTTTTTTTCCTCAGATTTCCCCCCCTCTTCCTAATCTAACAGTTTACTGAACTTGATAAGTGTCCTATCAACATGATAATCAAATTACTTATGAACAAAAATTGACAGTTTTCATTAATTATACAAGATTATTCTAATTGCCATTCAAATTTATTCATTTAGAACAGAAGGTATTCAGTAATATTTTACCAAATTTGCATATTAAATGGAGGGAGATGTACATTATGCATGATAATGTATGCACACTTTCTTATTTTTAACTTCAGAGCCATATGTGGCGGTGTAGTCGGAGCAGGTGAGAAGTCGCAGTCGCTTTAATTTGCTTGACAAACATTAGGCTGGAGCCTGTCAGCTGGAGTGTAGTGAGTGCCAATCTTTATTTACTCTTTATTGATTACCCCAAACTCTAAACATCTGCATACCTTGTATAAATTTTCACTTATGGGCCGTGCCTGATGAATGGTGTCTCCGCCGCCGGCTCCCAGGGATCGCCGGCTTTCAGCAGAGAATCACAATCAATTATAGTCACAGAGCCATTGAGAAGTGCTGCAGGAGACGGGCGGAGAGAGCGAGAGAAAGAGAGAGAGAGGCAAATGTAATGTTAAATTGATATGGAGCTGCTCCACTCCCATAAAGCCGTGTGCTAGATGAGTGTATGAGCGTGGCCCACATATGGGTGGCATTTTCATTAGAGAGTTTATCACACCGACACAGCTTTAGACATACGGTGCACAGACTCACACACACATATATACACGCTACAGTTAACACTGGCCATTAAAAAATTATTATTATTATTATTATTATTATTATTATTATTATTATTATTATTATTATTATTATACTGGTTCATGATATGCTTACAATTCTCTTATAATTGGTAATAATAGTGATTTGCATTTACACCCCACTGTAGAGTCAGGCTCAGTCATTGAGGAGCAGTTTGACCTTTGGCCAGTAGCCCGTGGGGGCGAGTGGGATGTCACCGGAGTAATTATGCATTAAACGACCATGAGAGTGTCCATTAGCCCGTTACCAAATGCCACACTGTTGCTGTGGGTGATGCTCTGTGATTAACCAAAGACACACAAACACACACACACACACACTTACACACACAAACAAATTGCACTGCTACTGATAAAAAAACAAAACACAGACTTACATTATGATCATCATGAGTCAGAAAAATTAAGTCAATATATGATTCAATACATGAATCATATGTGTGATTTCATACATGATTCATTTGTTTACAGTAATTATTATTTTTCTCTTTATGGTGTTAAAGATCACATCACTCTGGATAATATGTGATCGCTTGTGTTTGGCAGAAGTGTGTCCATTTGAGTTAAAGATTACAGGATTAAGTTTGGGCTGCAGTCATAGTTGATATTTTTCTTACGTTTGAACAAATCGCCCTCGTTTTATTTGAGTTCACCTGTGTTTTTTTTTTTTTTTTTTTAACATCAGGTACAAAATGGTGTTTAGATTAAACAAATCTCTTAGTAACAAAAGACTTTAAAAATACCTTCTGTGTTGCTCTTTGGATGCAATTTGAGATACAAATTTTGAACTGCAGGATCGATTGCTCTTGTTATTATTGACTAGTTTACTGTGCATTTTAGATTATTCCATGCTTATATTCTGCTTTTTGCCTCACTGCTCACTATTACTCTAACATTTCACCCACACACACACACGCACACACGCGCGCGCGCGCACACAGACACAATCCCTTTTATATTCTGTTGTCCACATGATGTTGGAGTCCTGACCCACTTGTTGAGGCTCTGATAAATAGACCAGTGTCATCATCTCCACAAGCGAATTCACCTGAGTTCGCCTCTCTCTCTCTCTCTCTCTCTCTCTCTCTCTCTCTGGGTGTATTATGAAATAAGTGTGGTATGGTGGCTCAGAGCCGCGGGTCACGGTGCAGTTGACGGAGGCAGGGATGTGTACAGATATAAATCACTCAGCACAACAGCTGCACAGGCTACAGGTCAGCCATCATGCTCACCTCACCTCCAGCGCCTGCTTTAGCTCTGTCAAAGGCCAAAGTTTAGAGCTCATATATCTCGTTCCCCACTCTTCTGATCATATATCTGAACCCTCTCTCATACCTCAACCTGGCCCAGACAAATATATGTGCACTCGCACACCTTCCCCAACCCGTTCCTTCGCTTTATATTTCAATTTTTTCCCGATGGTTCCTTATCACTAACCTACTTTGCTTAAGAAGCGCTTCATGCTACGTTGGTTTACCTATTTTGGAAACATAATTGCCATGCAAATTCCAATCAGTGGCATTTTTTTCCATGTGAAACAATGTTTTCCATAGAGCCACGTGAGCGTTCATGGATTTAGCCAACAGCTGTCTGCGAGACTGTATTATTCAAATTTCACTTACACTTTTTGACTAAAAGGTAGTGCCTAGTAAAAAAAAAACCAAACAAAACAAAACAAACAAAAAAAACCCCCAAACAAATATATAAATAAAACAAGAAAATAAATAACACAACAAAATAGGGGGGGGAAGACAAATCGTTTGGGAGGCAGAAAAGCATGAAAGAGAACGCGCGCTGTGTTTACTTGTGAGAAAATGAGTGGAGGCAGGTGAAAAATATCTGTCTGTACTTGTTCGGATTTAAGACCCGCAAATTTACACCTTATTTCAATTTGGCTGCGTGAGCGAGCAAGTGCAAATAGCTTATTGGGGAAGGAGATTAATGCAAGGGAGCTGGAGAGGGCGCGGAAATCCGACAGGGCTGACTTGTACCATCATGTAAGCGTAATGACTATCACACAGAATCGGCTGCCAGAGCTCACACCAGCTTAACATGGGGGGAAATGTGCCTCTCTCTCTCTCTCTCTCTCTCTCTCTCTCTCTTTGTGTGTGTGAGGGTGTGTGTGTGAGTCTCAGCAGTAATACAGTCTTACCCTGTGACTAAATTTTATAGTTCATGAAGCATATTAGTGTCTGACTGTATCTTCGCCCCATTCAAAAGGCTATTTCAATTTTACATGCACATTTTTCATGAAGATAAATATGCCACGCGTCATAATTTCCCTGAAGTAAATATTACAGGATTATTAGGCGAGTACGGCACAGGGTCAGGCGAATATGGGAGGGGGCTGACAGTGACACTTTTTTCATTTGTATGGTAAGTGGCGGACCTTGTGGCCTATCAGGTAGCAAATTGAATGTTTAATCTGAGTGCATGCAGATGGGGCTCGGCTCGCCCGGCAAAGAGAGAGAGAGAGAGAGAGAGAGAGAGAGACGTGTCGTAGTAAATTGAGAGTTCTCATGTGGTTAGGAAAAAAGCTGACGCCTCTCCTGTCAAGGCCAATGCTGTAACCTCACCGGAGCTTTGTCAAAACACAGAGAAGCGTCACTGGAGAAAAATATGCAACAATTTATATTTACTATTAGATAACCGCCTGTCTGCTAAATACTGCTGAATATATTCCGATAGGCCTGCTCAGTGGAACAGAACGGATTGTTAAGAGCAAGTAGGATGGAGACTTCTCCGCTCCCAAAGGTGTCAGTGTGGCCGTGTATCACAGCATCCCGAGCTGGCCTGCATTATTTCATTCACAACACAAGCGCGCGCATATCACAGCCTGCTTGTATTTGCCTGATACAAGTTTGTCAGTGTTTGTAAGCAGCACTAGCGAGCTCGGATGTGTGCATTAGGGTGAAATATAAAGCTATATCATATGTTCGGTCCCCAAGGTCATTAGGCGAGTATATCTGGAGAATATCTGCATTCAGCTGTGATGTTTTTGCTGAAACCGTCGTTTCTCAGAGTTCACTAATACCCACCAGGGATGAATGCAAGAGCCTGCGCATCAACAAATCCAGCGTCTAAACACGGCGAAAAAATGGCCCAAATAATTGGCTTTTTTTGTCATCTCAATGTGAATCATTAGAAAGACACTCAATTACAAGGTTTATTTTTTCCCCTGGCTTGTTAGCATTTTTTATTTATTAATATGCTTTTTTTCCCCCTCCTCTTCCTTCATCAACATATTGCTCTGAGTGCGTTTGAGAGCTCATAGCTGGGGGTGAAGCGACATCTTGTTCCTCTCACTGTTTTTCCTCCTCTCATCCCTCCATCCGAAGCCCGGCCTGGGGAATCGCATGGCAAATGAGGGCATGTTAATTTAGCCAAAGGTTCTGTTGTATATTAATTTAAGTCGCGATTCTCCGCCGGTGCAAGATGACACCGGCAGCATTTTGATTAAGGATTTTATACTTGAAGAAATTTTCATTATCCGAGCCGCTCGGCGCCTGGCACCTTATGGGTTGGGAATGACGACCCGGCAATGAGAGCGAGAGAAGGGATAAATGCTCCTGTATTGAATCTCGGCCCCACGCCGGATCCCCCACTTACAGGAGCAATTAATGAGGTCTCTCCCTCCGGGGACACCCAGGCCTGCTCGTGGTGGAACACTACCATTGTACATAGGTAACAAGATTTGGATTTTCTCCTCACTCACACACTCTGATCTCTCTGACTGATCAGTGTGCCTCATCTTTCGTGATTATTATGAACACAGAATAACCCTGGTACTTTATTAAGAGATGGATATAAAAATAGAGTGGGTCAGCTGTGCTCTTTGACTTTTCATTTCTTCACTGTTATGTCCATAACACTTTGGGAATAGCTTTTTATATTTGTTTTGCTTTCTTTTATAGTCAATGAAACCTTGTTTTCAGTTTAAAGCCCCCTAGTGGCAGACAGCGGACTAGTTTTTGCTTGGAAAATGATTCTCCCTCCGGCTCGGGGCTGTAAAACCACAGAATGAGTGCGAGATGCTTTAATAACCCCCCTAGATCATCGCCCCCGAACCCTGCTTCCAGTCCTTGAGCCCCCCTGAAGCAGCCCATCTCCATGTATGCTGACACCCTCGTGTATGTACGACAGCGCCTACCCACACTAACGCTGTCTTCTCACAGCACCTCAGCTGCTTCTCTGCAAAATTAACCTGACATCTCTCTGTTTCTTCCATGGAGAGATTTTTTCCCATCCCTTAGTGTATATGTGTGTGTGTTTCTCCCTTTCTGTAGAGAACGATGCTTGCATGTCGACTTGGCAAGCAAGAACATCCTTATTATTTGTAGATAACCCTCTTTGAAAGCTGGAGTGTCCCAGACAGGCGAGGCAAAGCAGCGGTGTCAGTTATGCAGGGAAGAGCCATCAGGAAAGCGGCAGCTTTGGAAGACATGCCTCCTTTTGCATTTGTCTCACTGTCACGTGCTCACTGTACATCAGGCGACAGAAATCCCACTCTGCTAACACGGCCTTCCACTGTCATGCTCTCTCTCGCGCTCTCTCTCTGTAGTTCTGTCTCTTTTTTTCTGTCACTCTCCTATACTACCCGTTTTACTCACTTTGAGACATGATTTACTATATTTTCAATGTGGCCCACTATGGAGATGTCCCTGGCATTCTCTGTATTTTTTACGTGCAATCAACACCACTGTTTCTCATGGTAACAAACAGCCTGCTTTTCTTCTTCTTCTTTTTTTAACCAATGTTGATTAAAAAAGTATTATTTTATAGCCATTTCTCAGATCTTGTCATTCAACTCCAGTTAGCACTTTATTCAAGTCAGGGTTGCAGTGAATCTGGAGTCTATCCTGGCAAGGCGAGGAATATATCCTAGATGTGATTCCAGTCCATCTGATGGCTCCACACACACACACATGTTCACACACTCATTCACACGTAAGGGCTCATTCCACCTACCAGCGTGTTTTCTGGAGGAAATTCACACAAAAACAAGGAGAAAATGCAAAATGCCACTCAGGTCCACCAACCCGAGCTCCAACCCGAACAATTGGGAGCTGTGCCATCAGAGCAGAATGTTTAAACATCAAGTTCATGAAATTTACTACAGTGAAAATGTTATTCAGTGTCGTTATATTTTATGATATGCAACTTGGTGAAAGTCTGTGCTAAAAAGTTACAGCTATTGAAAAAGATGGTTTTAGGAGTGGAGGAGGAGAATCTGTACATTATTTTAGAACTTTTGCTTAAAATGAAACAAAATCCAAAAATGAATTACACCTTGAAAAAGTTTAAAACATTTTTACCTGTTGCTAAAGTTAGTCAGTGTTACACTGGGATGTGCATTTGAGTGTGTATGCATATCTGTGCGTGATCATGTGGGCTTGTAAGTGTCCGTTTCTGTGTGTGCGTTCTTGTGTGTGTGCTGAGATAAAAAAAAAAAAGGTCTCTCCTGATGCATTTTCCCACCACGGTGGAAATCCTCACTGCATTCAGTGCACAGAGGCCTGCTTGTGTGGCTCTGATGTCATAGCCCTGACCTGCTCCAGGAGCACAAAAGCTAAGGTATCACTGGCTGGGCCCACACAATACCTATTCACGCAGGCCGCCTTGCTTCTGCGAGCCCCGTGAACAATGTTATTTTTTGTTTCAGCATTATAAAGCTAGACTTTTGCAGGAAACCTAACAGACAAAACCTTTATCAGACGATGCTTTGGGCAAGCAGGCTTCTAGTTTAATCCGCTTCCATTAGCCTTTCAGTATGTTTGTGTGTGTGTGTGTGTGTGCGCGCGTGTGTGTGTGCTCCTTCTTTCTGTTCACTCTCCTCTTCCTCTTGCTTTTTTGGTGGGACAAGGAGAGCATATTCACAGGGTCCAAAGGAAAACATAATCAGTTTTAGTCTGGCACATAGGAAGGAAGAAAAAAAAAATACAGCATTTTATGGAATACTCGAGAGTTGAAAAGTAATGAAAGTCTTTGCCCTTCTCATTGAAAGATAAGTGTCGTAAAATGAATGTGAGGATTAAAAAACAATTAGATTTCTGGGATCTTTGTGATGGGCCTGCACTTTTTGTTGGACAGGACATGGAGAACTGTGATTCTCGTCCGCCGCGACAAGCAAAACAGTGTCAGGTTAACCTGCAATATATTTGCTTATTAGGGTTCTCTGGATTTCAGTCAACAATATGAAAGCAGTCACGGCCCCTAGCCTAGTGTCTGTCTGTGTGTGTGTGTGTGTGTGTGTGTGTGTGTGATTCATTCCAGAGCAGTTTTAGTCCTCATAAAATATTCATTTTGGTTGTGCAGGGCTCTGTAATTGCCATCTCTCAGGCTGAATAATTTATATCGCGCGCAGACTGACAAAGCTCTGCCATACGGCACTAGATGAATCAGAAACAAGGATCTCTGCTGCCAGTCGCATTATTGTTGCACAAAATATGGCACTCACGTCATCTCTGGACGCCGCCGCGCCTAATCCAGCTTCTCTTCATTTGCCATTTCTCGCCCTCATTCTCTTCTCGCCGTCTCAGCCGTGGCCTCTTGCTCCCTTGCTCTCTCTCTATTGTTTTAGCCTCTCGATTTTGCTTGTAAAATGACCCCTTTTGTCATACTGAACAACATCTCTCTTTCTATCTCACTCTTTCTGTCTCTCTATTTCTTTTTCACACACACACACACACTTTATAAGCCTGTTCACATAGACATACAATAGGAATAAATCTATTTATTTATCTAATCACGATCTCTGTTTACGTGTCATCTGATATGAATAAGGCCTCACTAACAAAGTTCTCTTAACTTTATTAATGAAAAAAAAAGAAGGTGGGTTGTTTGAGTTTATATAAAGAAGTTATGTCACAAGGTACAAATGTTAATCCTATCCCCAACTCTGACCTTAACTTTTGTAACTTTTCAGATAAATTTGATTCTGTTTTGAAACCCTGCAGCTATAGATTAAACTCCAGAACCTGAAAAATATCCTTGTATGTTTTAAACACAGCAGCCTGACCCCTGTGAGCTTCCACAACTTCTATTAATTCCTAATAGAAATCCATTAGCACACACTGTTCATCCAGCAGCCAAGTGCTACCTTAGCTCATTTATTTACTTATAGAATGTAGGGAAGTGTTTAAACACATGGCTTTACACTGACTCTCTCTCTCGCTCTGGTTGATGTGTGGGAGTTGTGACACAGAGGTGATGCTCTAGTCATTAGGCTGGATAACGTGCGCTAAAACCAATAATTGCCACTCCAAACTGGACCTGCATTAATCATTTATAATGTTTTAATATGTTTTTAATCAGCATCTCCCAGACCACATGGCCCAGACTTCAGGCAGGTCATGCATTAGCATGTGTGTGTGTCTGTGTGTGTGTGTGTGTGCATAGCCTTGGCCTGATTTGAAATGTATTTTTCTTCCCTCTCCTTCCTGTCTTTAATTAATAATTAAAATCGGCAAAGATGACAGTTCCTAATTAGGGCCATCTTGAAAGAATCTGTGAACGTATGAATGTTAGATGGGTGAGGAGAGAGGGGAAAAAGAGGAGAGAGAAGGAAAGGAGGAGGAGAGGGAGCGAGAGGAAGGATTACAAGGTGAGGCTGAAATAGGGAAGTGCAGAAGTATCCAAAACCTAAAAAAAAGAAATAAAATTTTATATATATGGTCATGTGCTATATATTTAGCCATTTGTTTTGCTAAGTCAGCTAAACACACAAGCACCTCTGGCCATTTGTGGCTTGGTGAATCAGGACGCAGCCCCTCCATCTCCTCGTAGGGAAACTCGAGCTGCTGTGGCCCACATCAAAGCTCCGTCTGTGGCGGTGGAGCGAGCTGAGAGGGCAAAAAAGGGGGGAAGGAGGAGGGCATGCACGGATTTACAACAATGACTCTTCATAAAAGCCCCCCCCCTGCTAAACTGCCCTATGAAGAAGGCAGGATGGAGGGAGGGGAGGATGGAGGGAACAAGGGAGCGTGTGACCCCCCCCGGAGTGCAGGCAATAAGTCAGCTGGAGAGATCTCCCCATGACTTCTGTGATGGAGCATACACACTGTGATCAGCTCTCAGGTAAACACAAAGAGGAGGTGTGGAGCGAGGGAGGGGAGAGATAGACAGAGAGAGAGGGATGAGAGCATGGAGGAGGGGTTGATGGAGGGAGAGATTTAATGAGGCCACAGTCGAAGACAAAATGGCTGCTGATTGACAGGGCCAGTGATGCGCTCGGGGAATGATGTCAAAGGCATGTTCCACATTAGGAGCGAGGGACAAGAGGAAAAGGAAAAGAGAAGGAAGGAGAGAGAGAGAGAGAGAGAGAGAGAGAGAGGGGAAGGAATGGCCATAGTTGTATATTCCAGAGTTGTTCAGGTAAAGGAGTATTCTGCCTGAGGGTGGCAGGGATTGCTCCACACACACACACAGACACACACACACGCACACACACACGTATACACACTTGGTACAACTTCGCTCACGCAATAAATTTATTACTACATGAGTCTACACTGTAGTTTAAAACTCAAACATACACATTTCACTGATTTCTAATCTAAAATTATTCATCGTACATGATCACTCTTACTCTGCTCAAAGACTCTCAAGTTAAAAAGCACTTCAATGTCTTTCCAAACGTTAAACCTTGTCTAGCATAAAAGGGGGGGAAGTCCGTCCAAGTGAAATTTTGTACTACAGATTCACAACCTTAGAAGCATGAGCTAATAAAGCACAAGGGCAGGCTGAGGTCATTTTTGTTTACTATAAAAAACAAAAACAAAATGGAGGCACTGCTGATTTCACCTCACTGTTTTCTGTGTTGTTGTTGCTAGCTAGCTAACATTACTGCTAAATTCTCTCCAATATCCTGTCACACACAGACTGGCCGGAATCAAAGTCCTGATTTTTCCATCTCCTCAGCAGTGAACATTTAACTAATTTAGTTAGCTAACAGACAAGGACAAGCCAACAGTAACGTCTTAGCTATCCTGTTAGCTACGTTACTGTAAATTAGCTGTGTGTGATTCTAGTGACACTGAGTTTAATTCAGAGGGAGCAGACAAGTTGACTTACGCTGCTTTCTCCCAAGCTCCCAGTCGTGTATGTGTGTGTATGTGTGTGTATGTGTGTGTGTGTGTTTATGAGATAGGTGGGAATGAGCGGGAGTATTAAAAGCCTGCAGCAATGCCATCGGGAGAGACGCCCTTGTGGGGCACACAGGAGGGCGAGAGCGTGAAAAGAGGGAGTGAGAAAAGAAAGAAGGAAAGACGGACAGCTCACAATGGGCCATCTGGTTCCTGTAGAGAACGCTTGTAACCCCAGCCACGATGTCATGACACACACATATGCACACACGCACACACACATACAGATACAGATACACACAGATATAAACCAACAAAGAGCACACACAGAGCTAAAGTGTGAAAGCATGTGTGAAACTTTTTGGATTTGCAAACCCACTTTCTTTCACAGAAGTGTAAAAAGACAAGTGTCTCTTCAGGAACGTGTGTGTAGTGAAATGCTCGGGTGGCTGGCATTAAGAAGGAAGTGTGAGACAAGACTCTGATGAAATAAGATTTTTATCTTCCCTTGTATTGAGTATATCTCAGCCTCTGGGTCAGGAGTCATCAGAATTTGGTCATGTATAGCAGGAGCTGGTTACACATGCATCTGTGTGTGTGTGTGTGTGTGTGTGTGTGTGTGTGTGTGTGTGTGTTTTGTCTGGCTGGCTGGGGTCTGATCAGCTAGAGTTGCTGGATGATCAATACTCAGTACAGACCCACAGCTGTGGCCCCGGCTCTTAACGCCACACCAGCAATTAGTGCTCATACTGACCACTCTCACACACACACACACACACACACACACACACACACACACACACACACACAAACCCATCTGCCATTGTATTTCTTTACCGGCCTTTGCATGTACTCATCTGTCTTGGGAAAAGCCGGAAAAAGGAAAGCACTTTTTTTCCTTGTCCATGGTTTCTGTAGAGCAGCATTACACTGTAAGTACACAACAACACAAAAATCTGCATTGTATTTACATCAGTCATTTTGTAATATCTGTGTTTTGGCAAAATAAATGTATCTGCACACATAAAAAATAGTTGCATTTATGTTTTTGTTTTCTTCATTTATGTGAAACTGATCCAGTAAAAAAAAAATAAAAAATCCGAATGTCAACGTTAGCTTGATGTTGTTGGATTTCGTTCCTCTTCATACAAATGCTGTTATAAGAACAGTTAAGAATGCTAACCCCACCCTTAACACTAACCTTAACCTTCATAACATTTCATACAAATTGAGTCATATGAATTGCTACACATTTGCTTGGAGTTTTGTTTGGAAATGATTTCAGTTTCAGTCATGTTGAGCATAAGTTAAACACAGAAAAGCAAAAAAAGGACCAGAGAGAGAGAGAGGGGGAGAGAGGGAGAGAGAGAGAGAGAGAAACAGACCTGAGGAGAGGAGAAACTTTGCCACAGCTATGACAGTGTTACTCTGAACAAGCCCTCCTCCATATCTCTTAGTTTTTCGAAAGTAGTACGGAATTCTAAAAGACGGAGAGAAAATGAGAGTATCAGACATTCTCCTTTGAAAGAAAGCCAGAAAACGATACACTAATGGTGTTGGTTAAGATAAGAGAGTCTTGCATAAGAGCTGGAGTGTGTGAAAGTTCCTCCTTTTTTTGCTCTCAATTACCTTGACCCTGTGAAGCCAAAGTCCTTTCAAATGACAATCCTTTCTCTCCTTCTCTCTCTCCTTCTCTCCTGCTCTCTCTCTCGCTCTCTCTCTCCGTCTCTCTCTCTCTCTCTCTCTCTCTCTCTCGGTGCCATCTCAGCTCTGGCACTAATCACCTCATAATGATTCAGCCCCTCTGGTCAGAGGGAGAGAGAATGAGAGAGGGAGAGAGAGAGAGAGCTCAGGAAAAGTTGTATTAATTACCCTGTGCTGGCCAGCCTGATCGTTTTTATCACTGATTTGTTCTCTCTGCAGTTGTGACTGGAGATAAAAGTGAAAGCAAGTGCCTCTGATAGTCTGGAGAAGAGCGAGGGAGGGAATGAGCAAGCGTTAGAGGAATGGAGGCATTGAGAAAAAGGCTGAGAGATATGTCGAGGCCTCAGACGTGAAATTAAACATGTCTGCTCGGCTTTTCTCGCTCTCGCTCTCTCTCTCTCTGACAAACCGAAATGGCATCTCGCGTAATTGATAACTGCCTTGTCCAATTATTTTGCACATAACAATACACAGTGGCCCCTCACACACGCTTTAGCCATGTTGTAATTAGCCATGCTAATATCCCTTTTATTGGCCTTAATATTGCCCGACGCCTCGCTGCCATCCAAGGGCCACCAGGGCCCCTTGTCCTGTCACGAATGCTGATTATTGAGAAGGATAGCTTTAATCAAACCTAATTGCGGTTAATTTTTTTCCTCCCCTCCCTCACTCTCTGCATTGCCAGCGTCTAATGCTACCGACTCCTTGATATTCCATTAAATTACAGTTTAACGGCCTCCTTTGTTTCTGATGCTGCACCAAGAACGCAAGGTTCTGTATTCGTTTAGAAAGATGAGAGAGAGAGAGAGAGAGAAAGCAAGCAACGTGGGGTCATAATTGCTCGCCTGCTCACAAAGGAGCAATTTCCACAATCCCCACATAGAATTGAAATGGCTCCTAATTCAGCCGATATTACGCGGAGTTGTGGACTGAGGCCCGAGATGATTTTCATTAGATAGCACAACAGCTTTGCTTAATCAACTGCTGAGAACGAAGCAGACAAACAGACAGCAGTTATACAAAACCCTAATGAGGGCTTATTGTGTGTAGCTCTGTGGATATATTCAAATATAGTACGTTCAGTAACTAGACTACACCACATGGACGCAACAAAGGCATATCATGATCATCTTGATACCTAAAAGCTACCAAAAAATTAAAAACAATAATTAATAAATAGGGGTGTCTGAGTCAAGTTCGATTTGAATTTATTTAATTTAGTCAAATCCAAAAAAAGGAACCTCCATAATTAGTTGAAATGGTCACAGAATAACAATACAACATTTTTTAAATTGTGTTATGTTCTTGCTATGTGATATCAGCAGCATGTGATATCAAGCATTAGCAAACAATAAGCTTGGTTCAACAGAAAAAAAATGTAAATGTCAGTATTCAGGATATTTTGACAGCGATTGCGAATGCATATCAAGTGTTTATGAACTGCCTCGGGATCTCTTTTTTTTATGACAGTCGTTCTTTTTTGTGTAGATTTTTCTCCGAATTATTCTTCCTTCTCCTGTTACATCTGAGAAGTTTGTGAAGCTGTATGAGTACGGATATGTGTGTGCGTGTGAGTGTTTGTGAGTCAGGCTGTTTGTTTGTCGTCTGGCACAGGGAGCAAGTGAATGAGGGCCATGTTTCAGCCGAGATATGGCCTGATACCTGCTGTGGAAACATTACGACCCTATGGGGAAATAAGTACTGGGGTCTGAGAATTACAGCCCATAACACTCATCCTCCGAGCGACACGTCCGAACACACTGGCCTGCGAGCGCTGCCCTGCACACGCCACACAATTAAAGCTGAAGTTGCCATCATATGAGTGGAGATTTTTACAGCCTTCCAGACAGCACTATGACCACTTCCTCCCTAACTGTGGATGCCGTTATGGCATTTATGTTTCATTGATGACGGCCGATAATGATTTTCTGACACCGTCCAAGGCTGTCTTTTCGGGTTTTTTTTGTTTTTTTTGAAAAACTCACTTTTCTGTCCTCTCTCCATCTTTATCTCCATTTATCTATCTTGTGCACTCTGTCAGGGTGGAGAGCTAGAATGTAAACAGATGAGGCCGGGATGAGGAGAGGTGTTCAGGGTTACGGGCATCATTTCACATTGTGATTTATGGCCCTAGCAGCGGAGAGCTCGTCTGGTGTGTGCCCCCTGACTCTCGCCTGTTTGCCCAGTGCCGTGCTGTACATGTGTTAACTCTACACGGCAACGCAATCAGCAATGCGTGACATCGGCCATGCATGGCACCGCTCTGCTTTGAGGCTAACCTGAGAGGGGGGATGGAGGCAAATATTTGTGCACATGGACATCCATATGTAAGACTTCCAGGTTGGATATTCCTGCTGAACGAAGCGTTATTTACGTTGTCATGTATGTCATCTTAGATGAACCTGTGCATGAGTGCTTGTGGGTCTTCTCCATAATCCCGCACTTCTTTTTTTTTTTTTACTCTTAAAGGCTCTTAGCGATGAGACTTGAGAAAAATACATCCGTAGAGTAGGGAGAAGTTGAGAACCACTTGTCCAACACTAAACCATTCATACAGATGTACTAGCTTAGGTGTAGGTGTGTTACTGTGTGAGAGCGCGTGTGTCTGTGTGTTGGTGCCAGAGGGGATCCACCTCGACTCTTACACACACGTGACATTTGCGGAGCAGATTAGGTTGGCTGTAATTTGCGCTGTAATTGCTGGGCGCTGCTGGTCTGGTGCACGGGCTTCGCTCTAATTGTCAGAGCGAGGTGGAAGTTTTTCGTGGGCCGCTCTCACCTTGTTAAGTGCTCAAACGTCTCCTGATGATGAGAGGGGCTCAGGTGCACTCGTTTGCCTCCCTTTAATTACAGGATGGAGAGGAGGAGGGGGAGGGAGAGTGGGGGGTGCAGAATATCTGCCTACCTAGTGTGAGTGTGGACAGATGGGTTCTAATGGGAATTGTGGGATTTGTATGCATCAGATGGACAGACAGACAGTTTCTGTGAGACATCCGCTGGGAGGGTTTCCGAACAAAACACTGGCGATCATTACTGTTGAGCGTGCTCTGTGCATGTGTGTGTGTTTGTGTGTTAAGTGTTTGGGTTGTTTACAATTTACAACTGGTAGGTTTACAACTTGTGGAGTTTTCACCTCTGCTGGGAAGTCCATATCTGTTTTCCGTATTATTGATCCGTCCTCGGCTGGGTTTGTCGAGTATGTTCGGAGCTGGTTTGATTGTCTTACGTGGATTTCTTTCTCTGATTTTTTTTTACAGATTCTTTTTGAAATTCTTCCTCAAGTGCAATCAGAACTGCTTGAAGAATGCAGGCAATCCACGAGACATGCGCAGGTTCCAGGTAATTGTCTTCCTCGCTCTTTCTCACACACACACACACACCCACACACTAACAGACACACACATCCACAAAGGCCATTCTGAAATAAAAATAGGCTGCTGCAGTCTATAGAGCAGGTATTGTAAAGCAGGTGGATAGGAGGGATGTGGAACCAGAGATGGCGTGGGAGAGTTCCTCTCTTGGGACACGATGATTCAGCCCTTGGTATTGAACATCCAAACCGTTCACCTGCTGTACCATCCTGCTTTATAATGCACTCACACCTTACAAATCACCACCACCCAGGCATTGTAACACCTTTATTTAAAATCAAACAGAAAAGGTGTATCCAGGACATATCTATCAAATCTGTGAAATCTTTCACGATTCAAAGGAACACAGTGAAAGTTTCTTCAAACAGGCAGGATTCAGCTGAAAGTTGCACACAATTTTTTTAGCATTATTTTCCTTTTCTTTTCTGCCAGCTTCAGTTAACACAACAGCAACAACAACAAAAGGCTTGTGAACGCATCTCAAACTAACCAAAACTAGGACAGCTGACAGCACTAACCAAGGCAGTTTAGACATAAAGTGACCATCCAATTTAAATTAAACATGTTGTCATATACATGAAAACAATATGATGTGGGATACTACAGGAATAAAATGTGTACAACTGGGATTAAAGCAGTTTTACAGTACAATGATTGCACACATGATGTGTTAGATGTGCAACATATGCGTACCCAGCCACACACACACACACACACACACACACACACACACACACACACACACACACATGTCTGCTTAGAATTTTAGACATTCTGGTAACAATTAGTTTGAATTTGTATGAAAAGCTCTAAAGATTATAATTAAGGGAAGAGGCAACGTTAGCCATGTTTACATTTACGTTTGAATAGATCACAATTTATAGAAAGTATCCAACTGTTCATTTTTAAAATGCTTCTAACAATAGTCTTTGCATAACAGAAATCTGTATTATAGATTTATCTAGAGACCACAGTGCCTGTCTATTATCCTGACTTAATGCTACAATATAAAAGTTTTTTAACGAACTTTAAAGAATGTAAAATAAATAACAGATGACTTTTCCTTAGATAAGACTACTATGCATGTCTGCATTGTGCTTCAGGTTAACACTGAGGCTCTAATGATGAAATGTGTGAGTTTATATCCTCAGCCGTGTTATAAAGATGTATAACACGACAGACAGGATCCCTGGAACAGGCAGCGGCAGTGGAGTTTTTCATTTTTCATGCACTGCAGGCCGTGTGGACGAGGGCCGCAGATGATATTGATCCATGTGTCCAGAGCAGAAGGTCAGAGTCAGAGTGAGAGGAAGTGTCCTTTCTGACTCTGTGGTGACTAAAAGAAACATCCGTCACTGCTGATGGCCCACCTGACTCTCTTGTTCTCCCCTTCCCTCTGTCTTTCTAATCTCCTCTCCTCCCTGAAGGTTTAACTGGTCTTAACAGGGCGCCAGGGCCCTCGGTGCAGTTTTGCCTGCCTGCTGCTGCCTCAGCAAAAGAGAAGAAGGAGCGAAGGGAAACATAATGATGACCTTCTGACCTGGAAGAACATCTTCGAAGACTGTCCCACATTTTGTCCATTCTCTCTAGTATTGCGTTCTGAGAAGCACTCAGTTATTTGGGTCACTCCTTCTATAGGAAGATGATGAAGCCATTTATAACCAGAACTTTCATCCCAGCCTTATATGAGGATGAGTTTTTGACCTGAATCTACCAAAGGTGATACTTTTTTCTGTATGCTCCACAATCTTCATTCGAAATGTGTCACCATTCAGCCTTCCACTTTATTCCTAGCACCGATCGAGAGTCTTCACAAGCAATGTGTCTCTTCTCCTGACCGCTCCATGTTAAACTAAATGCCATCTCCAGAATAAATTTCACACATGTTCCACCCGAAAAAGATCTTGTGTCAGGGTCATGCTTCTGGTGCTTCTCTCTGTTCCTCTCTTGCTCCCCTTTTGCTCATCCCTCACTCGGGCAGGTGGGGGCCGGAGCACGGCCTATCCATCATCCTCGTAGAGATACAGAACCAGAGAGCAAGGGGGGATGTAAAGCTGCTCTGATGTTTATTCTGATGCTGATTTCCAGCTTTCTCTCTCTCTCTCTATTTCTCCCCCTTTTCGCCTTCTTGTCTCCATTCAAATGCTAAACGTTCCCCTTCGTCAGATCAAGTGCCCCTGTTGAAGCCACGACTGTGAGCCAAACAGATAAAAAAAACAGAATAGCGACCTTGCTAATTCACTGAAGAGTTTCCTTTTTTTCTTTTTCTTTTTTTTTTCAAGAGCCCCCCCACCAGTCTCATTTATCTCTGCACTGACTCACACTGCCACTAATGAGGGAAAACAACTAATCAATATATCAATAGATCAATGCAGATGGGTAGCATTAGCGCTGTGAGGGCCACAGGCAACGTTTGAGAGACCGTTAACGCCTGAAAGAGCAAACGAGTGCCTCTTCTCCTGTCTGTGTTCATGCAAGTGGCAGATTAATGCCTAATTGGAGGTTTGTCAAAGATCCCAAACACACACAACCGCAAACACACAAAAAAAAGCCCTTGTGTTTGAGTGACAGGTATTTGACAGACCTTTCAAAAGGGGTTCTTTATATAAAGAAACACTCAAATGCACTTGTCTAAGTGTATCCTTTTTATAGAAGGCAAACCTGCTCTTATCCACACAAAGGTTAATTGTAGCTATCAAGTCAGAAATTGAATCTTCTTTATATAGCTTGGCTGCATTGGAACCTCTTTTGACGTATAGACCTGCTGCAGTCGGGCTCTGGAAATATAAAATGTTAAATATTGTTTAATTTAATTAAGCGCCTGTAACACCGTGAGGAGGCACTCCATTTTTTGAGAAGAATAATGAAATATTAAATGACAAATGCGTCCCATGGGTGCATAATGACACTGAGCGATGTTTATGAACCACACGCCGTGTGAAACTCATATGTCGCATATTCGAGAAGTGCACACCTTTTTTTGGGGGGAAAAAAGGTCATTAATAATCATCATCTTCTTCTAAAATCTGATCCTTGGTCCCTGAAGCTTGGTAGCTGCTGACTTGGGTGTTTATTTGAGAAACCTTTGAAAGCAGCTGCTCACTGATTAGTGGAGTGTAATTTATTTCCTTAATAAGGTGAACTCTGTGGCAGTAAACTAAGGAAGGTCCCCATGTCACCCCTCCTCTTGATTCCTGCCACTCTGTAGGCAAGTAAACAATAGCTAGCTTATACAAGTCACCTGTGGTTATTGGTTATTGTGTGGAAGACAGAAAAGGTTCTCATGGCATGGGGAAAGCGCAAAGGTTCCCAAATAAGAAGAGAAGAATCTTCGCATATACACAGCATCCAGTATCACATAAGCTCCTAGTACACACAAATACATGCAAGCTAATAATGATCATCCATCAACTCTCCTCTCTCCCCAGGTCGTTATATCGACGACAGTTAATGTGGACGGTCATGTGTTGGCTGTTTCCGACAACATGTTCGTCCACAACAATTCCAAACACGGCCGCCGGGCTCGCCGTCTTGACCCCTCTGAAGGTACGGCCCCTCCTTATCTGGAGAATGGTAGGCACATTTTACATGAACTTATTATTTGCAGCGCTTCTCCCACTATTTTTCCTGTTCTTTCTCTTCCCTTACTTCTCATCTTCGTCCTGTTTAGGCACATTTCCATCCTCTCTTTACTCTTTTCCAAGCTTGTTAGAGCGTAGTGCATTGTAGAGGCGAATGAGGAGTAGTTTCGTTTTTAGTAATCCTTTTTTTCCCTTCTTTCATACATGCTTACACTTATAGATCACGTGGGTTAGTTGTCATTCTCTTACGTTGCTACCTGCTTCCTCCATCTTTATTATTATTAATATTATTATTATTATTATTATTATTATTATTATTATTATTATTCATGAATGATGTTGGGCCATGTGTAAGCCAATGGTGACAAAAGCTGGTGAATCAAGCTCTAAAAAAATAAAAAATTTTTACTCTTCCAGAAATAACATCTCACTGATTTATCCAGCATTTGTGAATATGGAAATACAAACACATACAACTCAAGTGTCCAGAGCATAAATTAAATCTAATCTCAGCAACACTTTTTTCTATTTACTGTAAGATCAAGTATCTATGTGTCAGGAAGCCATCCAAGCAACATATCCTTTTTGGCCTCACTGCGTTAAAACCATAACCTTTGTATTTTCTGTTTTAATTATCTCATATCAGCTCATGTACGCCATATCGGGTCATATATATATATATATATATATATATGCCATATGCTAATTAGCGGTTATATAGCAACCCCCTTTCTCTTGCAAAGCAAAGCTCGCTAAATTATTTGGTTTTTGGACTTTTATTTGTTCGTTTATTAATGACAGGGACAAAATGAAAATAGCTTAATTACGCGTGGGTGCCCTGAGCGCTGGAGCCGTTTGGCCCCCATGACGTGTTGTTTGTCTCTCTTCTGTGCCCATTTGATGGTAGGTGTGTTTTGCTTAGCAACCGCCTTTAATTAGGAGAGCAATTAAGAAGGTTGAAGCCTCTCCCCTTGTCTCGTTCCATCCCTGGGGAAAGAGAGTCAGAGAGGAAAAAAGAAAGAGAGAGAGGAAAAAGAGAGGCCCAGCTTGTATGCTGTTGGTGCTACTCATCTTCAAAGCCCTATTTGTAGAGCGTTCTTTACTCCATTTCACCGCCTTTATACATCTAATGTCTTTTTTTTAGTTTGTGATTAATGTGTTTCAACAAATTCAGTAGTTGGTAGAAGCAATATAACCTTCATTTAAAAAAAAAAAACCAAGCGGTAAAGTTGAACTCCCGCTGATTTACATCTCAGTATTGGTTTCATTCTTTTCTTATTTTTTTCTGTAGTCCCATCAGCTCTTTGATGAGAAACTGTAATTTTTTTTAACAAGTCTTTAAAAAAAAGTCTCTGTGGTTTTAAAAGGTGTCCTCCTCTCTCTCACCACACACACACAAGCACACCCTGTTTCTTTCACACCACTTAGCTACCTGGGATTTCAGTCGGCCCAGACGTCAAATTTAGGCCGAGCTGATATTGCCACTAGCCTCCTAATAAGGGGCTTTAAGAGCGAACTGGGAACAGTTAGCGCAAAGGGAAGGAAGAGATCCAACCCTGGACTTATGACTGTCATTCACAGTCAGTTTCAGCCTTCCTGCTGTAATCATTCCTGCTAATTTTTCAAAATTATTATATGAACTTCTTTCATATGAACTTTTTCACAAGAAGCAAAAATGTACAGAAAAAAGGGATGCAGCGAGACACGTGTGTGTTAGGACTGTGCAGAAGCCCTCGATGACAGGGAAGGAGGTGATAACTGCCAGATTTACTTTTTTCTGTCATGTGCACATAAGTGTGTGCATGTGTAAAAACGAGACGGAGACATAGAGGCACATGTGTACGGGACATGTATGGTCGTGAACCATAATCCCATCCATATCCACACTTCAGTTGAAAGCTATAACAGACAGAGAGAGAGAGAGAGAGAGAGAGAGAGCGAGAGAGAGAGAGAAGTATATTTGAGATTAGAAACACATTCTTGGAAGTGATAAGTGCTCCGAGCGGGAAAATGCAACTGAGGGAGAGAGCGCTAGAGAGACAGACAGAGCGAGAGAGGTGCTGCTGTGTATCAGAGACAGTCTCGTCTTCCCCTAACGCTCTTATCTAATCATCTAATAAGGGCTAATGTTCCCGGACAGTGAATTTACTCTGGCTTCTGATCTTCAACTAAAAGTAATTCCCCCTGCTGCTGCCCCCAGTGGACTGCGGACTGCTCGTCTCCCTCCCTCCTGCACGCTATAACACGCCTCTCCATGCAACCTGGGCCATGAGGAACGCGAGTGCACCTCACGTCCTCGCACATGGAGGTCTTTTTTGTATTAGCTTGCATCAAACACACAGCACCATATGCGCATGATCAGAAGCAACAAACTAAGCCATTTGCAAGACACACATAGAGACACAACTCCATATGCACATAATCAGACAGGAAAATACTACACCTGCTGTGTGCAGCACACACACGCCACACACACATGCGCACATGCACACGATGCAGTTTTTAAAGAGGCTCTCATTAAAAGCAGATAATCTCAGATTTACTATTTGCAAAGGTTGCGAAGCTAAATGAAGGAGACAGAAGACGATATGAAAGAGAGACAGCTTTCTTTCTTCCTCTTTTGCACTCTCTCTCGCTCTCTCTCTCTCTCTTTCTCTGCGTGTGCATTGAAGGCCTGCAGTTCCAGCTCGATTTGCATACCAAGTGGAGGTAATGTTGTTAGGTTTATGCAATAAAGACAAGCGGATCGCGTCTGCAGGGCTGTAGCCTGTTAAAGGGGGCCAGATGGGCAACACACACACACACACACACACACACGAGGTACGAGCTCTAATCCCATCAGCGCCTGGATCAGCCTGCCATCTGGCCATCCCCAGCACTATTGCGGCACGTTTGGCCGTCGGCTCAACAAAGGGAGGCAGCATCAGGCAAGAGCGGACCTGTTTGAGTGTATTGGGGAGAAGGAGGAAGGTGACAAACACGGCGGTGGCAGTGGCCATGTTGCCATGGAAGAGAGTGCGCGTCTGATTAGAGCTTCACACCAGGAAAACAATACACACGGGAAGACGGCGGGAGGCCAGGACACACACGCAGTTGAAGTAGCTGCACTTCAGACACACTCGTCACCTTCCTTTGGATGTCCAGGATAGATTTTCGACAAGTGTTACATGGTTGATCGTAAACAGTGGTGTGTCCAGGTTTTTTTACAAGTAGGGTTGGGAAAGATGGAGCAAGCGCACACAAAGACATGACGTCATCTATTTATTTATAGAACAGAATGTCTGATTTGATTGTTAATAAATAATAACATTACTGCATTGACTTCATAGTTGCTAAATAGTTATGAATATTCAAAGGATAAGGAATAAATGATTTCATCATATTCCATAAAGTCAGTCATAAAATCTGAATGAATTGCATAGGAGTAAGAGGACAATTTCAGGTGATAGCTGCCACACGTGAACACACCCCTTTATAGAAATACTGTATTCCTCAAACACACTTCCCACACGTTTAAGGAAGCCTTGCGCTGTACTCATCTAAAAAACACAAGCCAGAATATGGCAATGCTCCAAAAAGCATGCCCTGCTAAAAAGTGATCCCTTGTTTAAAAAAACACACTCACACACATTACATTCCTTGCTAAAAAGTGCTCCCATGGATAAATATTTATTTCTCTCATCCTCTTCCTGGAAGTGTGTTGAACTTGGCTTCTGAAGCCTACTACCCCTGTGTCTACTCTCTCCATTTTCTATCATCTGCTCACACACATTGTGCATGTATAGAGTTAGATCGCTGTGTAATTCGCTTTGCCACGCCTCCCATTGAACACATGTTCCCCCACTACCTTGTATTGAAAGTGTATGCAAATGTCGAGCGGCAGAAGGGAAGGCGACTTGCAATCTCTTTTTTTGGCATGATGGGGGGGAGACATTGCAAATTCCAGGGCAATGTGCAGTGGTCTCTGTCCCCTACTGCAGCTGCTCTCCGTCCCCTCATGTGGGTCTGCTTTGACATCACACACACACACAGACAGACAGACAGACAGACATACACATGCACAAACAGATGCAGGCCCCTCCTCTGTCCCTCCCGTCTGCTCACCTACACAAAGTAAATTTGTTTACTGTAATTTTTAGTGAATGATTCGCTATAATTGGAAGTGTTGATGAAGGTCAGTCCCTTTGAGGAGCCGTGTCTGTCTTCAGAGACTTGATCTGCTTTCAACCACTCTGCCTGCAATTAAGAAAAGCAAATGTCACTCGCAAGCCTCAGAAATGAAAATTTGTATGAACTTATTAGCATGAAGTCAACAGCTTTAGTTAAGGGCAAGCTCCCTCTGTGTGCGTGCGCGTGCACACGCGCGTGTGTGTGTGTGTGTGTGTGTGTGTGTGTGTGTGTGTGTGTGTGTGTGTGTGTGTGAGAGAGAGAGAGAGAGAGAGAGAGAGAGAGAGAGAGCATGGAGCCTCTGCTGCTCTGGGAGATGTGAGAGGAATGAGCAAATACAACCTCCACTAGTCCAACATTAAGGCAAACAAAGAGAGGTGCCTTGTCTGGCCTGTTCAACACAACAATACCTAATGGTGATTAACTAGGCCTGGCTGTACAGCCCATAGACACACACACACACACACACACACACACACACACACACACACACACACACACACACACACGGAGATGGGGACTTGAACTTGGCCTTGTCCACATGCAGAACTCATATAATAATTATAATAATAATAATAATAATAATAATAATAATAATAATAATAATAATAATAATAAAGTGTTCTTTAATGCTCATTTTTATATATTATTTGTAATAACATTATTATTATTATTATTATTATTATTATTATTATTATTATTATTATTATTATTATTATTATAGCCCATCACTTGACTTTATAAATGACCCTGATCATATTTTATATATTGTGAGCTGTGGAATACACTCACCTTTCATTTTTTAAATTCTTTTTTTTTTGGTGCAAATAAATCATAAACTATAGGCACAGTTTCCTTTCATTCTATTTTTATTTCAGAAGTTTGCAAATTTAAAATAAAATCATTAATCGGCATAAATGTCACATGATGTCATCCTGTCAACATGATGTTATTTCACTCTTGCTCCTCTGCTATCTAATAAAATATTATTAGATTATAAACACTTTTAATGATATGCACCAGATAAATAATGCACCAATAAATGATTCCCAATTATTAAATTCCTATATGGTCTAGTCAGAGAGAATGGGACGTGCTGGGTGATGTCACTGCGGAGATCCCGGGATGATTAGCTACTGAAAGGCTTTTTACAGGAAGGCCGAGTGTCTCCTGTGCATTATTAACCGGGCTTCTCATGAGAACATGAGGCCATCGTGTCCCTCTCACACCTCTATAATAACGATCAGAAGAGAAAAAAAAGGACAAAGAACAGAAAGTGATGAGACACAGAGAGCAGAGAAAGAGCTCTGGATACGAGTATGATTCTAGTATTTAGGACGTACTATGAACAGGACCGAGCCTCATCTATTCATCACTCAGTGAGGAAGAAGGGTTTAAAGCATGTAATCCAGTCGAATTACGTACTTAACACACAGAAAGGAGAGAGTGGAATGTCTAGCTATACTAAGATACAGTCAGAGACGTAGCATGACTACGTCATACCAGTAAATGATCGAAGAAATATTATAAAGTCTGATCCGAAGTTAAACGTGAGCAAAAAAAAAAAAACCTAAGCAAACCACTGTATCCATTATCGCCCCTTTGTCAGATCAGGGTGAATGAAACACTGTACTACATGTAGACTGGATTTAATCATTATTAACAGCCATACTCTTTCTTCTCTCCCTCCGTGCATGCCTCCTAATAGCTGCTTTAAAAAACGAGAGCAGTCTGATGTATGGCCGTGCCCTTTTGTTGCCGCGTGGCCCAAATCATTCATGCTTTGCCTGCTTTTGAGTTTAATTGCCCCTCTGTGAGGGAGTCAATGTGTGTTCTGTATTTTGGTGAGTGTGTGTGTGAGTGTGTGTACGGGTGTGTTTGTGCATGTGATAAAGCACGATCCTGAGCGGAATGTTTTCTGTCCTGTCATAAGCAGCTACCCCGTGCATAAAGGCCATTAGCCCAAGTGAAGGCTGGACCACCGGCGGCGCCACCGTCATCCTCATCGGCGACAACTTCTTCGACGGCCTGCAGGTCGTGTTCGGCACCATGCTCGTATGGAGTGAGGTGAGGACTGATGCATTTGGTTTTGACGTGTTGTTGAACTTAAGAACGCTTGGATATGTGGAAAAAGCAGTTACATGCGAAGAGAAAAAGATTGAATGAATTTCATTGTTTAAATGGTATTGAAATGCTTATATATTACATTTTCATATTTAGATTTTCATTTGAAAGCTTAAAAACCATGGTTATGCTGTTATTCATGTCAGATACGTCTAACACAAGGTCATGGGTCATGTTCTATTGAAGATTTATATGTATCAGGTTGTCATGTACATCCCAGGTGATCTCAAGAAATGTATAATCTAGTAAAAATCAAATAAATACGAAACATTAGCATTTGCCTATTGTAACACTCTTTGTTTTTTTTTTGCTAGTACTTATATTTGTTCTATTTACAAATGATAAAGTATAAATTATGAGCTCTTTAATATTTAAATGCATTTCAATACTAAATATTCTTACAGTTTAAGTGCAACTTGTATCAAAATTTGACAGTTCATGACCATCTTATTTTCTTAATGTGTGCAAAAAAAAAAAAAAAGAAAGAAAGTCCAATCAGTTGTGTGCGTATTAATTAAATGAAAAGGAACATTTCTAATGTGTTTTTACATATTAATATGATGGCAATACAAATCTGGGCTTCGGATCTGAAGTGGACAAGATAATAACTGCTCTGATTTTTGTTTCTTCACACGTTCATGTCAGATTAATGCTAAACAACAACAACACATCGTTGTAGATTAGACACTAATCAGCTTAAAGTCACTACAAGCTTCAGGATACAGGGTAGCGCTTCTTTAAATGAATGCTGATGAAGTTGTCTCCACACACATATTTCTTACCGAGGCCCCTCAGAAAGCCAATCAGTGTTTATTTATTTATTTTTTTGTTTTAATATATTTTTTTCCCCCAATTTAATCACATGAAGAGATAAGGAATCAGATCAACCAAGCATGCTAAGCAGCGCCGTATCCACTAGGGCTTTGAATGCATTTTGCACCAAGCAGCAAGCTCTTGCAAAATAATCAAGCAATTAGGGGTAAAAAGTCTACAAGGGGGGGAAAAAAGAGAAGGAGAGGCAGCTCCAAGACTTGTGGTTTTTCCTGAACTTGGCCCAACCCATGCTCATGTTCGCTGGATGCGGTGGAAAGCGGAAAGCTGACAGACTAATTTAGCATCCAAGTTGTAATTGGGTTTAGTAGCTAACATAGTTAGCATGTGATAGTGGAGCATGTGATGGAAGGTTGGCACGGTGCTAACAGTTTGTGCCCGCTGTTCCTTGACAGTTGATAACGCCCCATGCTATCCGAGTGCAGACTCCCCCCAGACACATCCCCGGGGTCGTGGAGGTCACCCTGTCCTACAAGTCCAAGCAGTTCTGCAAAGGAGCGCCAGGAAGATTCGTCTACACTGGTGAGTGTGAAAGGATAGACTTTCATCCTTATGCTTCTTCCATTCTTTCTTTCTTGCTTGCTTGCTTCCTACTCTTTCCTCCTTCTCCTCAGGAAATATTGTGAGCTGACCTCTATTTCTTTCTCTTTCTATAACTCAATTTCTCTCTATCTGTCCGCCTTTTCCATTTCGATCATGCTCTTCTGCTATTCTCTCTCTTCTCCTGTCTTTATTTTCTGGCTCTTGCTGTCTTGGCTGAAATGTTGAGAGAAGGAACATCGTGTGAAAATGAGCTGGGCCTGCTCACTATATATCCCTCTGCCTCTTTCTTTCTCTCCCTCTTTCCTTCTCCATCTTTTCCTGTCTGTAACCTTATCCTTTCTCTGTTGGAGTGGTGAAGGGGGCAGCTGCCAGCTCCTGTTAATCTCAAACCATTACAACACGTCCTCTCTCCTTTCCTCTGAGCGTAAATACACCCACCTCTAATGCACACGTTACCAGCACTGTGTGTGTGTGTGTGTGTGTGCTTGTTTGTCTCATATACAGAGCAAGCAAGGTCAGGGTGTATGGAAGATTGTGTTTGTATTCCTGAATCAGTGTGTGTGTGTGTGTGTGTGTGTGTGTGTGTGTGTGTGTGTGTGTGTGAGTGAGTGAGTGTGTAAGGTCTAGCTAATCTCTCCTTAGTGTGGCTGATAGTGGAGGTGATGTGGTCACTCCATACTTGACCTGGAAGCTCAGTATCAGATCCCAGACCGAGTGGGACAATGAGATAATCATCAGGAATTAGAGCTCAATTGTGTGTGTGTGTGTGTGTGTGTGTGAATGTGTGAATGTGTGCGAGAGAGAGAGAGAGAGAGAGAGAGAGAGAGAGAGAGAGAGAGAGAGTACTGGGGGTTGGGGGAGTTAGTTTGCGGGACACTGGGTTCCTTTAGGGGCAGCTGTTCCCCTTTCCTGCCCCAGTCTGGGCCGTTTAACCCCCCTGAGCAGGGCCAGACCACAGGCCAACAACCCTTTGAGATAATGAAACTCTAGATGGGGGAGCTGCCTAATACCAGGCCTGTTATATGAGCTCTGACACTAATGTCTGCTCTACAGACCTGACAAACTTCCTGAGCCTTTCACTTAGGCCCATGTGCTAACACTTAGAGCTTGAAATGGTGACAAGAGTCAAAGTCAAATTCAGACCTTTCTCCTCATTATGTCAGTTTCTAATTTTTTTTTCTCCCCTAAGCTTAATATAATATACCGATATACACATATACACACAACGATTATAGATTACAAGCATATATACCACAGTGTTGTTGAATTCTCAATTCTGATTGGTCAGAAGGTCTCCATAAGACTAACATGTGGACTTGTGGGCTTTCAAAAACATTAATTAAGTATAAATATTAATGGTATCAAGAGTGAAATAATAAGTGAACCATGCTGTGGTATAAGAGAAATAAAACATTTCAGGGTGGTAATAATGACTCCAGTCTGTGTCGAATCACATCACACCACTATGATGATCATTATTTTCTTCTAACATGCCTTGTCACGTTTTAGTCTTTATGTAATAACTATATAATAAGCATATAATAATCATTATTAAATTTACCAAAATCTAACCTTATGCCACTCGTCAAGAATCTAAAATAAAAGAAAGACATTTTAAAGCCTTGGCTATTTATCCAGGTGAAAGTGGATAAAAGTGGGAAATCGCATTCTCCATGCCTGAACCATGTCTTTCTTATTTTTAAGCCAAAGATTTACAGTAATAACTCACTTCCTTATGCAACACAGTCGCTAGTTCAGAACAAACAGTTCTTAGCTGCATTTGTTAATTAATTCTTATCAGCACATTATCAACAATATTGTTTATAATTCACACAATTGTGGTCATTTTAATAAATGCTCTAAGGTACAGAGTTTGCCTTCATCTCTTTGTTTAACTCATCATTCACATCTCTCTCTTGTTCCCCCTCTTTGTGTATGTATTTGTTTCTTTTTGAACTTTTCTGAATGAGGCGTGTTATTGATCAGAACAAATGATGTGTGCTTATGATCAGTTCATAAATGGCTGCTTTGAACAGAGAACCCTAGGTGGTCCTAGTAGAAGCTTTTGTTTTGTGTGTGTGTGTGTTTATGTGTGTGTGTTTACATACATAGTGTGTTTGCAGGTCTAAGTGGAATAATGGCTGGCTATTCTAGAGGAATTAGAGAAAATGAACATAAAGAGTTCTCAAGTGCTTTATGACTGCATGCAATGAATGGTGACTGCCATTCATTATTTGGGGAAAAACACACACACACACACACACACACACCCACACACACACACACCTTGTATTGCTTTCATACTTTGTAGCAAGTACAGAACCCTGTACTTTTTTTTGGTCAAAATATATATTTTTTTCATTTCTGATATAATAACCTATATTTCCACTCTTGATGAGACACTATTGATATCATACTAAAGCTGTTCTTTAAACACTTGCTTCCGTTATAAGTGATATGTTTATCACACAAAGGTTTTCCATTCTTTCTTAGTACATGAAAACATTCTGTCCATACGCTACAAGTGTGTTAGATAGGTATTAGGTTGTAAGATCCTTGGAGCATTCCCTTAAGGAAATATTTGACGGTGGAGTATATCGGAAAATACGTCAAATCTGATACCCGGTCTTGCATCAGCTCGTCCATAGATAGAAGTGTTAATTTCGACTCATAAAGGTCCTTCACACTCACTTAGATTTACGCTGGGTCACCAGGAACAGCGCTCTACTTTAAGAGTCGATAATTCTTCTCCATCATGGCAGCGCAAGCCACCTGTCTGAGAGGTCAACCTTCCTTAAGCAAACGACTCCAGTCTAGCTTTAAAAGGCAGGCCATGTCCTCACGCATTCCTCCTCTGTCTCTTCCACTCGTTTTCTCTTTGACACTTCAAGCAGAGTGTTGGGGTCAGCAGTGAAATGATACCCGCTGGATGCTCAGAGTGTAGCAGGCCAGCCAGAGCACAATAAAACCAGGATATGACATCGGAGCGGACCGTAAGGTCACACAAACACGGAGAGTCTGTAAGCGCTTTATGAGCTGTGAGTCCCTCGCCTAAAACAGAGTGTCATTTAATACCCATCATCCACGGATGCCGACCCAGTAGGTGTACGTGCAAGAGTTTGTGTTTGTTTTGGAGTGTGTCTTGGTGTGTGTGTGTTTGTAAGTGTGTGAGAGGTTATTTACAACTCCAGGCTCCAGGAGTTTATTGGCTTTGCTGCTTCGTGCTCTTCCTCAGCTTCTTCAACCTTTGTATTCTTTAAAGAGCTTCATGTTCTGTGATTTTCTTACCTGCTTCACCTTGTTTTTTTCAAGGCCACTTTGGTGGCATCTGAGACCTGTATCACTCATCCATTGAGCAGGTCTAGTGCTGAACAGCCTGTCAGGAGGGTCTATTAAAAAGAAAAAAAAAAAATCAAAGAGGGACAGCCGTGTTTGTCCTCCTGCCAATAGCAGTCGTTCGAAGAAGCTTCACAAGCTGATCATGCAATTTTGAAAGCTTTGTCCAGATGTTCCCTTTAAGCTCCTCTATTGGATTTGACAGACTGTCCTATTCTTTTTTTTTTTTTTTTACCTTTCTTAACCATGTAAGGGATTTAAAAGGTAAACAATGTTCATTTAAACAGCAAGTAGCCTTTGTGTGTGTATGGGATTACACATACAAACCTTTGCTTTTGATGTTAAGACACATCCTGTTCTCTCCCACTCATCCAAGAGAGAAGAAGAAATAGTTTGGCTGGTAGGTGAGATGGAAGAAGGGCTTGTGAGCACCCTGACAAATCTTTTAGAACAATGACAGCAATCATAAATATAGCTCAGCATTGGACTCTAATTGCATCAAAGCTATTGCTTTTTATTTAGGTATTGCATGGTCACTGCGAGAGCCTGGCCTCAACGCTCTACTGGAGCTTAGAGAAAGGAGGAGGGAGAGAGAGAGAGAGAGAGAGAGTGAGAGATGTACCACTGGAGCTCTCACCCCTCTGGACTATTTGTCCTAATCAGTGACACCCATTTACCAGAATTGCTTAAAATGAACTATACCTCATACAGAAATCGTACATTTACCGGTCACCATTTATCACACGGAAATTGAGGGCCGGTAAACTTTTCCTTTCCTCCGATGGGATTGTAGACATGCATCAAAATGTTAAAAAATGATTGGCGAAGGAGAGCTGTCACCCATTTATCAGGGCCATGGAACATTATTTGCTAATTTCCCAACCTGCTGCGTGACAGGGTGCTTCATCTTTGGACCCGCAGTGACCGCCACGGCCCCTTTCTGTTATTAGTTCAAGTCAAGCATTTTTTTTCTCACTTTCCTTCTCTCTGTAACTCCCCCTTCATTTTTTTGGCTGCCTTTAACAAGAGCCATTTGTCTATCATACACCTTCTTGCGATTCCATTCGAGAAGACTTTGACCAAAGGCCACTCTCTGTATCTCAGAGGGTCTGGCTCTCCTGGCCTGCTCATTGGCCAGTGGCCCTGATAAATCACAAAGTTTCCTCGTCAAGGTGAAGGTATTGACTCTGCTGCGCCAAAACTGACAAAACGCGCCGAGAAGCAGACAGCCATTCATCATCCGCCAAAGAGGACAAAAGGGTCGTCTCGCCACTTCACTCTGCAACACTACCACACACTTCAGTTGACCTGGCACATGCAAACATACAGAAACACACAAACACTGGCACCAAATCCAATCCCTTTATTAGACTAATTGCTGAAATTTAAAAGCTATTAAAACCAGACATGACCATTTAGAACACTGGCTAACTTCATCTCTGAGCTGGAGGGCCTCCTGTCTTTAAGTTGTTCTTGGACACGATCTGATAGAGGTCCTGATGCCATCACTTCTCAGGCACGAATGAAACACACGGCGGGAGGTGAAGGCAGAAAGATGGGAGGCTGGCAGTAAATAAACTCTTTAAACAGTGCCAGATGAAACGCCATATCACTGGAAGATCAGCGGGTGATTTAGAAGAGACTATCAGTGCATCAACCTCTCTCCACCCTCAAACTGGATCAGATAGAGCTGCTCTTTCTCTATCTTCTCTCTCTCTCATACATGGAGAAACTAGCAGTAGTAATCAGAAGCTGGGCGATTATGTAATCAGAGCAATCTTCGTTACACCCCTTCATTCTCTTAAAAAAGAAGGCAGCAAGATGTCACCTCCACTTTATTCTCAGGGTCCTCAAGCCAAGAGGTCTCCATCTGCTACAGATCTTTGGAAACGGCTTTCATTTGGATTATTTTCCCCCTGTTTATTGAAGTCACAACAATATTACTCAAACCTGTTGAAAGCAGGATTCAGTTATCGTTGGGGCTACACAGTTCCTAACCCAAGCAATGACTTAACATTCTCTCATTAAAGAAAGACAAAAGTGATTTAGGTATAATTAGTTGTACTGGTTCTTCTTTTGGCCATTGCAATTTTTCCTGTTTCTGCTTTAAATAGATTCGCCCTTACTAAGTCACGCACATTAGTTGTGCTCCAGTGACCAGAGCATTTTCTGATGGATGACTCGTACATTTCTCCTCCCATCCTCTTCTCCCTTTTACAATCCTCACCTCTCCAGACCTGGGCATGGTATCCTTTTCCAGCATACCTTTTATTTATAGATTAATGCTAAAAGCTACAACGTATTGACAACCAGTGCAAACTTAACTCATCTTGGATGAGGAGGAAAAAATGCTGCAATATTTTAACAGACATATTGATTTTGTTTTCACCCTGTCCATGTATTGATCTTTTTTTTCACAGTATTAATTTGGACATGCGATTATCTAAGTCTGATTTCATTTAGAATAGTTTGGCTGTTAAAGTGTAAGGCACGTTTCTGTTGGTGGTAGTCAAGTCAAAGTGTTACAAACAGAAAATAAGAAGATAGAAGAACAGAGTGGACCATGGTCAAAGGGGTGTGTGTGTGGGGGGGGTGTCTTTTTTATTTTTTTTAATCCTCCTTGTTATAGAGATAGACTTGAAATGTAATTTGTGTCAGTGGAATAAAATATGAAAGGGCGCAATGGTCTGGAGAAGAGTGGCTTTCTGTCTCTGTCCAAGCGCTAGGAGTCCTCTCCAGCCTTCCATCCATTCCCACTCCAATCATCATGCCTGTATCGGTTCAAAGTTCATGAAATTTCTATGAGCATTGATCTGTCACCATTGATTTTTTCCCTACCTTCCCCCCACCTCTGAAGATCTTTGAAATTTTAATTTCCGGAGCATCTGAATTTCTTAGAGATGGAATAGCTCCTTCGGAGACAGCTGGCAATAAAATGAAGTTAGCACCAGGTCGAAGAGAAGCCTTGAATTCTGGGAGAAATTTCCTTCTCACAGCTGTGTTTTTTTCACTTAGGCTGTGTTTTTGAATGCTACAAAACAGGCAGCTTGGCTTTTTTTTTTGGTTGTTTTTTTGATTCTCTATATTTTCCAGGCAGCCATGAGAAGTATCTTCCACAATAACTCTTTATATCAGGCAGAGTGTGATCATTTCAGCCTATCACTCTTGTTCCTCGTGCTTTTTTTTCCACCTGGCCCACTTTATTCAATTAACAATCAGCAGCTCATTTCATAAGCGCCCTCTGATATAATCAGTATTGGCGTCTTTCTGCTGAATTGGGGGTGTAAAGCACTTGTCGGCAAATAACACTTTGTTACTGAAATCGCCAACCCCCTCTAGAGGCACGGCCTCGCATTGAGCAAAGTGATTGGGCTTGACTTCATTTTTATATTACAAGCTCTGCTTTTTTTCTTTTCCCGTGTGCAGCATCCCTGCTCACTCTCTCTATATCTCTCAGCCTCATACTCTGTGTCTCTGTTTGGTTTGACAGTAACAAATGTCTCATTGCTCAGTGTAGATTATATGTCTGGGCCCACTCAATGAAATTATAATTACAGTGGTGGTCTGTTTTTGCGAAGAGGAAACTAACTATATTATTACAGGCGTATGGTTAGAAGGGATATACGCATTATTATGAGCTGCAAAACTGAACTGGTTTAGCAAACGAATCCTGCGGCTTGTTTGGAACCAAATGAATCTTTTCCTGTTTTTGTTATGCCAGCGAGGAATTGGAGTAAATGAAAGCTGTGCCTTTTTTTCCCCCAATCCTCCGTCTGTCTCACTTCACCTTCCTTCCTCCACTGGGCTGGAACGATGGCTGTTCGGCATTAAAAGATGCTTCCTGTCTGTGCTTTGTTGTTTTCTCAGCGTTTGCACGTCTTAAATAGAAGAAGGTGGGGGAGAAATAAAGACAGAACGAGAGAATGAGAGAGAGAGAGAGAGAGAGAGAGAGAGCATGCATTTGTCACAGGCACTACTGTCCGAGCTCATGGTATTTCATGCCTGTTTTAAACGGCAGTCCTTTGTTCCCTTGAGAAAGCTGGCTCTGCTCTCACTATCAGAGGCACAGCGCTATACTGAAACTCTCTCTGAACTGTAACCTCTCTCCTCCTGCTCTTTTCTTGCTTTCCCTTAAAGTCCCTCTTTTCCTTCTCCCTGATTTGGGTTACGAAGGGAAGAAAAAAATAGCGTGTGTGTGGTGGGGTAAGACTTTTTGATGGCGTAGGTGGAGCAGAGATAAGCTCGGAGCAGTTAAGTATAATTAGACAAAGTAATAGCAAGCAACAGCAATAAAGCCACTCATTATCTTGTGCAAAGATATAGCCTTATCATAATAGGCCATAATGTGGGCGTGGAATGCCAGTCGAGAGCCCACTGTTTTCACTCATGTTTGTTCAAAGGAGCACAATTACACCAGCATCTACTTATCAAAGTAATTCTTTTTTTCCCTCTCTCTGTATGATCACTTAGTTTCTGCTTTTCTTTGGTTCTGCGCTCTAATAAAATGTGAGTCACTCACAATCTGCTGTCGAACAAACATTTCTAAATTCAGTAATACTCACTGACAAAATCCACAGCAAAAAGTGCGTCCGCACAGCTTGCAAAAAAGAGCTGACAAAGGCAGCACTTGATTATTTCCGGGTTTACGCTCTCAACAACGAACTCACACTTTGTTCCATCATTGACTCCATTCTGTCCTTGATCCTGAGTGCCATTAACCACTGCTGACATTTTAGATCATATCACCTCGCTAACTTTGAGCCATATTCTTCACAGAGCCGAATCTGACACATGACTGACACCAATTCCCTTTCAAATATTTTTGTACCTTCATATGTCTTTTCCTCACACTTTGGTCTTAACTTTGCTACATTTCATAACTTCAAGATGCAGCGTGGCCCGTAATTCATCAGGATTTATGGCAGACGTGTCACTTTCTTGCGCTGTTATTGTAGAACGGCTGTGTTATTCGGGAAAAAGAGGCATGTCAGAGATATGTATCTTCTGGCGTGTAGGGTGTCAGGCGTGAGGAATGACAATGTACAATCTCGGAGAACAAGGTCAAAGTACTCCATCTTCAAATATACAGATGTCCTGCTCAGATGTGCACTTACGAAGACATGCTCATGCCTACACACATGTTCACTCAGACAGGCATTTCGAAAGGGTCTGTTTTTGTGTTTCTTTTTCATTTGCATAAATTACGATTAAAAATAGATTCCAAGCTGCTTGAGGGTTAAGAGGGCACAGCAGTGAGTGGCTCTTTAGAATTTAGAATTTGAACGTACATCTTCTGAGCTCTGTTTTTTTTTTGCTTTTTTTGTTTTTTTTTGTTTTATATAAACCGGGACTGAAAACATAGCATGTAAAGACAATATTGCGAACTAGACAGCTTGAAAATTGTCGTCTGTCAGTGTTAAGTCAGAGCTCTTCTGTTTTCTGTCCTCTTTTTCACAGTAAAATCTGCTAGCTCATTAGCAGACCCAACTCCCTCTTTCCACTGGAGCTCTGTAGATCGTGCGAGTGCTGCGAGCGATGCCTGCCTCGTTTGATTTAACATGCTCATTTATGCTTGTTAGCTAAGCAGCACTTTCCCGCTTCATTCTGGATGGGTAGAACAAACAAACAAGAAAAAAAGAGAAATGAAGAAATGAAGATGTAGGCAAAAAAAAAAATCTCAGCCACTGACAGACTCCAGGCCACCAATCAGAGCCACCAATCAGACACATATATATGTATAAATGTATACATACACTCAGTCACTCAAGAGCCCTGAAACAATGGTCTCTCTCTCTCTCTCTCTTTCTCTCTTGCTCTCTCATTATCCATGAGGTCAGCGAGCTGCATTGGGAAGAAGCAGATAGATCAATACAAATTATCCTTGAGCAAACCCTTGCTGACAGGCTGAATTGCAGCATATGTTTACCCAAAATCGGGCAATTTATCTTAATATCAGCAATGTAATGCGGGACAGGTGAGAGGTCACCCACTCTCTCCACCTCATAATTACCCGCCTCCAAAACAGGAAAGTGCTATTGATTGGCTGAGCCCAGGGCAAGGGGGCTGGCACAGAGCCCACAGGGAGGGGTCAGGGTCCGGCCTGGTTCAGATATTCCGGCACAGTTTCAGTGACTGGATAGAGAGTGTGTGTGTGTGTGTGTGTGCGCATGTGTCCAAGAAAGACTGTGAGAATAATTGTGAAGGTTTTTGTACTCTGAGTAAGCGGGTGGGTTTGGTGTCATCTATAAGAGAAGAAGAGAGAGAGAGAGGAGGTGGAGGAGGTTAAGCTGTTATTACTCAATTTGTTCTTTACATTTCTGAGCATTTCACAGCAAAAGAAAGAGACAGAGGGCGATGTGTGAGCTAAAACAGTCTGTGTGGGTGATGTAAAGGGCCGTCTGGGGGTCAAAACCACCGATTTCTTCCTCCATCTCTTCTGTCAGTCGATAACATATTGAACGCTCACTGTAACTCTCATTTTAACTGAACATTATTAGTGCACTTTGAATAATTTTGAGAACTCATAATCACATATCTACCTCAATCGGGGTCTCTATAATATGGCATACTCATTCTGCAGGTGTGTGTGTGTGTGTGTGTGTGAGTGTCTGTGTGTGTATGTAGCAGTGAGGCGAGAGATGGGTGTCAATGAAGGATCCTGTGACCTCTTCAGTGTCATTAGCATCAGATCAATAAGTGATGTGCATTTATCTCCATCAGAATGCATCTATTAAACCATAGAAACTGTCACAATCTCACCCCTATAAGTTTATGTATAGGTGTGTGTGTGTGACGCTATGTGGTGTGTTTTAATCGTTTACTTATCTTGTATTCACACTCTGGTCAACCTGCTACTATTTGTGAACACTGTATATATGGAACTGGTGCTGGTCTTTAAACATTATGAACAATTATATGCTGTGCATAATTAAATAGTGCCACTCCTAAGTGCCCGCTTCAGATCTAAAATCCTACACGGGTTCACTCGTTCTCTGAAAAATTGGGTGTAACAACACCTACAGCACAACTAGTCATTTTTTGCATTGCATACCTAAGCATGACCTATATGATATTATAAATGAGTTTAAACCTGATCCTACCAGCACAGATAGGAGATACAGTAGGTATACCTACTAAACTGGATTTTAATTGTCTAGATGAAGGTTGATATAACAAGTAAGCACATCAGCAGTGCAACTGGTACTCCCTCACCTTCAATAACTTCTAGAGAATATAAAGAGGAACAACTGGAGAGTGCAGAGGAATGGAGGAAGGCCTGAGAGAGAACGACAGACTGAGAGACACTGAGAGAGAGTTACATCCTTGCAAGAGACATGTCATGTAAAATCAATATAGCCGATCAATGCTGTATTAACAAGGCAGCATCTTATTTCTCATTCCTATGTGACACCAGTTTCAACCATGCATGATGGCACGTCAAATAGCATCACGCCTGTCAGTCACATGAACACACACATACACACACACACACATATATATATATGCATACACTGTGCTTAGAGACAGCTCTAGCAGATATCGATCATTAGCCACCTCACTTAGATGTAATTGTGCCACTTCATCATAAAGTCGGCCAATTATTTTGAGGAAGTTCCTGTCAGTGGAAGTTTCAGCTACCCACCACCTTTCCAGAATACACACTGGGAAATGAATAAAGACATGAAGAAGGCCCAGTTTTTCAAAGCCTTCATAGTATCAATATAATGTTAACTTAAGTATGGTCCCAGTAGGTTATTATTATGACATTATTAAAGTCTGATTCAAGATTTTGAATTTTAGCTACTTCTAAATATTCAATATCCAATGATGTGACATCCAACACTAAAAGAGTTTGGATTTTTTTCTTCATTTTCTCCTAAATTGAGTCACTTAGCAATTCATTTAGCATTTAGCAAGCTGGTGCTATTAGCCAGATCGCTCCTGTCATGCAGGAAAATACATATGGGGAGAGTGAGTGCTAAACTGCCTCCTTTAAGACACATGATCCAGCTAACCACATATTTTTCAAACTGTTGCTCATGCTGCATGACACACTCAGAGGAAAGCGCTATCCACCCTCTTCTGCATGTATGACCACACAGATTAGATAGTGTCACTGTGATCATCAGGGGAGAAAGACTACGCCATCCCTCCTACCCACAGAGACGAATTTGACACTAGACTCTCGGCCATAGATGCATGTGTCATCTCTGGGATTCAAACTCGTAGTCTGATGAACTGATGATTAAAGGCAAATGCTGAGAAATATTTTTTTAAATACTTTTTTTTAAATTCATGGATGAAACCTGAATTGGTCTCTACCATCCTACAACATTTCCATACCTGGTAATGACCGTATGTTTTTTTATTTTTTAGGTGGAAGTACACACACACACGTTGATCAGGTTACTGTAATATTATCTAATAAATAAGTACATAAATAAATAAATGGCCAGGTTAGTCAGCTCAGTGTTCATTCCAGACCTGCTCACTTTAGGTCTTAATTTGAAAAAGTCCCATCTTCTGTTCCTACTTCCTGTTATGACTCTGCCTCCTCGTTTGATCAACAGCCCGATCATTCATATGAACCTCCTACTATTCAGAAACACCAGGAACTTTCCACTCTTTTTGAAAGTTCATATTCGACATCTCTCAAACGCTCTTCCTACTCTGATAATATTATTGCCTTTACCTGACTGTGATATCTATGTTTATGTCCAATAACATTTTACCTGCTCAGGTTGCATGTTCTCTTTAGGCTGCTTTCTCCAGTCTATTTCCTTTATTTTCTTTATTTCAGTGGAGGTGAGTAGTAATAGACCTCCACCAGTTCCTCTAAAGCTTGTTAAACACAATGTGTGCAGTTGCAGCGAGTTGAGATTATGATTCATGTACTTGTATATGCAGCGGCCCTGGCCTCTGATTTACAACCTGCCCTGTTCATACTCAAAATTACAATTTTAGAGGGAGGAGGCTCGGTGTGTATGTCTGTGTGAAAAGAGAGCGAGAGAGAGAGAGAGAGAGAGAGAGAGAGAGAAAGGAAGGAAGAGAGGAAAGATTAATTACTATTTGTGGCCAGCAATTTCATGAGGCTAGCCCAACACAGCTGTAGAATGATGGCGCCCTACATCAGTTTGTAGTCAGCCATTCACAGATTATTAAAGCTTTGTAAGATGAAGTGCACCTCCTGCATGGTTTGCACTCAGGCAATAAGAAGGAGGGAAAGAGAGAGAGAGTGAGAGAGAGGGAGAAAGAGAGGGATAAATCTGCGAGGGGCAATAGCCAGACATATGTCATCATCAGCCGCTTGCTATAAATCTAGCTGGCGATACAGGAGGAAAGGCCTGATGCAGACTTCAGCACACTGACAGACAGCCATGATTGCTGTATGTTTGCGTGTACGTGTGTGTGTGTGAGAGCGAGAGAGAGAGAGAGAGAGAGAGTTTAGAGTTAGGGGGGGTGCTAACCATCAGGCTCTCACACTACCTCATTCATAATGTATCCACTAAGCTCTCAAAATTTATTTGATCAATTACAGCCAGTTTGCTTCAAATAAGCGAGGTGGAGAGAAAAAAATGCCTCCAACATTGTGCTGCTTGTACATGTGTTTATCTGTATACTGCACACTAAAACTAAAGTATGTTATTGTGTTTTATTCAAATGCTCACACACATCCAGATATTTGCATATATTTGATAAATAAATGCAATAAACTTTATGTATGCCACATTTCAGTTTGACTGCTAAAGCCTTGCGTGCGCCTCTGAGCAAATCTAACGTGCCATGCTTGTTGTTGTTGTTTTTTTTGTTTTTTTTTGTGGTTCAGCTTTGAACGAGCCAACTATTGACTACGGCTTCCAGAGACTGCAGAAGGTCATCCCCAGACATCCAGGTGACCCGGAGAGGTTGCCAAAGGTGAGTAAGCTGTGAGAGACTGAGTGAAAGAGCGAGAGAGAGAGAGAGAATGAGACAGGGTGAAAGATGTTTATCGTAGATATTTCAAAATGGGAAACAATTCAGGACGCCAATGTTAGTACATGCAATCTCCTTTGGCAAGTCATCACGAATCAAATCACTGACACACACAGAAACGCACGCACGCACACACAAAGAAGGCAACCTGCAGACCCTGGTGTTTGAATTCTGCCAGAATTGCGCAAACTTTCAGTGTAGCGAAATAGTTCAATTAAGCATTTTTCCACTCCAGTAAGCAGTGGTGATTGTAATCGGAGCAGAGCCCTCTTTCTGATGTGTGATTATTTTGCTCTTGTTTTCCTTTCATTTTCCAAAGCTAGATCCACTTTAATCTTTTGTTTACAAAGCTTTCCGATATAAGTCCAAGCCTTATTGGGTTAATAAATGAAGTCCAAACGGTAATATCAGCATGCTCTGTGTGTAATTCTTTTCTTTTTTCATTTACATCGCACAATTCTAGTGTTTCAACCAGATGTTCCCATGACACATATCGCCATCTCCTTGTTTGGATGTACGACTTGAAAGAAAGACTGTGAAAGAAAAAAAGCAAAATGCAGAAGAAGATCGTATAATTCTTCGATTATTCAGTCTTATATATTTATTTATCGCCCTCATTTGGCCGTGATCAGCTCCAAAGCATGTTAATTTCTCCTCTGAGCCCAAGCGCTGAAGGCTGGGCCCTTTCGTAATATCACATTAAGATATTATTTTGTACCCGGTTAATGGGCACTCAGTGAGAGCTGACCACCGCTAAACTCTAATAACAGATATCATACAAATATCTATTAAAGCCCAGCATGGGGGCACGGGTGCTATCATTAAGTCGAGCCTGGCTGCTTTAAGCACAAGCACGACTAGCCTCGTGTCCCACAGACACACACCAAGCTAAGCATCCCCGAGCAGAGCCAGCCCACGCCACATGATGTGTTTCAATTACACTTGGCTCTCTCTCTCTGTGGAGAGCAATATCTAGACAGGAAATCTTGTTCCAGTAAATGCTTTAAACTATCCATTACCAATAAAACAGAACCAGCCAGGCCTGCCTGTACACCCGGCATCTTGTTCCAAACACCATGATGTTCCGCGAAGTTTCAAAAGACACACTTACATCTCCATTAAGCCAGCTTTTTTTTTTTTTTTTTTAAAAAGGAAAGGAAAACAAAACAAAACAAAACAATTGATTTGTCTGGTGGAAAATGCTGGTGCGTTTTTTTCACTCTGGGAAAGTGCAAAGGCTGAAAAAGCATGTGATGCAGGAAAAGTGGGTGTGAAAGCTTCAGAAGGGGGGCTTTTTCTAATTCAGGTAAACCTTCAACACCAGGGGCCTTCGGCGCAAACCGATTGCCGAAGAGAGATGGATTCTAGCAGCTCCAATAAACAACATAAATATTTGATTTTGGCTTTTAATGGACCCAAATGTGGAGTTCAGCGGCATGTAAATGAAAGTGCCAAGTGATTTATCATAGTTACGGCAGCCGTCTGCTGGAGGCGGCGAACCCGGCGGGTCACAGACGGCTCCGCGCAAAGCAGCAATTGACCCTTACACGGATTTGCAATGAGACCATGAGTGTGTGTGAGGGACGGCACCATTAGGACCAAGACAGGCTGGAGTAATAAGGAGGAGGGGGTTTGCAGGGAGAAATGTAAACCGCGTGTTAGCATTAAGGTGAACGCGTCACACCCGTGTTTTCTCTGCCACTTCAGTGCAGAGTTGATAATACCAGCCTGATATTGATTTCCACTGTGCCTTTCTCCCTCCACTCTTCCCTCCTGTTGTATGGAATCTACAATGGCCGTGCTTTGATGGGTAATTGTGCTCGGGACAGAAAACCAATACGGCAAGCCTGTATTGCTTTGGACGTACACTAATAATGCCGCTGCTACATATGTACGTCGGTAGTGAGAGCGGCGCCAAATTGAAGTTTACCTCCCTAATTTTAGATAAGATCAAAATTTGCGAGCTCAATCCCGGGTGAGGGGCGTCAAATGAACATATTTATATACGAAGCTAGGGAGCGGGAATAAAGGCAATATCAGGAGTCAGTCATGTGATGAAGGACGAGATTGCTAAGGGGGCCTTCGCGCTCACTCTGCTTAGTCTCTCCGTTTGGAAGTGGTAACGTCCATTATTCTCCTTACAGACCAGAGTGAAAAGAGCGAAATAGGAATCTGATCAGATGTTATTCTTGTCGTTGGTGTTTGATCAAATGATCTTTATTGCGATGATATAGTGCTAACCTGCCCGCTTTGCTCGTAAATTAATGGCTGCCTCTCCCGTTCGTTTCGAGCTGGCAAACACGAATCTGTGCCTCTTCCTCCTCCTCAATCTAATATACAAGAAAATTTATTAGAAATGCATTCATGTCGAGCAATTACCCATGCATTAAAATTCATCTTCTTTCTCTTGGCTTTTTGAAGTAGCTACATCTATTGGGCCCCGCGCTCCTCAATGTATTCATAACCTGAGGCTAGAACTAACAGAATAATTGCTTTACACTTTAGAATGACATTAGCACCTCCAGCCAGCTCACCTCACCCGTCTCCTGCAATGCTGCTGATATACTGTGTACCACTCCAGATATTGGACTGTGATAACAAGAAGAGCCCCGTTTAAATGGTTCACGTCCACGGGCAGAACAGCAAATGCTTGTAATAATAACCATCCGCATTTGTCATGAAAGCAAGCTTGGGGATCGTTTCTGAGCTTTAATAGTTTCCGTTTAACCTGGAGTCTGCTACGTCTCGGCGAAGGGAGGAAAGAGGAGTCAATTACACTTAGCACGGCGCTCATGAATTTACATCGAAATGCTTCTCAAATACCATTCACCGCTAATAATATTCCCAGCATGAGGCCGGCAGGCTGAGAGGAACAAAACAAACCCACCAGTGTCTCCTCCACCAATAGGGGCCTGCTCTCTCGTCACACTCCAATGTTGGCTGCTAAATCCGCTTCATTAGCAGAGACACCTTGTAGCTAACAACAGATTAAAGTGGAGAGGAGATGTGATTTCCTTAAACTATCTTTACATCTCGTCGGCCTGGGTGCCATATGGACAAGGATGTTGAGAGACTCTCGCTCAGGCAGGCTTTCGTCTCAGTGAGAGCAGCTGTCTTAATTGTAGTAATCGTCATGAGCGATGTATAAGGAGTGTTGTGATATGACGGGCGAGATGATGAGTAATTATTAGCACTGCAGAAAAACACTTTATCTCGCTCAGAGAGAGAGAGACCGATGGAGAGGGGGAGAAAGAGCACAGAGCCGGTTGATGGGACAGGATTAAGACAGCTGGGCCTTTCATTGATTGTACCTGCCGTGTGACAAGTGTAATTCTTTATTTGTATGCAAACTAGATGCATGCAACATGAAGCAGAGACAGCAATTTCTAAGCTAAATGCCCATTTTAAAAGCCACTCATCCGCTCCCTCTCAGGATTAGACAGCGTCTCTATAAAACGTATGGTGCACGCACCAAGAGCCCCGACTTATGCGATTAATCTTGATAAGTACGGATTCAAGATGGCGGCCGTGACTAGGAATGAAGCCGGTCAGCCATGCTAAGAAACAGAGTGTGATTCGGTGAACATGCTAGCAAGGGCAGCGCTGAGGTTAGAACAAGCTTTCATATTGAAAGCGTGAAGAGAGCTTTCATATTGAATCTTGAGAGAATAAACTATGAAGTTTATTAGAAGATAAGATGTTCATCATTCAGTGCATCACCTTCATGGAACACCGTCGGCTCTAGACTTGCTGCATGTAGCAGAGAAGAAGAAATACAATAGGCTAGGCCAAGCGAGACGTCCCGGATCAGGGTGGCGTGTTGGCTTGTTGGCAGGCTGGGTGTAATTTTTGAAGGGAAGCTAAGCAGAAAGTTAATCCATGTTGTGCTATAAGTAGGGGGGGAGGCATGCAGACATGGATAAGATGGAGTTTGTGGGCACCCGGGTCCCCGGGCGCAGCCTCTCAGGCAGCTCGGCACGAGAACTCATTTATGAAGTCCTTTACAACAGCCAGTGAAAGAGGTTAATTGAAAAATTTCCTAATGCCATTATGAAAGAACTAGATTAACCCGAGCTAATTCACTTTATTGTTCTGAAGAAAGAGGAATTGGCATTGAACTCCACTACAAATTTGGGGCATGAATTAAAGGGTGAGATGTTGTCTTTGAGCACTCTGCCAGTTTAATTAAGATATGGAAAATGACTCATTGTTCTTCGCTGCTAAAGTGGGTGGATTTAGCCGAACGAACGTCGCTCCTGCATTGCTTTATGTATCGTCGCGAGTGTGTGTTTGTTTGTTTAATACCCCATAGGCCACAGCATTTAAAACTCAAGTGCTTATTTTTTGTTCATTTAGCTTAGAGGTTACACACCACTTCACTTGCTTTGGCACATGGTAAAAAGAAACAGGTCCGAGAAGGAAATCCCTCCTAAAATGACAGATAATCAAAAATTAGTTCAATAGGATACATTTACACATCACTGATGTCATAAATAAACCAAACAGTAAACACGGACTTGCATGCATGCACATATATTACACTTTGCATTTCTGTAACTCATTATAGTCTGTGTGTGTGTGTGTGTGTGTGTGTGTGTGTGTTTGCGCTGCAGGAGGTTCTACTAAAGAGAGCAGCTGACCTTGTGGAGGCTCTGTACGGCATGCCCCACAACAACCAGGTAAAATACCCTCTACGCCAGCGCATGCTAATGAGCACCCCCCACCCTTCTCTCTTTCTGTCTGTCTGTATCTCTCTCTCTCTTTCTCTCTCTCTCTCTCTCCCTCTGTACAGTGGCTGTAATTAAATCAGTGTCTCGCTCCCCCTGCAATGCTCCTCTTTATACATTTCAAAGCTAGCTGCAGGCCATTGTACTGTAGCAGGGTGTCATTACACCGAGAGTGTGTGCTTTTTATTTCTATTTTCTCTCGCTATTTATTTGCAGTTGCTGCACATGGAGCAAAAAAGAGGAGTTAATCGCTCACAACACACACACACACACACACACACACACACACACACATACAGTGAGTGGTTGATGTAAATGGGAGAATAACCTTGAACTTGGCCCAAAAGGTGTTTTTCTCAAATACATTCTAAAGAGCAGTGCTGTTCAGATGTGGCTGAGAGGTCTAATACATATTCACAAGCAACGATCCAGGGTGTTTTCTTCTTTTTGCATTGTAGCTGTATAGTAACTGTCCTGATATTAGCAATAAAATAACAAAAATGAGCAGCTTTGAGGTTTTTTTTTTATTTATTCAAGTAAAAGTTTGGCTTATGAAGGCTAAGATATCTTAAAGATTTGGCATATCGTTCAATAAAATTAGCTAATTCTGGTGATGCAAAGTGACTTCATCTGTCTCACTCACTGCTCTTTCATTCTGTCGTGTAGGAGATCATTCTGAAACGAGCGGCAGACATCGCTGAGGCTCTCTACAGTGTACCACGCAACCATAACCAGATCCCATCTCTCGCTAACACCGCATCCCATGGCGGCATGATGGGCGTCAACTCTTTCGGTAGCCAGCTGGCAGTCAACGTCTCCGAGACTTCACAGGGTAATGATCAGGGTATATGGTTATGTGTGAAGATAAGCTGCATAAATATCTAAAATGCTAAATAAAATGTCTCAGAATAGTGTGACTTCCTTGAGGCCAAACTCTGAACAAGATGCTAGCTTACATTTATAATATAAATTAAATGTATAATATAAATAAAAGTTATTTGATTTGGTCCGTGATTGTCCGGCTTATTTCATGCACCTCGCATAAGAACTAGCTAGCATAAGCGTTAGCTGGTTTGGTGGCACCTGTTGGTTGCAGCTTCATCTTCTCTGACTGGGTGTAGTGTGGAGGTGCCTGACCCTTTCCCTTCCACATGTCCCCTTTACTTACATTTCGGAAATTTGCTTTTCTTATTAACATGCATGAGAATAATCAAGTGCGAAGCATATACAGCATCATTCATTAAGCCTTGGACGCAAAAACAAAACAAAAGCTGCAAATACATTATTCAAGAATTGAATGTCCATAAAATGCTTTAAGGCTTCCTGAAGCAAAGCTTCACCAAGATGCTGTGGACAGGAGATGGCACCTAGGTGCATTCTGGGTATGAAATCATAATCTCAATCCTTCGGGTTTCTTCAATAGTGCATTTGTTTTCCCCGCAGTCGGCTACAGCCGTAACACGAGCAGCGTGTCGCCTCGCGGCTACGTGCCCAGCAGCACTCCACAGCAGTCCAACTACAACACCGTCAGCAACAGCATGAACGGCTACGGAAACGCTGGCATGCCCAACCTGGGTGTCCCGAGCTCGCCTGGATTCCTCAACGGCTCGTCCGCCAACTCGCCCTACGGCAGTAAGTATCAAGGTAATTAGACCCCCCACCCACCCACCCCTCTGCTCTCCCCCCACCTGTGCTCCCTTTCCTTTTGACACTCCTGTTGTCCGTTTGTGTTTGTTTTTTTTTTTGTTTCTTTGTTTTTTTCCGTTTTTTCTTTTTTTTTTTTTTTGGGAATGTGTGCTACTGGATAAAAGGAGGGGTGACTCTGGAGGCTGAACACCCGAAACAAGCCATATAGTGATCCAACCAATCAAATAATCATTTAAAAAAAGAAAAGAAAAGAAAAATAACCAAGTAACCAAAAAAGACAAACACATGAACCAATTGAGTAGGCCACTGACACAACAAATTATACCTGAACAAGCAAAACCTCAATAAAAATGTCTTCCTTTTATCGTCAGAGTCGATAAAGACACCTATTATCCAGCACGTGGTCGAGGCAGGACATCCCATCTCATTCCATCCCAATCCCCATTTTCTCTTCCTTTATTTGCATTCATTTTGTTTGCAAGCAAAAGAATATCACGCACAACCCACCCCCACTGAAGAGTGATCATTTCCTCGTATCCATTCTTCCCTGATTTGTTTTCATCCCATGATTATTATTTGAAAAAGAGGCGAGGCCTGGCTCTCCCTGACTCTCGTCTGTTAGGAAAGAAAACAACAACAAAAAAAGAAAAGAAAGTGAAACTCTCTCTGAGTGGTGACTATGTTTGCTCTATTGCAGTAGTTCCATCGAGCCCTACCATGGCAGCCTCTTCGGTCAGCCTCTCTTCAAACTGTAGCAGTACACACGGCATTTTCTCATTCTCACCTGCCAATGTCATCTCTGCAGTGAAACAAAAGAGCGCCTTTGCCCCCGTTGTCAGGCCCCAAGCATCTCCACCTCCTTCTTGCACCAGTGCAAATGGCAATGGACTTCAAGGTGAGAGCCGCCTCCCTCCTTTTATGACGCCGCACTGCTGCCTCACTCTTTGGCTCTCTTGAAAATGCCCCTTTTGTTGCTGCCATGCTGCTTTTCCAACATGGCATCCTGTATCAATTATATATGTGTGTGGATGGGTGAATGAACGCGTGGACAGATGACTGAGAGGAATTATGCATGCGGGCATGTAGCATGAATGTGCATGTGTGGCTTTTATGTATCAGTTTATTTATCTAACATTAATGATTGATGGAAGTCAAACATCTCGTGGGACTTTGACTCTCAGCAGGTTTGGCACAGTTGAATCCGAGTCCCGTGTTGCCAGGAAGAGTGACCGAATTACCAATCTGAGGAAGTCTTAACACAAACAAGTCGCTTAAAATGCCACGGTGATTAGACTAATGCATTATTCACTGTGTTCTATGCATTCGATCTGAATTGAACATCGTATTCACAAATTCCCCGATGCCTTTAACTGACTTCACCAGGTGTGCCGGGGTCACAAATGAACAAGGGTCGTGTATGCCTTCCATGTAGCGCACCACTCGAATGACTCCTGAATGAAAGATGACTGCATTCACAGCCTTGAAAAAGCACAAACGCACACACGTCAGAGTCCTCGGCATTTCCTGTGAATATTGAAGCTGGTTAAAAATGTATTTTTTTTCCCAGCGTAGTTATGAAAACAATGGGTCTTGTACGGCGCTTGCAGGGCGGATGCATTAAGATTTCATAGAGAGGCACTGAGCTTTGGCTTCCTGTGCCAGCAGAGTATGACATTGTTTTGATGAACACTGTAATGCGAGGCGGTGCTCAGAAGTCGGCACGATAACAAAAAGAAACAGTTGTGAAATCCTCGGCAGGACAGCGTCATTCAGCAAATTAACGACTTCCCGAGCCTGTTGAGTCCGCTTGTATTTCCTCTTCGTCAAGGCCGAGTTGTTTGCTTTGAAAACATGTTTTAGCCATAGTGTGTGCATCCAAGATTAATAATGTTAGAGCTAATGAACTGGGAAATTAAAGTTCATGCTGTTACATGCATCCACTTATTAATATGTGGTTTGCAGAAATTAATGAGGAATGCCACGGCACTGGGTGCTTAGGCAAACTTAAAAGCACTTCAAGCATGACTCCGCAAAGTAGCTAAAGGATGTTTTTATTTTGAAGGGGGGAAAAAATCCAGGCAGTTCACTAGCCACCTAATTGTGGAAATGAGTCGAGTTCATAAATCTTAGTGCTCTCTCTTCATCACAGCAAGGCATCGCTCTCTGCAGTGCTTGGATCCTCATCCTGATTTTGCTCTTTATCCGCGCTCTAGATCTTGAATAAGGAAGGCAGATGTAACATTGCAAATGGCAGCCTCGAACAAGGAAGGAAAGATGGGCGAGTTTTTCAATTTAGGTAAAGCCGAGAGGAATGCGTGTCCTGGCTAGAGAGCGAAAGGCTCGGCTCGGTGACGTTAGCCGGAGTGACCGTGTTGTTTCTCAGCTGTCAGCATGGCCGTTCCCTCGGGAGTCTGGCCTCTCTGATGGCCATTAACAAAACGCTAAAAGAAATCTCACACATGTGGGAGCGGGGATACTTTCTCCTCAAAATGTCAGAAACCACCTCATTTAAAATGTTGAAGGCTTTCCAGCATGTCTTGTTTAAAAGGAGAAAAAAAAATCATTCCCACAAATGCCCCTTTTCCTGATAAAATGTTCAACGTGACAGTCTTTCAAACGTGCACTTTCTTCAACTGTGCCAAGCCTCGTCAGTCAAAGTGTTCCTCCAAATGTAACGGAAATACTCTGCTTTCTTTATCTTACATGCAGTATTTATAGACATCTAGGACTGAAATTCTTTCTCTCTTTTTTTCCCCTCTGTAGCTATGTCCGGACTGGTGGTCCCTCCCATGTAAATTGCACTTCCACCTCTTGTAAAGCAGCAGTGTCTGTGCAGTGAGCCTCGGGGAACGTCACCGAACGTTCTCCTGAAACGAGCATCATGAAGTTACTCAACAACTATGTCTAATTCCGAAGAAGGAAAAAAAAAAAGAGACTTTGTTTTAAAGATTTTATTCAGACTAATGTAAATTGACATGCAAGAAACTTTGTCATGAACATTTTAAATTTATTGACTGAATTTCTTGTCATATTTTCACGTTTCTCTGTCTTGAAGAAAAAAAAACAAAATCACGGAAGGAAAAATGCCTATTTTGTATAAACCTTTCTGGTTCGATCTTGGCTAGATCTTGTTATGTGTGGGGAGCAAACTTTGTGGATATGCCATTTGATGAAAACACACTGAAATGTCTCTGAATGTTTCTTTTTCGAGTGATGCGCAGCCGTCGCACATCTCTATAATGTGAAGTCATTTTTTTGTTCGTTATTTTTTGCTTTTTTGTTTTCCTTTTTCTTTTCTTTTTGATTTGTGGTGAGAAAAATAGGGGCCAAGCCAATACTGCAGAGCCAACAAACTGGAAATAGCATAACCTAAAACATATGATTTATAAAATGTAAAGATTAAAGTGAATAAGAGTGAACGGGGAGGAACAGGCAGAGGAGATGTTATCATGCATACTTCATCGAAAATGAACTTTGTAACTTATTGTAGGTAGAAATTGTAACTTTGATATCGCAAAAATTCTCTTGCCTTCAACAAGCACACTAACAGAGACGAAATGCTACTGTCTGTTGGTTGAAAAAAAAAAAGAAAAAAAAAGAAAAAGAAGGAAAATACTTCCACTGCTAAAGCTTCCTGTAAAGCAAGTGTGATCTGCAATGTTTTTCAACTTTTTGCTAGCACTGTATACTATTGCATTCTTAGGCTACTGTGGAGTCTATGTTTCTTGTACCAGAAAGTTGTCCTTTTACTTCTAGCTCCTTATTCCCTAATGTGTTTTGTATGTGGTTATACAATTGTAGACTTTTGTGATTTTGCCAAAGTTGTAGCTAAATATTTATACACTTGTCTTGAATTTTTTCCAGATCCACTTAAATATTTAGTACAGAGTTTTATTCCTAGTAAAACAGCTAGGAGTAAAATAGTCTTATACATTGCAACACTTTCACACAAACACTTGCGATCACTAAGGGGTTTTTTGTAACATATCAATTATAAATATTGTATTTATCTTTGAAATTTTTTGTATATTGCTTTCCATTCTTTCATTTGAGCTCATATGTAATGTTTATTATAGCCAATATCGTGATGCAACAGAGAACGTTAATGCCAAGACCAGTTGCCGCCAGTTTTGTTTTTGTATCTATAGATTGCAATGTCTATACATTTTATTTGTATTTTGTTACATCAAAAGAATTCCATCCATTTTTTTAGTTTGCAGTGCATTATTTTGAGGAACAGTCAAATCCGTTGTTTATTTTTGTATTCATTTTTAAATTATCTGAACAATTCTTTTTCTTCTTCTTCTCCTTCTTCTTCTTTTTTTTCTTTTTTTTTTCTTTTTTTTAAATAAAACCTGTTTGTTGTATAGTCAAATAAATTGTTTGTGACACATGGCTGTAATAATAATAGTAGAATATGTGCATGTCAAGCAGCCCCAGGGGGGAAGATTCAATTGTGGTTGTAAATTTTGTTTTTGTAGAATGTAAAAAGTCATTTTTACCTGCCACCCATGACTTTGCCACATTATAGCTCAACCATGTTTACAGGGAACAAAGGAATAAAACAAAAAAGAAAGAAAATTTCCACAAAAGGAATCAAAAGAAAAGAAAGAATTGGGAATGGAAACACATGTACGTCCATCACTACTGTTTATTAATATATATATATATATAAAAACAGAAAAACAAACAAAAAACAAGCTCTGTCCAAGCCTTTAGACTGAATCTCTTGAGAGTAACCTTTCTGCTGTTTTAATAACAACAAATCCACCACAAAGCCAATCATTACCATTCAAATGATCAATGGTGTAAAAAGCACAAGCGTTTTTTTACTAAAATAAAAAAGTGATTATTGTGACCCCTCATCTTTTTGACTATTTTGTCAGTTTCTTTTCTCTATTTTCTTTCTTTCTTTTTTTTTTTTTGAAACATTGAATTTGCTGTACTCCCTCAAGTAAGACTGATAATCCAAGGGGAAAAAATAAAAAGGTTAGATTTTTGTATCATATACGTATATGAAGAGCCGAGATTAAGATCTTCTATATTGTACATGTCATTTTGTAATTACGCCATGATACAGCAGCATAGTAGCTAATCATATTAGTTAACCAGTCCACATAATCCCTTCTTCTTCTCTCCTAATGAGTTGGATTTGCCTAGCTGTGCCAAAATCAGCGATTTTCTCTCTCTCTCTCTCTCTCTTTTTTTTTTTTTGTTGCACTTAACACTTTGTAAATCTCCTGTTGTACTGTTAAGTAGTCTGTTTCAAACCAAAAGGGGATGTTCCCTCTTGGCAATCTGCACACAAGTTTCCTTTAGCAGCAGGAAGCAAGGGCAGCTGTAGAAGGGAATGAGTGATGAATGTGCAATGCATTTGCTTTGTGATAGCTCAACAAAGCTTAGCTAAGTGGAGGAGCTGGGGAAGTCACCTTGAAAGTGAGAGGAACCCAAGGTTACATGAAGTGTATTTGTGAATATCGTCATTACTGCAACCTGGTTTTGTGTTTTTAGCCTAATTAGACCATGCACTCAGTGTTTTATTGCCATTAGTCTGAAGATTTCAGTAAATTGTAGATTGACTCTGTAAGGGGAAAATACTATTTTTGTTTCATGTATACATTTTTTTATGTTTATGTAAACATTTCTACATTTTACTGTACAAAGATGTTCATTTTACACAATATTTAATTAAAGTATTTCTTGTCTGTGACTGGCTCCTCCCTGTAATCTTAATTTTTTGAAATCGCCCCCTTTTTCTCGCTGATAGACCCTTTTCAATCTTTTTTTTTTTTAAATACCCAAGATTAGATACCCAAGAGTGTAGAAAACACAACTTGATACATACATGGTATTTTGTTGTTTTTATACACCTCTCTTTGATATTTCAGTTTCTACAAACCAGCAGGAGGTGTTTGACTGAGATGAAACATTAATTTAGTGTATACTTGGTCCCCCTCCCATCCAAAAATAAATAAATAAGTAAATAAATAATAAGTTTTTCACCTATATTGGAAATGAAATAAAAAAAATTACAAAAAAAAAAAAACCAACAACAACAACAACAACAAAAAAAACCCCATTGGAATCACTTCTGGCACAGATGGATATAAAATCTTCACCATCAGGAAAAGTCCTTGGACTTGCACTTGTTGTGGTGTGGTGTAGGCGAGAGACTGTAAGGCGAGTCTGGGTGTTTTGGGGTGAGCTGGTGACACGAGGCTTTCATCTTTTCACTCTTGTGAATTCCTGGAAGAAAATGGCAGTCTCGGGGGGGAAGCAGCCCTCCTGCTCAGCCCACTGATCCCTGAAGAACAACTGCCATTTCACTTCGGCCTCTCCATGCTAGTTCTTTCTGCCTTGTGCTTGAGAGCATTGTGGCAGATATTTCACTATAAACTGCATGCCTACAGCAACTGCGAAAAAGTGTAAATTTTGTAGACATTAACAAGGCACCATTAGTTGGCCAGCTGAACCTCTTCATCTACCCATGATGTGAATTACAACCTACAGGCACACATGGGGTTTGTCACTCATCCATGCTTCATTAGCTAACTAGAAGCAGTAACGCTAGCCAATGTAGGGATAAGGAAAGGACAGTGCCAGTGCTAACCTTGACGAAGGTCGCAAGTTAGGTGCCTACTATGCTCGCCATGACTGTCTCCGTCTCATCAGGAACCTGCTTAATAAGTGATTCGGCTGGATGCTTCATTGAACGCACTGTTTGAAATGTAAGTTACACAATTACAACCTAGAAAGATTGTGCTTAGCATTATGGCAGTGATGCAATCTCCTGTGAAGGGTGACTTATAATAGCAGGGCTTTAATTTCAGCACAGGAGATTTCATATGCTTGTCATAAGTGGGATACAGTTTGTGAATTTGATGACAGCTTGTGATCTTCCCAATTAAACACCTCGCTCCCGTTCAGTGCTTGGTCATATATGAGGAATAAGAACTCACACTCTGTTTAATATCTGGTGTTTCTCTGTTTTAGGAAAGTTTATATGTGCTGTAAAGGAATTGTTTTTACTTTGGGTCTATTCACTGAGCTTCAGTAAATGCTGGTGAGGGTCTCTGTGGATCCAAAGCCTATTGTGGGGAACACTGGGAGTGAGGCGGGAATAGATCCTGGATGGGGCACCATGCACACACTCATTCACACTCAGGGGCAGTCCAACTACTGGTATGCTTTGGCAAGTAGGAAAACTGGGAACCTGGAAGAAACCCACATGGACAATGGGAGAACATGTGGAACTCCTCACAGACAGTAACGCGAGCTCAGGCTTGAAAAATGGGAAGCTGGGAGGCAGCGAAGCTACTCACTGTGCCACCATGCCATCCTATTGCTTCTCTGTACTTTTGAAACTGTACAGCATTTAATGTTAATAGTTTGCCATTTCTTGGACATTTATTCTGGGCTATTATAATTTGTTCTATCATAACTAAAAAAAAATGCATATATTTCTGCAAAGAATGGTTTTCTTCTAGGCTTATTATGCACTAATATTTAATATTTCTCTGAAGCCTAGTTTTGTTTACAAGAAACAAAGTGTAAGTTATATGGCTAGCACACTATGCACATTGCACCGCATAAAATCAAACAGAGGTTGCCCGGTCACTTTCTAATTAACTGAAAATAAATAGTCGATAAATTCAAGGGCCAAGGATAGCACATGCCTAAAAGGGGTGGTATCGTTTTGAACCCTTTATAGTTCTGATGTTTAAAAAGGTGCAAGGTGAAATCCATACTCATCAAGCCAGCCAACGAAAACCTTATAAAGACCACATACGAATGGCCTCCCTCTTTAAAAACAAGCATGGTTGTTATCTTCTTCTATGAGTGCCTCTGGTTAGCAGGTCAGAAAATGTCAATTTCTCATCAAGACAACGGGCCTGCTTCAATTTTTTTTCCTCCCGCTCAGAACGTAGACAATTAACAAGATGCAGAGCGCTTGCATCAGTGATTTGCAGGTTATTATGCAACCGCCCGCTGGCATAGATCTGGCCCTGCCTCAGATAATAGGGCTGCCTGATAGCTGCTGTGTCAATATGCCAAAGAACAACATTTGAATGTGAGCTGTTGTGCTTATTTGCCTCCAATGGATGATCTGTGGCCCGATAACTGAGTTCCTACCTGCCGAGGACGCGGCGTGACGCCTATCTATGTCTCGCACAATTATTACAATGAACAAACCGGACAAAAGAGAGCCCCTGTCTTTATACCGGCTAGGGAGAATCAAACCCCCGTTTTACCTTCAAATAACTTCTTTTATCTACTGAAAAAAGCACTTGAGAGCAAATCTAAATTCTATCAGAGGAAGTAAAACAACCCCCAATCAGATTAGAGATCGATCTTTGGCCGCTTGCCATTTGGGGAAGTATCTTTGACGGTGAGTTGAGATAACAGCCACCACATAAGAGTACAGAAACCGGTTTAAGATGTTGTAGTACATAAAGTTTAGCAGTCATTACGCATTTAGTTATTGCAGATTATAGCAAATAGCTTAAGCTTGTATAGTAGGATCTATACTATCTGCAGGAAGAGTGATATGTAAATAAAATACAGATCTACAAAATATGTAAGAGTAGTAAAGTTAATAAAGCTTTTTTTGGTGTTGTTTGTAAGAAAATGTGGAAATAAACACACTTCAGAACAATCTGTGCAGTATCACCAGTCATAAAGACACAAAGGCATAGCCATTAAGGCTATTACAGGAGCAGCTGCAGGCCTGTAGCCCAGCGTTGTTCGAACATCCAGCCCTGCTTCTCATCCTCTGTGGATTCTGTAAATGCGGAGACAGAGTGGTCCAGTGTGTGACGTGTTCTCTGTTCATCAAAGAGTGGCCTCGCGTCGGCCCCGGACAGCCCAGCACCTCACTCAATCACCCAGAAAGCCTCTTTATTACCCAACCCTAATGGCCATCCTCTGCCATATTTTTTAATGCAAGCATTAAATATTTATAAAAACCCAAGTCAATAATCCCTCATAACCCCAGACAGAGAGAGACGGACACTCATTCATTTACTGCGGCCCATGCACTCTGAAATAAAGCCAAAAGGTCAAGGGGTCGCTCAATCAAAGTGAGCCAAGGCCAGCCTGGAGCATCTGCTGTCATTATTATTAGGACAATTATTTCTGCAGTCACTAAAATTTGTACTAGAGTATGGCAAGACAATATTGAGCTACTTTTTTTTGGGTGTGTGCGCGTGTGTTTTGTAAGGAGCATAGGTTTGAACAGGGGCTTATGTATTGTTATCTATCATAGAGCCTCTGCCTTCAATAACACACTCACAGGCAGTAAATCAGGGCTCCGGAGGTTCCCAAAGGAGAGAATCCATCGGTACAAAAGCCTCGTCCTGCATACACACTCCTCACCTCCATCTCAGAGATGGATGTTAATGTGTTTTAGATCAACTTTCATAACCTCTAACAGCGTAGAGAATGCAAAATACTGGAAGCTCTTTCAGTTTTAATTGTTGATTACAGTTGTGATTATGAATTTCACAAGCCTTTTTCTCAAATACCAGCTCTCAATTAACAGTTAAAAATCTCTTTTTAAAAGCTGCTTACTGTAGCCTATTATTTGAATCTCAAAAGTCAGCAGGAAGCTTCTTGTTTTTTCTAAATCTGTCTCGAGTGTCTATTTAATTCCTGCAGGTAGGAATTAGGTAGAAGAGAAATAGCGTGTTGCCTGTTCTCAATAATTGACAAAATTATTTGTTCAGTAGGAAATACTGCCCAAGCAGTGGTGTTAGATTGCTAAATACGCACAGATCAAAAGGCTGGAAATGTTTAAATAAGGGATATCCATGCAACTCATAGCGTATCACTGCCTATGAATAAAAACATCCCTGTTAACAGCAATGAGGCGCTCGACTCACAGGGGTGGTGGTGGTGGTGGTGGTGGCATGTGTGTGTGTGTGAGTGTGTGTTGGGGGATTTTGTCCCTGGCGTCTACTGGGCACCGCTCTGAGACAAGGCCAACTGCAACAGCACTACAGCTCTTTCTTATTCCTTTCTCTTTTTTTTCAGCTAGTCCTATCAACCTTGTTCTCCCACATGCACATTCCCACTACATGGCATAATCTTTGTTTTTGCAGTCTCAACTGTCGGTACCCATGGTGATATCCATGCCTAGCTCTCTGATGCCTCCTCATCTCTGTCTTTCACTCCTTTCCTTTCCTCTCCCATCCTCCTCCAAGTACTTTGACACTTGATACCAGTTGTTCCAGTAGCCCCCCCCCATATGCACATCTCTCTACAGGGTTTTGATATAAAGCCACATCCAGCTGAACAGTAGCTGCGTTTGCACCCAGTGGCACTCCAACAGCCCCCTTTTTTTCAATTCTTAAAACAGTACTGGTGTTAAGAGTACTGCAACAGTTAAACAGTGCTATAGCTATATACTTGCATTGTGAAGGACTGGACTTAAAGACATGAATGCTGACTCACTTAAACAATAGATAAAACAATCTGTCAAATGAATAAATATGAATGTAAATTATTCATTCATTCATCTTCGGTCAGGGTCGCGGTAGGCCCAGACTTTATCCCAGGAACTCTCAGTGCAAGGTGGGAAGACACGTCACATAGTATACAGGGGGTTGCACTTGCACAAAATTCAGACCAATTTAAAGTAGCCAGTCCTTCTACTGATATGCTTTTGGGTGGTTGAGGGAAACTGGAGCCTGGAGGAAACCCACACAGACTCAGGAAACGTGTAAAACTCTACACAGACTGTAACTCAAAGCTCAGAATCGAACCACGGACTGTTGAACTGTGAGGAGGTAACATTACCTGCTCCACCTAGGAATGTAATACAATGTGCACTTACAAATTGTCACTCCAAAATGCTTACATGGGTCGTGATATGACTGGCCTGAAGCCCAAAGTAAAGAACTCAAAAGCAATATCTTATGAACACAATATCACTTGGTCAGGGAAGCATGGTACATTTCATGTCCTTTGCATTGTTTAGTAGCAGTTGTAGCATTCAATACTGATCTATGTAAAGCTTTAAATGTTGCATATGCTTTAACCAATCTGCATTAACAGTAAGTTCTAAATGATACAGATTCATGAACATGTCTTAAATGCTATACTCACATTCCTTCTTCTACTATTACAATTGGTTACATCTTCAGTTAATAGCCAAACAAATCAAATTTTATAATGTCAGGTCTTGATTTCACTGAATTTACTGTGTCATTTATTCAGGCTGTATCTTCGTTACCAAACAGACGGCCTTCTTGCTCACACTTCCCTGGCCTTGTGAAGCGGAGTCTCCCATGTGCCACTAATTCCCCTGTCCTTCCTTCCCTCCCACGATTGATCTTCAGTGGCCTATTGTTGAGCAGGTCTCACAAGATAATTGGGTGGATGATATGATTCATTAGGCAAATCAATTCCACAATCGTTCTGTAAATCAGTTGGGCTGGTGATTTATTGCGATTGATTTCTTGACAAATGTGCTCTCTGACAGATAAAACACAGCAACAGTCACCTTTTTTTGTTCACATGTTAATCATCGGAACAGCCAAGGGATGGGAAAAATGTGGGGGGCGAGTCCAAGAAACTGTACAACTTCATATGCAAAATAAAATTTAAATCATGCAGTGCATGTTTGCTGTCTGCAAAAAGGCTGGCTGACATATATGTTTTATTTAATTTACTTCTATAATTGGATGTGGTTTAAGCCCGTATGCCACCTCACTTTATAATCGTCCCTCACCATTTTTCTCAAATCACCCAGCTGCCTTTTCACAGGATAAATCTCTCTATCTTTCTTTTTTCATCTTCATCTCGCTCACACTTGCTCACCCTTCTTTCTGATTCACTGAGTCGAGTTCAGATAATAAGTTGTAGTGCAGATAACCTCGGTGGCTAAATACCTGAAAACGATCGGGTATTGTCACGCGCTAAGCCGAATAAGAATGCTAAAGTGACAATGAATCACAATTCACGGATTAACCTTTAAAACCGGATCCAGCCATGGAGAACTGTGTAATGGCTTGTTCTAAAGAAAATCTTACACCATGGCTAGCTGTTCAGTTCTTTTCAAGCTTTATATTTCAGGCAAGATAATGCTTTTTGTGTAAATGTGAGACACAAGGCTTCTGGAACATACCCAACAAAGACACAACGCTGTCGTAAATGCTCATTTGTATCCAGCTGTGTGTCCATCTCTAACTGGCTGTATACTCACTGGCTCAGAACATGCCAGTGTATATCCAGGAGTTTGTGGAAGTGATTGCTGTTATCTCATTTAGACAATAAACTTTGCAGCAGCAGGCTTGCATTATCCTTACCAATCTGTGCTACGCTAGTGGTTAGCACATGTGCCTCCCCTCCTCCTCTTCCTCCTCCTCCTCCTCCTTCTCCACCATAGAAACAGGTGTGGGTGGTTTGAATAATGCTCAGAAGAAGTCTCCAGCTTGCTGACTACACACAATCTTTGGTGCAGATCACTGACCAACCAACACGCAGAACCACTAAGCGTTACGGTTTAGCGGCATGTGTGCATGCGCCATAAGCCTGGTTCCAGCATTCCGGCTCCGGTTGGAGCTGGCGAGCTGTCTGCCGTGGCTCAGAGTCTGCGTATGACTTTGTAGTTAAAGACAGATGGTGAATGTGTTCTCATGTTGGAGCGCTTGCAATAGTTTGTGCTGATGCCGGGGAAAAGCGTGACATCAAGGCCTGTCGCTCTTATACCTAGCTGTGAGGCTGATGAATAATGCGAAAGCAAGAAGGAAGGAACTTTAAAGTCATCTGTTTGAGGTTTTTGAAACTAACCAGTATCAAAATGTGGAAATGTAAACACGTGTAAACTGTGAATGATGTCTTTTTATGTGTTGCCAATCATTGAACTTGTACAGAATTGTGGTTGCTTATTGTTTTTCCTCAAGCTCTAGCATTGATGAAACATCTACTACTCTAAACCAAAGCCTGTATTTCTGACAGCTATATATGGGTGATATTTAAAAAAAAAAAAAAAAATTAAGCTGGCAGAAATTAAAGGCAGTAAACTCCAACATTGCCAATATGAACAGGAATGAAATCAAAGACTAATAGGTTTCAAAATTTTAATTATCCCAGATATTGTAAAACTAATACTGTCTGAATTTTCTTTCATGTATTAATAGCTGGATACCATATTTAAAGCTTTACTTTAACACCAAGGTAACCTTCACATAACAGGCATACCCAATCCCAGCATGTACACATTCACACACCACAATGTCACCAACAGAGATTGCAAGGATAGCAAATTCACAAAGTCCCTCCAATGTCCCAATAACAGCAACAAGATGACAGCAACAAGGACAACAGCGTTACAATGATAATGATAGCGCTACAGCTTTGACATCTTCAACAAATTTAGCTGCTGATTTTTAAAGTCAGCAAAGAGGACAATAGAATGGTGGTCTTGACATCTTCAAGATGATGCATTACACTTACATTACACTTGTCATTATCTATGACATTTTTTTTCAATGGAAGAAGCTAAGATTGATTGACTCACACAATTGCTGGGTTATTTTAAGGCAAGCGATGCACAGGTGGTTTGCTTATCAGGGTTAACTGTCTATTATGCAGAACTGGTGTGTGAATCTAGGAAGCTGTCAGGAAACTAAATGAGCGCAGATTACCTGTAAAGCGAATGAGATGCTGGCTCTTGCTCATCCACTGCTCTGTTATTCATTATTATGAATTCCCTTGACAGCTTCTGCAGCTACAATTGCAGTCAGGAGTTTCCATACAAGACCATGTCATGGGCATGAATGTCATGGCAATACTGGGCTTTCGGTGAATTCTTTGAAGTGTTCTTTTTCTATGGCAAAATGATTGTACAACATGCATT